>CM051275.1:36580393-36807893 GCA_027921565.1 Artemia sinica | reverse complement strand
TGCTGCATGTTCTAATATTCCAAGATCACTTATCTGACAAGCTCGATTACTTACCCTTAGCGTTTGACGAGACGTAAATGACATGAGAGGTCAGTAGGACTACTACTTGAGGAAACGGTCTTGATTAGTGGTCAGACAAGTAACCCTGGAAAATGGAGGATAATTGAAGTCATACAGGAACAAAAATTCAATCTTTTCAAAAACAAATTGTGAAATTATGGGCAGATAGCAAAAGGGGACAGTAATTGCGAAATGTGGCACACCTTCCAGGGCTTTCTAAATAAGCTATGTTTATAGTGAAGTAGACATGATTAGTGTTGTTATTCGCCTAGTTGCATGCAGCTTTTCAGTTGACAAGTTACCGGCTAAGTATTTGTTGTTATCTTTTACAGATTACATCCGGGGAAGCTAATTTTAAGCGGGTAAGGAATGCTTCAAGGTACTCTTGGCTCGGTGCAATAACGAACCAAGTCCTAGGTGCTCTTGAGTCCCCATTCTCTTAACACCCTCATTCCTCCTTTGTCTAGTAACAGTATTTCCATTCCCGTTTAGGAGGTTTTTTCTAAAATGAAATAGGATAAATGAAATGAAATAAAATTGGATGAATATATAATAGTTTAGAAACAAATTTGGGCTATATATTTGCACATTAGGGAGGGTGTGGGGGGGGGTGTGGTGTAAAGCATAGCATACATTAAATACGTAACCTAACCTAGGTACCTTTCTCCCTCCTAACCCCCCCACCAAAAAACAATCGTTTAAATATTGAGAAATCACGCTTTGGCATCAATTTATCTAGCAAATCACCCGTTGTCTGCTAATGAAATAGCAGTTTGACGGGTTTCGTGACTGGTTTCTTTGATATAGTATATAGCGATGCCTGCATAATGCACCAGTACCCCGTAATTTATTTAGGCTAAAAAGTAAAGGGCAAAGCATGGCTCAAAAAATCTGAACAAAACTAACACAAGTCCATACAGAATATTACTCCATAAGACATTGATCTTCTGCACTTAAAAAATCAAAAGATACTACCATCTTGGAATGCAACTTCCCTCGTGCTACTTTGTTTCTACTAAGTCTTTCAAGCTCGAGTCCATCTTATAAGAGTTTTGTTTCATTTTCTATTGCTTTTCTACGGTTCAAAGCTTAGGGTTCTTTAGTAAGTTTATACTCAAATTCTACTATAAAACTGGAATTATACTTGAAGGCCATCTATTTTTCAATTCAGTGTTCTAACTACATTGTTAATACAGTGGAATTATAAAATTAATCTAGTAAATGAAAAACAAAAAGGATAAATACTAATAAAAATAAAGTAAGTAATCATTTACCTGATGAAGTCTCACTGTATTGTTTCTGTGTATTTTTCTCGGGTGATTAAAAATTCAGCTTTTGTGTCCATCTTTGGAGCAAATTTAATAATGTCACAATATAAGTTGTATTATTACCAAGTAGCATGAGTGAATGCCAGTAGCTTCAATGGAGGGGGTGGGGGGGTATTTTTCTGCAAGATTTTATTCTCATTCCCCCTTCCAGATTCAAAAAAGTCTTTTTGTGGATTATTATTGAAAAGGGGCTTGGTTTTTTTTTGTATTTTGTTAAAGAAATTGGAAAAACAACGAACTTTCCCTCCTGGATTATAAAGAATACTCTTCCCATCCCTAGGGCCGTGTCCAGAATTTCTCTTTGGAGGAGAGGGGTATAAAATGGTTAAAAAAAACTCATCGAAAATTTTTGTAAATGCATTGTGTTTCGTTTTAACGTATCAGACAGAAATATTGGGGGGGGGGGGCTAGATATTACCTGGCCTCTATAATTTTTCGTGAATTGACACCATGATCGTCACCAGTGGTGTCTTTGGGGAGAGGGGACATTTTTCTTGTAATATTTGCTCGGCTCATTTTGAATCCAGTTTTTGTGTTTATGTTTCTGAGCAAATTTAATAACATCACAACATAACTTGCATTATTGTCAAGTAGGATATATCAGCGTAAATGGCTTTTACGTTGGAAATTGAACTAAATCAAAATTCACTATTTGCATCCAAGGTTGTCAAAAGGGTGTATGTGTGATATTTACGGAAAAGTTAAGAAAGTTAAGTTGAAAGTTTCAGGGTATGTGGAGGGTAATAGTTGCGTACTATTTGTCTATACTCAAGGTTGTAACATGATAGGGGCTGGAATCTCTTCAACCCTATAGAAACCAAAAGATTATGCAGATTTTCAACTTATTTACATTTGAATATTTCTCCCCCTACCCATCAATCGAAAGCATTATAGTACAACTTTTGTTAAAAAATTGGGTACTCTTGAATTATGCGGGCCTTTCTGAAAAGTCAAGTTTGGTTAATGCGAATGAAATAAAATAAAATAGGATGAATATATAATAGTTTAGAAACAAATTTAGGCTATATATTTGCATATTAGGGGGGGGGTGATGGTGGGTAAAGCATAGCACATATTAAATACGTCACCTAACCTAACCTAGATACCTTCCCCCCCCCTAAACCCCAAAAAAACACAGTCTAATATAGTATACGCAACGAAAACCACGCTATCATTGCCTAGTCTATAGTGGGTAACATGTCAAAAACGGGTTTTATCATTGCCTACTCTATAGTAGTTAACCCGAGAGGCCTGCATAATGCAAGAGTACCAAAAATAGTTGTAAAATAAGTCAAACATATAAATAGAAAGCCAAAATTTGAATTCTTATAGAGAGAAACGGAAAAGATCTAAAATATTCTTTTCTTAACGAATGAAAAAGAATATGTGAAATAAAAACTGTCAGAAATTGTTATTTTATAATGACAGAAATCCTTTTTAAATGAATAACATTATTTGGCACGTAATGTAACTAAGTAGGACTTTTTTAATAGTATTTCTTAACAAAGGCACCACGTTATATAGGTACTGTACCGTTTCCTATCTTTCCCTTGTTACGGGGCAGGGGTTGTCATTCTTAAAGACCTAATTTCCAAAACTTTCAACTACGTTAAATAAAATGGCTATCTAAAAATTTTGATTGGATGTGTTTGGGGAAAAGGTGGGCGTGAGAGGGGGGTTAGTTGCCCTCAAATCACATTCGACTATTAAAAAGGGTACTAGTCCTTTGAATTTCAAATCGAATGAGCCCATTTTTCAAGTTTCTACGACAAAGATTTCAATAAAAACCTTATATGCCCCCAGGGCATAACTTATAATCCTTGCCCTGAGGGTTGTGGGGGAGTTTCCTCCTCAAAAATATGTTTTCTATCTGGAAATCAACTACCCTGAACAAAATGGAAATCTAAAAATTTTAATTGGATGTGTTTGGGGAAAAGGTGGGCGTGAGAGGGGGGTTGGTTGCCCTCCAATCACTTTCGACTATTAAAAAGGGCACTAGCCGTTTGAATTTCCAGTCGAATGAGCTTTTATTGAAGTTTCTACGACAACACCTTCTTTAAAAACCTTATATACCCCCAGGGCATAACTTAAAACCCTTGCCCTGAGGGATTTGGGAAGTGTCTTCCTCAAAAACATATTTTCTATCTGGAAATTAACTACGCTGAACAAAATAGCTATCTCCAAATTTTTATTGGATGTGATTGGGGGAATGAAGGGCGTGGGGGGGGGGGCTAGTTGCCCTCTAAGCACTTTCAACTATTAAAAGGGTACAAAACTTTCAACTACGTTGAATAAAATGGCTATCTAAAAATTTTGATTGGATGTGTTTGGGGAAAAGGTGGGCATGAAACCTAAATCCTTAAAGACCTAATTTCCAAAACTTTCAACTACGTTGAATAAAATGGCTATCTAAAAATTTTGATTGGATGTGTTTGGGGAAAAGGTGATTTGAGGTTAGTTAACCTCAAATCACATTCGACTATTAAAAACGATACTAGCCCTTTGAATTTCCAATCGAATGAGCTGTTTTGAAGTTTCTACGACAACGCCTTCTATAAAAACCTTATATGCCCCCGGGGCATAACTTAGAACCCTAGCCCTGATGGCTGTTGGGAGTGTCATCCTCAAAAACATATTTTCTATCTGGAAATCAAGTACGCTGAACAAAATGGCTATCTCAAAATTTTGAATGGATGTGTTTGGGGTAATGATGGGCGTGGGGGGGGGACTAGTTGCCCTCCAATCACTTTCGACGATTAAAAAGGGTACTAGCTCTTTGAATTTCCAATCGAATGAGCCTGTTTTGAAGTTTCTATGACAACGCCTTCCATAAAAACCTTATATGCCCCCAGGGCATAATTTAAAACCCTTGCCTTGAGGGTTGTGGGGGAGTGCCCTCCTCAAAAACATATTTTCTATCTGGAAATCAACTACGCTGAACAAAATGGATATCCCAAAATTTTGATTGGATATGTTTGGAGGAATGATGGGCGTGGGGGAGGGGGCTAGTTGCCCTCCAATCACTTTCGACTACTAAAAAGGGTACTAGCCCTTTGAATTTTCAATCGAATGAGCCTGTTTTGAAGTTTCTACGACAACGCCTTCTATTAAAAGCTTATATGCCCCCAGGGCATAACTTAAAACCCTTGCCCTGAGGGTTGTGGGGGAGTGTCCTCCTCAAAAACATATTTACTATGAGGACATCAACTACACTGAACAAAATAGCTATCTCAAAATTTGATCGGATGTGTTTGGGGTAATGATGGGCGTGGGGGGCTTTTTGCCCTCCAATCACTTTCGACTATTAAAAAGGGTACTAGCCCTTTGAATTTCCAGTCGAATGAGCCTGTTCTGAAGTTTCTACGACAACGCCTTCTATAAAAACCTTATATGCCCCCAGGGCATAATTTAAAACCCTTGCCTTGAGGGTTGTGGGGGAGTGTCCTCCTCAAAAACATATTTTCTATCTGGAAATCAACTACGCTGAACAAAATAGCTATCTCAAAATTTTGATCGGATGTATTTGGGGGAATGATGAGCGTAGGGGGGGGGGCTTTTTGCCCTCCAATCACTTTCGACTATTAAAAAGGGTACTAGCCCTTTGAATTTCCAGTCGAAATGAGCCTAATTGGATGTATTTGGGGGAATGATGGGCGGGGAGGGGGGCTAGTTGCCCTCCAATCACTTTCGACTATTAAAAAGGGTACTAGTCCGCTGAATTTCCAATCCAATGAGCCTGTTTTGAAGTTTCTACGACAACGCCTTCTATGAAACCTTATATGCCCCCGGACATAAATTAAAACCCTTGCCTTGAGGGTTGTGGGGGGGGTGTCCTCCTCAAAAACATATTTTTTTATCTGGAAATCAACTACGCTGAACAAAATGGCTATTCTCAAAATTTTGATTGGATGTGTTTTGGGGAATGATGGGCGTGGGGGGGGGGGCTAGTTGCCCTCCAATCACTTTCGACTATTAAAAAGGGCACTAGCCACTCCAATTTCCAATCGAATGAGCCCTTTTCGGAGTTTCTACGACAACTCCTTTGATAGAAGTGCCGGGTATGGAGAAAAACTACTAACTACTAATACTAACAACTCACCGCAGCACCAAGCCGCCTGAGGCCAACACAGCTACGCACGCTCCTCCTCCACCCCAATCTATTCAAAGCCTCCCTTTTTACACCCGCCCACGAAGTTCCCATTTCCTTTAAATCTTTCTTTATGACGTCCTCCCACCCCAGATGGGGACGACCTGCTTTCCGTTTAGCCCTAGATGGTTGGCCGAAAAGAACAAGCTTCGGCAATCTCTCATCCTTCATTCGCACAACGTGCCATAGTCACCTCAACCTTTCTTTCGTTATAGCCCTAGAGAGCGGTATTGAACCATATTTTTCGTATAGCCTATTGTTTGAAATACGGTCAGTCAGCCGGGTACCCAGAACAATCCTTAAGCAACTTCTCTGGAAAACCTCTAGCAAATCTTCATCCGCTTTTCGGAGCGTCCATGCTTCAGAGCCATATTTGACCACTGTCATCACTGTAGCTTCTAATATTCTTATCTTGGTTTGCAGACTTATCTTCCTATTCTTCCAGACTTTTTTTAATTGTGGAAAAACACCCTGAGCCTTGGCTATTCTATTTTTAACGTCTTCACTGCTCCCACCATCTTTACTAATAATGCTACCAAGGTAAGTGAAGCTGCCCATCTGATCAATCTTTTCATTACCCAACGTCACCTTTTCATCTTCACTTATTCCTAGCCTTAGTGACGTAGTCTTCCTAACATTAATTTTCAAACCAATTCTAGCACACTGAACTCGCAAAACCTCTAAAACTTCATTCATTTTGCTCACACTTTCATCTAGGATGGTTAAATCATCAGCATAATCGAAGTCCAGGAGACTTTTTCCTCCCCATTTGATTCCGTGGTCTCCCATTGCCTTTCCTGTGCTCCTTAAAACAAAGTCCATCAAAATAATCCATACAAAGGGGGATAGAACACAACCCTGCTTAACTCCTGATTTAATACAAAACCAGCTGCTAACCTCATTTCCTACCTTAACCGCAGCAGTGTTATTCTCGTACATAGCACTAACCACTTTAACCTCCCCCTCTCTCTATCATAAAAAAAGGTGGGGTTATCTGACCTGAGAACAATCCCTGAAATTTTCGAACGGGTATCAAGCAAACCCACTTTTCTTTATCAAAAACCATCGAGTAAATAACTGGAAATTTGCAATATTTACGAACCTGGTACCAGGGTAGTGACGGCCATCTTATCCCACAGGTATTTTATCGGAACCTTTGACTATTCTAAATGAAAAGGCTACATCAAAATTTCCCTCAGACATCAAATGGAGGGGTAGAAAAAAGGACAGAGAGAGGGGATTTGTTGCCTTCTATTCTTTTTAGACTCTTACAGAGGGTACTAGAACTTACAATTCAAATCAAATGAGTCCCCCTCTCAGTTTCTAAGGTCAACCCTTCCATATGAAATGGCCGGGGAAAAAACAATACATTGATGGTACATGGCTCTTTACTTAGGCAACGCTATAGGGCTGTCTGTGATTTCGTACATCATCACACAACTTAATCATCAGGTATGGAAAAAGTTCCAAAGCTGCCACTGCCAATAGCAGAATTCGACAGAATTCCAAAAGCTACTTTAGCAGCACAACTTGTGTTTTGACAACTTTTTTTGAGCAAAAAGTATTTTTATATGTAAAAATGGTATTTTCAGACAAAATCTGCCAAGGAACTGAATTTTCTCGGGGGAGAAGTGGGGATAAATAAGCGAAAGAATGCGTTAATAAAACCCACAAGACAAAAGGTCCGAATTTGTGTTTTTTTTAAGAACAGGAATCCAAAGTACAAAGGATTTACACAGTCAGAAAGATAAGACACATATGCTTTCCTTTAGGGGAGGGGGGGGGTGTCGAAAAGTAAGTTGTGGGAAGAATAATAAAAATCTCAACATGAGGGCTCAGACATAAAATTTACTTTGGCCCTGTTTCCGAGCCTGCTTAGTCTACTCTATAGAACGTGAATATACTAAAATAAAAGAAAAAGTGACTGAAAAACTGTAGCAATGATATGAATTATACAATTTTCACCATACGATTCCAAGCAGCTTATCCTTTCAAACCAAAGTTTGAAATGTTACTTGGTAATTTCTAAAGCAACTCATTTAGTGATCTGCATAGTATAGTGCTCAGTAAAGCGCAAATGTCAATCTAACATTAAGGCACTTAGAGAAAACAGCCCCCGAATCCTATTTGCGGTAATTTCCCTCCGACTGAGGTTCGACTAGAATCTAAACTTTAATTTGGTTTATTTTACGTTTAATTATTATTTCTGATTGTTTTAAGTTTAACCTGAGTATTTATTAGTATTTTCGTTATGAGTTCGATTTATTTATTCCTTAAAACGAAGTTCCTTTTCATTTTAGGTTAGAACTGTTTTGGCTTCAGGCTTAGCATCACCCTTTATTGTTCTTACTGAAATCTTATTTATTCTGTGTAACTTAATTCCGTTAGTTTTTTGATTTATATAGCTTTATAAATCTGCAGTTCAGAAATATCTGCAGAATTTGTTTAGTTGTTTGTTAAGAGCACATTTTTTCGACACAGTTTAAATTTCCTGAAGAAATATGGATTTTTAGTGTAAATAAAGACAATTTAAATTTTTAATTGCCTAAAACTTAAAACAAATAGAAATTATTCCTTGTATGAAAGGGGCTGTCCCCTCCTCAACGCCTCGCTCTTTACGCTAAAGTTTTTTATTGTTAAAAAAAATAGAGTTGTGAGAAAGTCAAACTTTAGAGTAAAGAGCGAGGCGTTGAGGAGGGGACAGCCCCTTTCATATACGGAATAATTTCTGTTCGTTTTAAGTTTTAACGTCGTTCCTTACTTTCAGTTAAAAAAAACTTGTTTTTTTTTTTTGAACGTTTTTGAATTAATGCAGGTTTTGATTTTGGCTCACCGTACATGAATAATTACAACAAAATTTTCATATTAATTTTACTTTTATTTGATTAAATGGCTTTCTCGAAAGTTGTTTAATTTTATTTACGAACGTTTTTATTAGTAATAAATATACGTAACTTACGAATTAACTTACGTAGCGAACTTCTATATTCATATATTTTTATACGTATATTATGGGGTTCGCCAGCTAGTCAATACCTTGCTCTTTAAGCTAAAGTTCGAATTTTGTTCCAATTATTTACAAATGACCCCTTAATCACAAAGGCCGTTAATTAGAATAAATAGCTCTTATGAAAGTACTAAAAAAATTTTGGCTTTAAGAGCGAGGTATTGACTAGCGGGTGAACCCAATCATATACGTAATATTTTCTGTTCGTTTTAAGTTTTGATGTTGCTCCTTACTTTCAGTTGAAAAACTTGTTTTTTAATTTAATTTCTGATCTTTTTTTAAATAATGCTGGGAAATCCGGCACCCCCTTCATAACAATGTCCCTTCCCCCATGAAAACTTCCTTCATGGAAAGATCTTGCCACATAACCCCCGAACCACCCCTCCCCCCATTACCAGAAAAAATCCCCCCTGAAAACGTCTGTATACTTCCCAATAACCAATACTATATGTTAACATTGGGTAAAGTTCATAACTTTCAGCCCTTCCCCCGGGGACTTCGGGGGATTAAGTTATCCTAAAAGACATAGTTATCATATTTTCGACCATGCTGAAAAAAATGGCTATCTCAAAATTTTGATCGGGTGACTTTGGGAAAAAAAATGTGAGGGGAAGGGGGCCTAGTTGCCCTCCATTTTTTGGTCACTTAAAAAGGGCACTAGAACTTTTAATTTCCGTTTCAATGAGCCCTCCCGCGATATTCTAGGACCACTGGGTCGATACGATCACCCCTGGGAGAAAAACAAAAAAACTAAAAAACAAATAAACACGCGTCCGTGATCTTTCTTCTGGCAAAAATGCAAAATTTCACATTTTTGTAGATAGGTGCTTGAAACCTCTACAGTAGGGTTCTCTGATACGCTGAATATGATGGTGTGATTTTCATTAAGGTTCTATAGGTTCTTTTATTATTTCATTAAGGTTCTTTTAGGGGGTCTTTCCCCTTTTTTTCTAAAATCAGCCAAATTTTCTCAGGCGCGTAACTTTTGATGTGTAAGACCAAACTTGATGAAACTTATATATTTGAAATCAGCATTAAAATTTGATTGTTTTGATATATCTATTGGTATCAAATTTCGTTTTTTAGAGTTTCGGTTACCATTGAGCCGGGTCGCTCCTTACTTACAGTTGGTTACCACGAACTGTTTGATGATAACCAAACACGTGAATTTTTCTTTCTCTTTCCTTCTCAGTTATTTCAGCATTTGTTTCAGTATTCCTTTCAGTATATATTATTTTTCAGTGATAACCAAACGCTTTAAATTGTTTTCTTTTTTCTCTCATTTATTTCATTATGTATTATTTGTCAGTGAAAACCAAAGACGTGAATACTTTTTTTTCTTTTTTCTCTCATTTCTTTCAGAGTTTATTTCAATATATATCATTTGTGAATGATTTTTTTTCTCATTTTTTTAAGGATTTAGGCTATTATTTGTGAGTGATAACCACAGTATATAAATAATGGATTAATTATCTTTATACAGTGGTGATAACCAAACACGTGAATACTTTTTTGATCCCCTTTTTTCTCTCATTTAGATCAGTATGCATTGCTTGTGAATGATAACTAAACATTGAATACTTTTTATCTCTCTTTTTTCTCATTCATTTCAGTATTTATTTCGGTGAATGAAATTTTATTTCGGTTAATGTTTATTTTATTGTTTATGTTTTATTTTAAATGTTAAATTTTGTTTAACATTTCATTCGGTGAATGAAATGTTATTCGTGAATGAAAGTCAAAAACGCAAATACTCGTAATAAAGCCAAACACTATATTTACAATTTAAATCAATTTCTACCCCTAATCAAACTATTTTAAGAATTTTCGCTCCGCAGCCAATTAGTGGGGGGGGGTGCTTTTGTCCTTTTTCGATGCCACAATTCTAATTTTCCCGAATTCATCTCTATTGTCATAAAACTATTCCATATACGAATCGAGCTGCCCCTCCACAGTCCCTTGCTCTTTACACCAACGATTTATAGCGCTTTAAAAATACTTTTTTTTCCAATTAAGTGACCCTTGCGTTTGAGTAGTTCTTCTTGAAAAATGGGTACAAAAAGTCAAACTAGCGTAATAAGTGAAGGGTTGCAAAGGGGATTCCCCCCTTATATACAGAATAACTTTTGTTCTTTTTAAATTTTAATGTTGCTCTTTACTTTTATTTGAAAAAAAGAAAATTATTTTATAAGAGCACATAAATAGTAGTAATATGGCTTCAAAGTGGAACCAAAATATCAAGAATGTAGAATACTAATATAGTATAATGCGAAAATAGAATGCAAGACAGCAAATGTAGAATGCAAATGTTGTAGAAAGTGGAATGCAAAAATATAGAGATCCATAGGATTGATCCCATAATACCTCACATTAACTCCATCCCCCTTCCTACTTTCCCAAAAGATAAAACTGCGTAAATTATTTTTCAACTTTGTGCCTTATTTCTTTTATAGACCTCTTTAATTTGGCCTTTGAATGGCCCATTTTAAGCAAAATGTTGGTACTCATGATAACAAGTTGGAAATGATCTCACCCATACTGCTTCCCTTTTTTTATATATTTGTATATATATAATTTTTAGCTTTTCGGCAGTGTTTTCAAATTCTATCTTTTCATTATCCCTTGTTTTGGTCAGTATTGATGCTGTATTCACGTACTATTGGATGCAAATAAAACTGAAAGCAAGTTTTTGTTTATATGTTTCTCTAGTATCGAATTTGCGCTCAGGTTATTTAATTGGACTGATGGTCACCAGCTTATGGGTTCCCTTAGAGTGGTATATATGGTTTTAAAATCCCCCTCCCCCACCTCCGCCTGGGAGGAACGAAAAAAAAAACAAGAACAGTGTTTTGTAATATTCAGAAAAAGAACGATTATTTATGGAAATTTAAAGCCTTGACACCCTCCTCCCCTTCTCATGGGAATTAATCTCTGAGGGGTTGGTTTCCTCTCCCCTGGAATTTTTTTTGCAGCTGCTCACCAACAGATAGAAAATTTCATAATAGTTTTTAAATAACACTTTTTCCAACTATGCCTCCTACGCTAATAACTGTCCCTAAGTTTATATGTAATATTAGGGGTTGTGGGGGATGAGTAGCAGACAAATACACATGAGAGAGTCTGTATCCCCTCAAATCCTTTTCATCCCTTAGAAGGGTATTAGAACTTTCATTAGTAATCCAATGAGCTTACTCCTGAGTTTCTGCAAAAATCCGTTCCATACAAAGTGTTTTAAGAATTTTTTAAATCCTTTGGCGGGAAACTAAATTTTTTATATTTTAACCTCTACATTGGGGTCCCTTTACCCTGACTACTAAATAAATAAGTTTTGAGCACATCAGGAAAAGATAATGGGGGGAGGGTCGACCGTACCCTGGAGTATTTTTTGGATATTGATCGCCTGGAGTATAGGCTTACGGATGTAAGTTACACACTGATTAGAAACAAACAGTTTTTCGGTCTGTTCCTGGGACCTCGACCGTGACAAAATGTTTGATCATGTTTATCTAGAGACCAGTCCCTGAAAACTATGAGCTAATTGAACACAAAATATAAACAAATCCCCCCCCGCCCCTTTAAATTATAAAATTTATTTGGACCTTTCGACTATTTTGAACGAAATAGATATCTTAAATAAGCTCCCTTCCAATTATTATAACCATACTTCTAGAAGAAGTAGCCCAGAAAAAAAAATTTGGCCCAGTGTGGGTCCATTTTGACGGGAACCATTTTTTTTTGTTTTTTCCTTCAAAGTTGGAGGTCCCCGTACGCTAAGGACTATGTAAGTTTGAGCCGATGAGATAAAAAAAATTGGTCCTTTTTTGGGGCTCCATTTTTGGGGGGTGTGAGAGGAAAAACTTTCTTTCTGAAAGTTTTACCTTTTTTTTGAGACTTAGGATTGAACATACCCTCCTTTCCCAGTAATAAACCCTATGTGTAACCACAGGGTAACATCCCTTACCCAAGAGGATTTGAGGGGTCATGGTATCTCCGGAGGCATAGTTATTTAACCTTAGACAATTTTGAACAAATTACTATCCCAAAATTTTGATCAGATGTCTTCGGGGGGGAGGAGGTAGCTAAGATGGGCGTAGGAGGGGGGAACAGTTTCCATCTGACCATTTGGATTCGTATGTTTTGAGCCGAAGTTGCAAGTAGTCACAGTTGCAAGTAGCTGTAGTAGCAAGTAGTCGTAGTTTTATTCGCAGCAGCAGCAGGAGTAGTGGCCCAGAAAGTTTTAAGTTGATACCTGTAACTATTCCTGAGATATTACAGATAAGACTTTTTGATCACCTGGATGTATATAGTGTGTTTTGATTTAGTTCAACATCCTCCTAAACATTCCCCAAGTTTCACATTAATACCCTTAGCCTTTTCGAACATACTCAGGATCAGACATTCTCCCCTATCCCAATGATAAATTTTGTATGTAAGTAATGAGTAAATAGCTTACAATCCTTCTTCCGATAGCTGTGGGAGCACTATGCCCTGAAATGCATCTCTGCCCACAATGCAACTATGCCCTATGCAACTGCCCAGAGATGGCATCTCTGGAGGCATACTTGTTAGACCTTTTGACTAACTTAGAAAAAACATCTATTCTAAATTTCGATAAGTGTTGAGGAGGGGATCTAAAATAGGTGAGGGGGAGGGGCTGGTCGCATCCGATCAGTTATGCTTGATAGGGTTTTAAGTAGAGGTGCTGGAGAATCTTTTGTCCAAGGGTACGTTCCAGGTGAAAATTTTACGAAGTATTTACTGTAAATTCAATACGAATTAACTGCGAACTAGGAACGATTTATTAACTAATGTCTTAATATGTATTATAATGATTATTAAGTAGTTTTAATGAGTATTCCTACTACTACTAACAACTCATTGCAGCACCAAGCCACCTGAGACCAACTCAGCTATGTACACTCCTATTCCGTCCCAGTCTATTCAAAGCCTCCGAGGAAGTTCCTATTTCTCTTAAATCTTACCTTACGACATCCTACCACCCCAATCGAGGACAGCCTGTTTTTTGTTTTGCCCTAGACGATTGGCCGACCAGGAAAATCTTTGACAATATGTCATCAATCATTCGCAGAAAGTGCCCTAGCCATCTCAACTTTTCTCTCATTATAACCCTAAAAAGCAGGATTGAATCACATTTTTTCGTACAGCTTGCTGTTTGAGATACCGTCTTTCGGTCAGGTACCTAAAATAATCCGTAAGCAATTTCTCTGGAATACATCTAGCCAATCCACCTTCATTTTACAGAGCGCCCACTCTTCAGACCATACTTGACCACTGTCATCACTGTAGCTTCCAATATCCTAATCTTGGTTCGCATACTTATCTTCCTATTATTCCAAACTTTTTCAACTGCGAAAAAACGTCCTGGACCTTGGCTGTTCTACTTTTAACATCTTCACTGCACCCACTGTCTTCACTATTAATACTGCCTAAGCAGGTGAAGCTGTACACTTGATCGATATTCTCCCTACCAAACATCACCTTTTCATCTTCACTTATTCCTAGCCTTAGTGACATAGTCTTCCTAACATGAATTTCCAAACCTATTCCTGCACCCTGAACTCGCAAAACCTCTAATAGTTCATTCATTTTGTTAACATTTTCATCTAGGATGCTTAATCATCAGGAAAATCTAATGCAGAAGAGTTGTACTTCCCCATTTGATTCTGTGTTCTCCCATTGCTTTTGCTATGTTCTTCTTAATGAGTAAAATATGGAAAATATAAGTTTTAATACCCTAATACTCATTAATTTTCATAAGTTTGGTCATTTGCCTCCATTTTTTCCTAATTTGATGATAATTTTACAGAAGTTGATTCACTAAAGATGCTACCAGGGGCGTAATTTCTATGGGGCAGGGGGGTGGCAACTGCCCCTCCTAGACCTCGGTTTGCCCCCCCCCAGAACCCATGTTGCCCCCCAGCTGACATTTATTTTCTTCCAAAATCTTTTCAAAGCTAAGATAAACCTGCATTATTCAAGCATCAACAGAAACCGATCAGTTTTCTTAGAACATATTTACCTTTATAGTACTATAAAGTACCTCTATAGTACTTTTATAGTGCTAAATAGTACCAAATGGCTTATTTTTTAGTTTTTGCTGTCATTTTCATTTGATTTGGGAAAATTGGCTCCAACTCCCCCCCCCCAAGGATTCTGACGAAATTACGCCACTGGATGCTACATAGCCATATTCACAAAATTTAATACGAAGTTAATTTTCGATCGTCACAGCAGTTAATCGCTATCACCCGGAACGAAAAATGTAATTTTTATTACAAACTATTAACATTTTATTGAAGCTGGAACGCAAACCAAGTTTATTATTCCCTGCAAGAGACGTAAATTTGCCCCTGGAAATGAGACCAGTAAGCAAAGATCCACCGACCAACGGGAAGAATACTTTTTGCTTTTAAACAGAAGCATGAGATGGGCTCTTTCCTTTTCGCTGTGTCAGTATAATTCCATATAAATAAGTAATAAAACTGTTAGTAATAAAGTACAATAGGTATTAGATGAGGGGAGGGTGAGAAGAATTACAATTATTGGATTTGTGCCAAAACGCCTATTACAACTATTATTTGTCGTAAGGAAAGATTCAAGGGAAATGGGAACTTCTTGGGTTGGAGAAAAAAGGAGACTTTGAATAGATTGGGATTTAGAAGGAGCGTCCGTAGTTGTGTTTGCCTCAGGCGGCTTGGTGCTGCAATGAGTTGGAAGTAGTAATAGTACTTCCATAGTTGCTACTAAGCTGCAATGTGAACTTTTATAAATACAATAGATTATTCTTGGTGTGAAAACCAGTTTTAAAATCTATATGGTGCTAAGGCCGTGCAGAAATATTAGGCCTTTTTTTGCTAATTATTTTACCGTTTGTCAATTATTAATTACATGTAATTAATATTAATTTTGAATTATATGTAAATACGTGTAATCTGTATAAAAGTAAGTAATTGCACGTCCAGGATGCTGGGAGTTAGAGACAAGGAGACAGAGGAGTTAAAGCGGATACACCACCGTCTGAAATGATAATGACTTGTTATGCTTAATTAATTCGTATAAATCAAGGTGGAAGCTAGGGAGATCCAAGGGGGTTATCGGGTTATCCCTTGTGGATCCGTAGGCAGTGAGGGCTCGTTCATAAGGAAAATCATTTAATTTTGCCGGCGAAAGAAGTCTATGAAGTTACAAAGGGAGGGGGGCTTCTTTTTACTACCAGTCTTGACAGCTCATTTTAAGACAATTCAATCTTCCAATTTTTTGTATCTGCTTGGCTTTATTTTCATGTTCATGAAATGCTTGGCATTTCTTGGCACTGCTTGGCTTTATTGTCATTATTCTTCCTCTATTTATATTCTTTAGGTATCTTATTTTTTCTATCTAAACCTGCCATGGTTTGCATAATCTTTTGTGTAGTTGCAACACACGTTAACTACTGTTTTTTTTTGAAAAGTGTGGTTTGAAACTGGCACTTCAGGCGCTCCTCACTCTCAAGTTAAGCAAATGTTCAAACCTCCCCCTCCTTTCTCAGCTAATTTTCAAACTTGTTTCTTGGTGTTCTTAACTGGGTGAGATTTGACTAAATTTCAGATCCTGATTCTGGTGAGGTCCCGTATTACTTCATTCGCTTCGAAAACGTTTCATCAACGCAATCACTGATGATTGCATTGCTATGAGTTCCCTTAATTTTCCATGCAGCCAGCTTATTTGTGTTGTTCAATGTGGAAAATACCAAAACTATGAACGGTAAATGATGTATTTTTATTTACTATAGGTTTTGTCAGTATAGTTCCCTTCCTTTTTTAGTATCTGGTTTTCAACACTAAAAAGAATAAAGGAATTCAAATTTAGTTGTCAGGTTAAAGAAAAATTTCTAGAGCCTTAATTATGCGCCACGAAACTTTTTGATCACTTCTTCCCTATAACCCTTTCTCCATTAAATGAACTACAAGCCCTACTTTTGGCAACTTTTCTGATATACTCAATAATAAAATAGCTAAAATACAGGTAAAGTTCTACCAAATCATATTATTGAGAAAGGAATAAAGTGAATACACCATTCGATGCCTTTTTTTATGCTGATTACGAATATAATAATCATTTCTATCGGAAATGATTTCAGTCCCCCCCCCCCTATATATATACCTAACCTAACCCTGAATTGGCATATATAGGGGGGGGCTGAAATTCATTTCCGATAGAAATAATTATTATTTCGTAATCAGCATAAAAAAAGGCATCGAATGGTGTATTCACTTTAGTCCTAACTCAATAATATGATTTGGTAGAACTTTACCAAAATACATACCTTAAGAATCAAATTTCATCCTGAATTCAAATATAACATTCATTTGCATCACGAGGTTTTAAAGATTCTGTAAAAGTGTGTCTTAAATAAAAAAAAAAACAAAAAAAAAAAACATAATATGCCTTTGAATGCTACTCAAATCATGAATCTTTGTTTTCATAACAGTATCTTAAGTTAAAGCAAAACACGCTTTCGTTGCACAAATCAAGCGCAAAAACACGGTTGACGTGAAGTAACGACTGTGATCCAGTTCTCTTCCCTATGAAAATGGGCCCATAGTTAGGGAGTCCAGCTGAACGGTAACATGGATTCATTTTTATAACCCAAAGATTTTTAAAGATCATCAAAGATCAGGACCCTCTAAAGGGAGAAGGAGTGGAGGTAGGTACTTCAAAATACCTTCCCAGGATATACTTTAGCCTGTAGACCCATCCCTGAAAGGTTCGTTTTCCTAACCTAACCCCTTTCCAAGAAAGCCAAAAGTAGCTAAAGTAGAATTCTACCATATATTCAATTTTTAGCATAAGCGCATAAGTTTATTCTAGGTACTATATCGAGCTAAAGGTGCTACAATTTCTTTGGTCCTGATGACAAGAACAATTAAAGTAAAAAAAAAAATTGAAATATAGCCGCGTGGTTTTTAGAACATTTCTTAGCAGAGGGGATTAAACCTCTGCAATTCAGTTATATCTATCTATTGTAAATTTTCATTTAGGGGCCGTAAACCCCTTCAACTATCATTGATTTTGGAGCAATGACTAAAATTCGTCAAAAAAAGGGCTAATGAAAATCGGAGGGGAAAAGGGGGTACGGTTGTATTATCTGCAACACGCGCGATATTTTACATTGAACATACTAAAGAAGCTAGTCGAACAGGTTTCTTCCAACGGGCAATTCCAATGCTGAGGATTGCAAACAGCGATTTATCACTGCGTTTACAACACTTAAACTTTTGTTTCTTGGGGGTTTAGGGGCAAAAAAAGGTCCCTAGGTTAGGTTACGTATTTAATATATGCCATGCTTTACCCCCGTCTCCCTGATGTGCAAATATATAGCCGAAACTTGTTTCGAAATGATTAAATTTTATCCTATTTTGTTTTATTTCATTAGCATTAACCAGACTTCACTTCTCGCGTGTATTACAGATAATGCAACATTACCTAAATTAAAAATCTTCCTGATAGCTCCAATATTTTTAACTATTTTTTTCAACAAATTTTTGGTACAGTAGGATTCATCCCATGGTCAATAAGCTTATTGTAAAGAATTTGTTAATTTTTACTGTTCAATAGGCAATTGTGATTAGTGAATTGCCTTCAGTAGCCCTTAATGAAACCTGTCAAAATTTTCTGTTTGCTTATTTTGCGTCAGAGCTGAATAAGCTGCAATTTGCTCTTTACTAGATGGATAATTCTTTGTATAATTATCAATCAGGATTAATTAAAAATCTTCCCGTTAGAGCCTTTCTTAAAAGGATATGTGGAGCAGGAACCTGTTGTCGAAACGGCATTTAATAAAGCTTAGTAATTGTGCATATTCAATTTGTCATTGGAATTAATTAAAAATAGCTATATTGAACGTGGAGCTATCCTCCAACGTAAAATTGATGTGAGTGAGATATTCACTAGACATAATGGAGACGTAAACGTAAATCTACTGATGGATGACCTGAATCATTGGAGAGAGGGCTAGGTAAGGGATTTAATGCATGGCCACATTATTATCCCAGTTTGAGGATAAAATCAAACTACGCGTGACTCAGTTTATGTTCTAGTACTAATTTGTTGAGTAGGGACAATGTTCAACTCTCATTCTTAAAATTTATGATGGATTGATCAGAATAAAATTGGAGACATAGTTTAGAATTAAGAAAATATGGATGCTTGGAAAAATTGTATTCCTATATCCAAAATGAATCGAAAAAAAAAATGACTCAGTTCACCATAACCTATTTGCAACTAATTGCAATAACTTCTTGAATATGAGTAAATATTGTGCTCTATTGAGCGCGGTTTAAGCATCAAAATGAAACTTGCAAAAACAAGGAAAAAAAATTTTTACCAGTGGAAGCTTTGAAGCTAACCAAATGCATTGTTAGCGTATACTAATACTAATAGATAAATATTCCAAAAATTTCTACCTGAAGAAGGACGAATTGGCGTATGTCAAGTTTGAAGCACAATAAGCTAATTGCAATTGGTTTCAATAAGTGCTTTTGAAAGAATTCAGTGCAATGGTGCGAAGATACAATGCTAGCTACGACTGAATTGTGAAAACTATCGTTTGAATTTTTTTTTTTCAATTCATCACGCTTCCATAGTCCTATTCTGCTTACCTCAATAAATGGGCAATATTACTAGGTCTCAGTTAGGACTCTGCAAGGTTTTCAAAATGCTATTCTTTCATTTTTATTAATTTATAAAATAAAGCAAATAGCAAATTACTAGGTTTTTAAAGCCTTTTTATTTGCGGCCTGGGTTCGTTTTTCTGCCAATTTAGGTCTTTTTGAAAATATTGGCTTGACAGCTTTCTGCTACGGCTAGTAGTTGATAAAGGTGGCGGTTTTGATAACCGCCTGGTGAATACTATCCCTAGACCGATAGTTGTTTAGACCAAGTATTTCATGGCCATTCATCTGTAGGTTGAGTTAACCCTCTGGGAAATAACTCTAAACAGCATAGAATAGAATAAAATTGGAAAAACAAAGTTTTTCCGAGGGAAGTAAAGAGCGAAGTTGAAACTTAAAACGGACAAAAATTATTACTGCACAGCGTATTTAATATATATTAATATAACTAGTACAGATAAACCAACTAATTATGTTTCCCTATGCTTTTATGATTATAAAAACTAGCGCTTTACTGAAAATAGACTAGACTAGAATAGAAATAGACTAGAATTTATTTGCGCTAAAAGCCCATAGGCCATGGCAAAAAAATATAAACAAAGAACCATTACAAAGAAATTGCTCAAATCTTTACCTAATCCTACAGAAATCTACTTCTATGATCATCGCGAGACGAAGGAACCGTAACAAGCTTCTGATCCCCATAAAGATCTCATCCGCACACACTCTCACCAACCACTCTAAAATCATAATCCCTCCTACCAAACACTTCAAGTCTCCAATGACTCAGCTCCTCACACTCACACATCAAGTGATAAACGCTCTCATCTAAACCTCCACGCATAGGACAAAAATAAGGACTTCGACCTTTATCTCCCGATAAACTTTCTTATTTGGCCCAGGGCCAAACTATAAGCACTCATTTCAATTAATAGCTTTATTTCATTTTTATTCAAACTATAGTAAGAAACCTTTTGATAATTTTTAATGCATAGATTTTCTGATGAAAATTTTATCTTCTAGATTTTTACATTATTAGGGCACCATTCTGAAAGTATAATTTTTTTTTGTTTCTTTTTTCATGAGTTATTGTGAGGACTTTATTGAAAGGATCTTTTGGGATCTCAGTAATCATTGGTGATCCTCTGGGATCTCAGTTTTGTAAGCTCTTAGTCCGTAATTTTAAATTAATCTTTACTTTTAACAATTAGTTTTTGATTAATTAGATAATCTTAATCAGTTAATTAATTAACTAATCTTATTAACAAATAATATTAGTATGTAGTCAGAAGACTACTTAAAAATTGTACTAAAACTAGAAATCACCTTAATTAAATTAAACGCAATAAACCTTTTGTAGCAGAAGGGGGCTAAGCATCCGTGTATGTGCTGCTTCACTATCCCCATAAAGTAAGAGATTAGAAAAACTGTAGGCTTTTATTTTAAGCTTGAAATTAGTTATTTGCTTACTTTTTAGCTTTCCCCATAGGATAAAAATTAATTTTCTACGTTTTTGAATTGGTTTAATTTCTGTAAATAAAAATCATCTTGTGGTATATACATTGAGAATTATGTAAAAAAAATAGCGTTTTGTTGAAGAAAAGGAATCAATTCGTTTTATAGTAAAACTTTCTAAGGTGTAAGTTTTTGGTGTTCATGTTTTGTCAGCTTTCTTCTATGTTCTTGGAAATTTAATACCTTCTTTTTGCGAGGGTAGAACCCCTACTTACCATAATGAACAATATTGGAGAATGTTTTAAAAAGTAAGGATTAAAACGTTTCATTGTAATATTGAAAGTCGAGAGAGCTGTTTTTTGGGTCAATATTAACATTTTTTTTGGTCAACATTAACAATATTAAAATTTACATTTGCGATTGAGGCAGTAATGCAGTTCTTGGAAGAACATAAAATTAGTGTTGCGCAGTAACTTTTAACATTAATTAATAAAAGCAAAGTATGCCCAGGCACGTCAGTTTGTAATTTTCGACTATAACAACATTAAACCGGAAACATTAAACTACTTGATCATGACGACTAAGTACAAGCTAACCAAATTTTTTGGTATTATTATTGATTTTCATTGTTGACGTTTTTTTTTTTTTTTTTTTTTTTTTTTTTTTTTTTTTTTTTTTTTTTTTTTTTTTTTTTTTTTTTTTTTTAGATAGGGATAAACTAAAAGGTGAGGTCAAGGGAATTTCTCAGATTTTACCAATCGATATTGTAAAACCAATAATAATTAAGGGTGCATCTTACCAAAAGTATGGAAAATGTAGCATACGTAAATAATTTCTTAGACCACACTGCTTTTCCATTTACGAAAAATTAAGCAAGAAAAACGGGTTTTAATTTTTATAAAGCAGTGAATACAATAAAATAAACACTTAATTAAACAAAATTACTCCGAATATTTCGGCCCCGCGTCCGGGAGCCTTTCTCAACGGAAAAAAAAGAAAAGAAAAAAATGAAACAAAAAATGTTCTTTTTAAAAACCTTAACTTACATCAAACTAAAAACATACTAAACACATAAAGACAAAAAAACAACAACAAAAGAAAAAATATAAATAAATAGGAAACAAAACTCACATATTAAATAAACACTTCCATTCACTGGCGTATAAACAAAATCGAATGTCTATATTGATTCAAACACGCCTCCTCACAGTATATAAATGGAAATCTATCAAAAAATGAAGAATATATTTATACTTAAACCAAAACAGTAAAGGTCAGCTAACTCCCGGCCCATGACCCCTATTAAATCTCACAAGTTCATCAGCCAATGTTTGATTGGTTGAAAGTACTGATTTTAATAATAGTTCTGAAACGAAAGATGACCTTGCGAACAAAGGTCAGAATGGGTTAAAGGCTGGGAAAAATAAACGAACTGCAGCTAAGCTTGCAAGCAAACGAATCCGTTCAATTTATAATTCAAACATTGGTTGATGAACTTGTGAGATTTAATAGGGGTCATGGGCCGGGAGTTAGCTGACCTTTATTGTTTTGGTTTAAGTATAAATATATTCTTCATTTTTTGATAGATTTCCATTTATATACTGTGAGGAGGCGTGTTTGAATCAATATAGACATTCGATTTTGTTTATACGCCAGTGAATGGAAGTGTTTATTTAATATGTGAGTTTTGTTTCCTATTTATTTATATTTTTTCTTTTGTTGTTGTTTTTTTTCTCTTTATGTGTTTAGAATGTTTTTATTTTGATGTAAGTTAAGGTTTTTAAAAAGAAAATTTTTTGTTTCATTTTTTTCTTTCCGTTTTTTTTTCGTTGAGAAAGGCTCCCGGACGCGGGGCCGAAATATTCGGAGTATTTTTGTTTAATTAAGTGTTTATTTTGTTGTATTCACTGCTTTATAAAAATTAAAACCATTTTTCTTGCTTAATTTTTCGTATGTAGCATAAACAATATATTTTATTTGGGCAAACGACCTATAAAGGGGTACATTCTTCTTTCTGCTTTATGTTTCTGTATTATCCCTGCTTTCAAAAGAATTGAACTTGCAAGCAAAAAACCGTCACGTTAGAGCTGTGTTCTATCGTATTGAATTTTTTATTCTATCATACCTGAATAAAATAAATTTGTGACTGTTGAGAATGAAACATGTTAAGAAATCAATTGTTACTTCATAATATGCAGAAGAATCATAGTTTACACATTTTGCATGCAACCTCGCATTTGAGTTTTTATTATTTTTTTTTAAATTTCCGTAGGGGTAAGGAATTTTGGTACTTGTGTATCACGCGCCCCTCACTCAAGTCTACGCTGTTTAAAATCCGAGAACACCCCAGTTTTTTCGTTAGTTTCTTCGTTACTTTAGAAATAAATTTGGGCTATAGATTTGCACATTGGGGGGGAGGGGGCAAAAGTATAGCGGGACAGAATATATGGGAAATAAATAATTTGGGCTATATATTTGCACATAAGAGGGGGGGGGGTAAAGTATTTGGATAGTTTGAAGTCAGAAAACAATTCTTTCAAGCTATATGACCACTAAGAAATTACAGAAGAAAAGCGAGGTATCTGAAAATTTTGTTAACTTGTAATCTTTCATTTAAGTCTTTTTTCCAAGTGTTAAATGCTTTTTTTTTCAGTGACTGTTTTTCCAAGCATTAAGTAGGTTACTATTATTAGGTTAGTGTAGTCTTTCATTTGAGTGTTTTATGATGATCGCTGATCAAAGTTTATGTTATTTGTGCCTTTCATTTGTTATTTTACTATGTTCATGGCCGTATATTTGGCTTTAAAATACACTTATCTATCTATCTATCTAATATGCAGAAAAATTGTACCAAACACATTTTACACAGCGTAAACTTGAGTGAGTGGCGCATAATACACAAGTACCAAAATTCCTACCCCCAACGGAAATTAAGAAAATGCAACTCAAGTAAAATTCTCAAATCTGGAAAGCCTTATATTCCACGGGGGGAGGGAGGTATTTCCGGGGGGTAAACGCCGGCCACCATATTTGCTCTATATTTGCACATTGGGGCTATATATTTGCAATTAGGGCTATATATTTGCTACATATATAGGACTGTGTATTTGCAATTTGGGCTATATATTTGCATATTGGGGAAGGAGAAGGGTTGTGGGTAAAATAAGGCACTGAAATTTCTCAAAAGGGAGCACAGCACAAACATTGTACCGTATAATAAATTGAACTAATATACAAGTCAAATGTGTTCAATGGGACCTGACATAAAAGCATGAGTTCAAGTATGGTATGAAAACTATTTGTAACACCAGAGATAAGTAATAGATTTCACCATAGGTAAAGTAACCCCAGATATAACCATAGATAACACCAGAGTCTGGCATCTAATAGGTGTCAGATTACATGGAAAAGTGTTGCTACATGCGAGCAACTAAAAATGATAACGCAGACTTAAATAATCGGCTTTCCTGCTTTAAACACCTTAAGGCACATTCACAAAGAGATTTTGCTAACATCGATCTTTACTTAGAGCCAATTTTAGCCAATCAGCTTTCCGTAGAATTTTATGATTTACTGATAAATTCTATAGAAAATTCTGATTGGTTTGAATTAGTGCTAGCAAGACCTCAGTATTATTAAATCTTTTTTTTGAATGGGCGTTAGGAAGTCTTTGTTGGTGAAATGAAAGAAAAAACGCAAGAAGTTCGCTAAACATAGTGCGTTCTGAAGCTACTACTTCTAATAATGGTAATTAACTGCATTACCAAGGTGCCTGAGGCCTACAAAGCTACGTACGCTCCTCCATCCTAATCTATTTAAAGCCTCCCTCTTTATACCCTCCCGAGAAGTTCCAATTTTACTTAATTCCTTCCTTATGACCCTCCACCCAATTTAGGGACAGCCTGCTTTTCGTCTGGCCCGAAATGGTCGTCTGGAAACGACGATCTTTGGCAAATGTGTCATTTTTCTTAATGGTATTCCAGAATACCATATAATAAAACAACAGTCAATTCTTTGCATAATAAATATAGAAGAAACTTAAATGTTAACATTATGAGCCATTGTGGAAGAATTAGTGGCTATGAACCATTTTGGGATTTAGATAATAGCAATAGTTAGTTGTAATTAATAGTAATTGGCTTCTAGAACGTCCCATATTCTCTCCATACATAAATTAATACGTGTATAAGGTCAGCAGATCTTTTTTTTTTCAGATAACTACAGATCTCAGTTTACTGACTTGATGAGCGGGCACGAGAAGCCGAGGCTGGATTTGCTGGCGTACGGGCTGAAGAGGTGCGACGAGAAGAAGAAGAAAAGGCAGCTTTTCATGATGATGATAAAATCTTAAGAAAAAAGGAGGAACGTAAGGTACGATGCTTACTATATAAAATTATTCACTATAATATTGGGGCCAAATCCGTCTGGTCCTTCGTAAAGTAATTTATTCCATGTGTTTCGATATGAGTTGGGTCTGAGTGGTGTTAATCTGTCCGCAATCCTAGAGTTTTCAGTATAAGCTTCATTTTTATCACTTTCCGTTTCAGTGTTTCCGTTAGAATTATCTGAGTTCCGTTTTTGCTTCCCGGAAAACGGATTTTTAAATAGTTAAGAACTAGTAAATAATGAAACCGATAGAGGATTACAGGAAGAAAAGTTTAACTCCAGTAAGGAGTAAAAACTGGATTTATAGGCCTGAGATCCAACTTCTCCACAACCCAAGTCCTTAAGCCATGGGTAACTCCCAGGAAAGCCCAGATTAGGAGGGGAGCTCATAATTGACCCCAAGGACTCTTCATTGCCCTCCTGGAAAAAATTATTTTCTTGTATCTGAGATAACCAAGCTAATCTTCGATTTTCAATTTCATAATCAAACCATGCTAATAAGGGGGAAGTACGATTTCAACATGGATTTTGTTCTGTCAGGACTGAAAGACATAGATCTATTGGAAAAACCGCACAAGTACATTCCACATGAAATGTTTGGCTATGAAATGTATCCCTGCTCAATCGTCTCAGTTTTGTTTCAACTTATATGACAATAATATAGGACTAATATGACAATACTTATATGACTAATTGCTTAAAATACGCTGATAAACAAAATATTAGCCCTAAATGGCACTTACCATATTATTGAAATCAAACCTTCGGTGTGCATGTATGTAGAATAAATACCAATACCCGTAAAAGTAAAGACTAATATACACAGGACCATCTGTAGCATTTAAGCTAATTAACCCTTTCAGACCTGAACCAAGAAGGAGTTGCGTAAAAATTCTGAAAATAGCAGTGATCCTGGAGGTTCAACTAGAACATATTTATTTTAAAAAAAATTTATTTCATTCCAAATCCAAACTGTGAATGGTTACCATATGGTCACGTCAGGTATATACAGATACTATTTTAGGTGAAAATTTGTGAAACAGTTGCGATCTGAGTTCAAACACAGTCGAACTTTGCACTTCGAACACATGATTCGACTGGTTCCACCCCTAACGCACTTCTCATAGCGACACCTTCCCTTTTCAGTCGTATCCGGAAAATGCGAGGTCTGGTCAAACCTCATTGATTCCGAAGGCATCCCGTCTCACGAGGTAGACGTATTGCGCTTCGTCACTAATAAGGATGGTCTTCCAACTCGAGGACTTTGAGATACGCCAGTAAGAATGTCCCATTTCGAAGTACAGTAGAGACATATGCTGAACATTGGTCTGCTTACACTGTCGGCGGTGTATCAGCCAGGCGTTGTTCGCAGCCATGTCAAAGAAGTAGTACACAATCCTCATATACCATTTCTTCGAGTGAATTTCAGTCCTGTGAAGCTACAGGAACATGTCAGCAAGATCTACGCCCCCCATTGATTTGTTGTAGTCACGGACGATTCGGGGGCGATCAACTTCGACGTATTTCCGTGTTGTGCCATCCCATCTCTGACACTTATCAATTGGGGTGACTGCACAGTATGACAAGCCAAATGGACTGGTTTGTTGTCATACCATTTTACTACCGATACTTCTGAATGTCTTTCAAAACGGAAGTCCACTGACCCTCGTCCATTCTTCTTCATGTTGGCGTCGGTATCTAGAACAGCGCCCCTCATTCTGTTGCTGCGTATCGTACCACATGACTCGATGCCATATTCAACCCGAAGCTTGTGAATGAGATCGATGCCAGTATAGAAGTTATCAAAGAACAGCTTGAAGTTCATGAACCTTGGCAGATTTTCTACAAGCCGAAGGACAACGTCAGTACCTTGGCCAAGTTCAGAAATTTCAACAGATCCTTTTCCTGTATATATCTCTATGTCACACACTATTCCGCTGATGCCGGCTCTCGTGAAAACCTTTACACCCCACGAGTGGGGCTTGTCCTTCAAGTACTGTCGAAATCCAATTCTTCCTTTGAACGGGATCATCTGTTCGTCAATACTTTGGATCTCTTCAGGGTCTATTTTTTTCAGATTCTCCCTGAATGCGTCGTATAGTCTTCTGATCTTGAACAGTTTATCATGACCAGCCTCCCCTTTCGGTATCATTAAGGTGTCATCGCAAATGTGGAAGAAAGATCTCAAGCTGATGAACCTATCTCTGCTCATGGTATCAGCCACCGGGAATATCGTATTCCATTCTCCCAGTACATTCTCATAGCCGGAAGTTTGAGAATGCTCATAAGCATTTGAACTCCAAGAAATCTGTGCAGCTCTTCAAGAGAAAGTTTCAGAACAAGATTCTTCTTTCTCATGGCATTCAGGTTCGTTTGGTCCACAATGTTTGAAAGAATGTCTTCTGTGATAAACATTCGGAAGAGATCAAGGGGCGTTTTTACCTCGTCATAGTGTGGCATAGAACCCTTCCAGGTAATATCTCGAGGTTCGGGCTCCGTTTTTATCCACTTGTATTGCTTTGCCTCCTTTGCTACCTTCTTTTTTGCTACTGGTTTTGCCGTGACCTGAGGAGCATCAGTTGGAGTTACTAGACCGGCCACTGCTTGGGAAGGAGCATTTTTCTTAGCTATTGTAAGGACAAAGGGTTCAGCAGGTGCAATAACTGTTGCTGACTGCATTGCAGAAGAAGTTGCCACTGGTGCTGATGATGTGCTTGAAGAACTGTTTGACGCTGCTGTGTCATTCAAGCCCGGGAGAGGCAAATCGAATTGATCCATGTCATCGCCATTGTCTAACTCGAACCTGCCAAGCATTGATAAAGGGATGTCGTCTGTGTGGTCAATATCCTCTTCATCACTTCTGTCTTCATTGCCATAACAGTTGAGAGAACGTAGAGGTTGAAATTCTTGATCTGGATTGTCTGGTGCCCAGTTTGGGTCGTCGTCGTCGGACGAGATATCGAGATCTGAATCACAATCAGGTATGAATAAAGCCTTGCTGCTTCTTCTGCAGTCATTTTCTTGGTAGCTCTTCTACTTCTTTCCTTGATCAGTCTCTCTTCCAAGGGCTTAGGACCATGACCTCTCATGGAGTCAGAGCTCGTGCTTGGGCCAGCTGAAATGAAATTCAAGGTAAGTGCATCACTTAATAATAATAATATAATGCAATAAAATAGGCCATTGGCCTCTACACTTGCTTGAGGTATCACACAAAATAGCTCTTTTACCCTTGTTACCAGTAAAAAGGAGGAACAGAAAGAAAATGTGCCGATCCCTAATTCCCGATCATAAAAAGGACTTGCTGCCTCGTTTGCTGTACAAATCTGCCTAGGTGTGGTTTGGCAATGAATGCCTGACGTGACCATTTGGTAACCGATCGTTAGCAACCTTGTTTGGGGCTAAACTACAGCTCAGAATTAGACTAGTGATATCTCATTCGAAAGATCGCATTCTTAGCTACAAAATAATATCATAATCAGGCTCTGAACTTACCAGAAACGTCCAGGTCATCGAGGTCAAAATCTGCACCTTTCTTCTTTTTCGACATTTTATGTTTTGTCTAAACTTGGACGCTCACTCGACCGCTCGGGTAAAGCCTTGAGGGATAATATATTCAAACGCGATAGAGCCAAGCAAGCGCTATCTAGTGGAAAAGAAATCACGGTTGTAACTTTGTCCACATCACGGTTGTAAGGTTGTAACCACAGGCATGAAAGGGTTAACTGCGAATCACTGAATGGGTGGCAACCAAATAATTATTGATGCCAGTTCACGAAAATAGAGGGGATGAGGATTTTTCTTTGATTAAAAAAAAAAAAATAAAAAAATAAAGATACAGACAAGTGTATTTTTCAATATCTAGTGAGGGGGAATTTTTTTTTCAATGAAAGTAAAAGGTATTCTTCAAAATCTAGAGCGAAAATTTCGTTGTCTAGCACCCCACTTCCCAAACTAGTGGTCATTTCAGAAGAAATAGTATTTTTACACAATGAAAATAAGAAAATTTGGTTTCCCATTGATCACCATTTCAAATAAATCTACTTTATATATAATCAAAAATACTCGTTTGGGCTCAGGCTTCAGGTACCCATTGCTCAACAGCCTGCAATTGCTTTCAGAGCCAGAGATTGTTAGTAAAGGTTTGGAGTTGCGGAGAATTATTGATTACGTAGGTAGATTACCAACAGCAATACGCCTTATTGCTCGTTCTATAATGAATATTATTTCATGACGTCTTCAGAAACAACAATATAATTTCGTGTTTTTCTATTCACGTCATAGCTCTAATATAAAACTATGATGACATTCATTATTTATCTAGTAGGGTTACAGACAAGGTAATTCTAATGATGTACTTTTGTTTTGATCTGACTCTATTTTTAGGAGTTTTGGGTTTTTATATTTCTTAGCATTGGACTGATCGTCTCTTACTAGGTTGCTAGCTACTGCTGCAACCCAAATTCACATATATATTTATTTATGAGAGGCAGCCTGGCCGAGTGGTCCAAGGCACTGGTGTTAGCCACCAGTCTCTTCGGAGGCGTGGGTTCAAATCTTACCGCTGGTATACGATTATGTTTGAAAGACTGCAGTGTGAAAAGACATCAAAAATGCAGTTTTTGGTGGAAAAATGTATTCTCTTTTAGAAATAATTTATTTTAGTTACTATAGATTTTTAACCCAATTAATTTCCTTTAAAATGAGCTATTGAACAACCCTCTACGATGTTCCAGTGCCAAGCTATCTCTGGATACAAAAGAAAAAAAGAAAAAAAATATCCCGTTTGTGGAAAATAACGTGGTTAAAGTCAATTTTCTTGATTTTCAAGCCAATATATTTCCCTTGCTGTTCAAGCCAAGGGACAAAAGGTTTCCTATACAGGGGTTTCAGACAAGGCGGTTCTAATAGTGTACTTTTGTTTTGATCTGACTCTATTTTTAGGAACTATGGGTTTTTATATTTCTTAACATTGGACGTGATCGTCTCTTACTAGGTTGCTAGCTACTGCTGCAACCCGGATAAACAAACATGAACTTCAACAATACCTAAAAACAAAAACAGAAGAGGGCACATTTTCACGATACTAGGTACAAACTGAATTGCATACTCCTAAAATGAAGAATTACGCTATATTAGACTATTATCATTCTATTTTAGTTAATAAATCTTAATAAATAATAATTATCATAGGCAGCGCAATAGCGCTGCCTAAGTAAAGAACGATGTTGGCACAATGTATTTTTTTGTTTCTTTTAGACCAAGGCACTTCGCATCAAAGGAGTTGTCGTAGAAACTCCGAAAAGGGCTCATTCGATTGGAAATCGGAAGGGTTTGTGCCCTTTTAATAGCCGAAAGTGATTAGAACACAACTAACACCCCTTCCACGCCCTCCATTTCCCCAAACACATCCAATCCAAATTTTGAGATAGCCATTTTGTTCAACGTAGTTAAAAGATCTGGAAATTGTGTCTTTGAGGAGGACACTCCCCCCACAGCCCCCGGGGCCAGGGTTGTAAGTTATGCCATGGGGGCATATAGGCTTTTATAGAAAGTGTTGTCGTAGAAACCTCAAAAAGGGCATATTCGATTGGAAATTGAAAGTGCTAGTGTCCTTTTTAATAGTTGAAAGTGATCGGAGCGCATCTAACTCCCCTCTCATGCTCACCATTTTCTCAAACACATCAAATCAAAATTTTGAGATAGACATTTTGTTCAAAATAGTTGAAATCTCTGGAAATTAGGTCTTTGAGGATGACACCCCCCCCCCCCGCACAGCCCTCAGGGCAAGGGTTGTAATTTATGCTTTGGGGTTATATAAGGTTTTATAGAAAGTTTTGTCGTAAAAACTTCAAAAAGGGCTCATTCGATTGGAAATTGAAAGAGCTAGTGCCCTTTTAATAGTTGAAAGTGATTGGAGGGCAACTAACCCCCCTCTCATGCCCAACTTTTCCCCAAATACATGAAATAAAAAGTGGATATTGAGATATCCATTTTGTTCAACATAGTTGAAAGTTCTGGAAATTAGGTCTTTGAGGATGATAGCTCCCTCAGAGCCCTCAGGGCAAGCGTTGTAAGTTATGCCCTGGGGGCAAATAAGATTTTTATAGAAACCGCTGTCATAGAAACTTTAAATGGATTTATTGTATTGGACATTAAAAGGGCAAGTGCCCTTTTTAATAATTGAAAGGGATTGGAGAGCAACTAACCCCCCTCTCACGCACATCATTTCCCCAAACACATCCAATCAAAATTTTGAGATAACCGTTTTGTTCAACGTAGTTAAGTTCTGGAAATTATGTCTTTGAGGATGACAAACCCCCCACACTTCTCAGGGCAAGGGTTGTAAGTTATGCCCTGGGGAATATAACGTTTTTATAGATAGCGTTGTCGTAAAACTTCAAAAACAGCTTATTCGATTGGAAATTGAAAAGGCTAGTGCCCTTTTTAACAGTCGAAAGTGATTCGAAAGCAACTAACCCGCCTCTCACGCCCACCATTTCCCCAAACACATCGAATCAAAATTTGGAGATAGCCATTTTGTTCAATGTAGTTGAAAGTTCTGGAAATTAGTTCTTTAAGGATGACTACCCCCAGAGCCCTCAGGGTATGGGTTTTAAGTTATGCCCTAGGGGCATATAAATTTTTTATAGAAAGGATTGTCTTAGAAACTTCAAAAAGGGCTAACCTTTTAATAGTCGAAAGTGATTGGAGGGCAACTAACACATCTAATCAAAATTTTGAGAGGGCAAATAACACATGCAATAAAAATTTTGAGACAGCTATTTTGTTCAACGTAGTTTAAAGTTCTGGAAATTAGGTTTTGAGGATGACACCCCCCCCCACAACCCTCATGGCAAGGGTTGTAATTTATGCCCTGGGGGCATATAAGGTTTTTGTAGAAAGGGCTGTCGTAGAAACCTCAAAAAGGGCTTATACGATTGGAAATTGAAAGGGCTAGTGCTCTTTTTAATAGTTGAAAGTGATTGGAGGGCAACTAACCCCCCTCTCACGCCCACCATTTCCCCAAACACATCCAATCAAGATTTTAAGATCGCCATTTCGTTCGATGTAGTTGAAAGTTCTGGAAATTATGTCTTTGAGGATGACAACCTCCCCAACGCCCTCAGGGCTAGGATTGTAAGTTATGACTTGGGGGCATATAAGGTTTTTTATAGAAAGTGTTTTCGTAGAAACTTCAAAAAGAACTCATTCAATTGGAAATTGAAAGGGCAATAGTTAGTGATTGGAGGGCATTTAGCCCCCTCCCATCATTTCCTCAAACACATCCAATCAAAGTTTTGAGATAGCAATTTTGTTCAACGAACTTCAAATTTCTGAAAATTAGGTCTCTGAGGATGACGACCCCCCTTCCACAGCCCTCAGGGTAAGGGTTGTAAGTTACACCCTTGGGGCATATAAGTTTTTTTTTTATAGAAAGGGTTGTCGTACAAACTTCAAAAACGGCTTATTCGATTGGAAAGTTAAAGGGCTAATGTTCTTTTAATAGTAGAAAGTGATTGGAGGGCAAATAACCCCCCTCTCACGCCCACCATTTCCCTAAACACATCCAATCCAAATTTTGAGATAGACATTTTTTTCAACGTAGTTAAAAGTTCTGGAAATTAGGCCTTTGAGGATGCCCCCCCCACAACCCTCAGGGTTAGGATTGTAAGTTATTCCGTGGGGCATATAAGGTTTTTATAGAAAGCGTTGTTGTAGAAACTTCAAAAAGGGCTCATTCGATTGGGAATTGAAAGGGCTAGTGCCCTTTTTTATGGTCGAAAGTGATTAAAGAGCAACTACCCCCCCCCTCTCACGTCCACCATTTCCCCAAACATATTTAATCAGAATTTTAAGATAGCCATTTTGTTCAACGTAGTTGAAAGGTCCAGAAATTTTGCTTTGAGGATGACAAACAGTCCCCAGGGCAAAGGTTATAAATCATGCCGTGGAGGAATATAAGGTTGCCGTAGAAACTTCAAAAAGGGCTCATTAAATTGGGAATTGAGAGGTCTAGTGCCCTTATGAATAGCAAAAGTTATCGGAGAGTGAATGCCCCCCTCCCCACGCCCATCATTTGCCCAAGCACTTTCGATCAAGATTTTGATATTGCTATTTTGTTGAACGTAGTTGAGGGGTCTGGAAGTTATGTCTTTGAGTACGAGCCCCCCCCCCCCCCCACAACCCTCAGGGCTAAGGTTGATAGTTATGCCCTGGGGGCATATAAGGTTTTAATAGAAAGCGTTGTCGTAAAAACTTCAAAAATGGCTCATTCGATTGGAAATTGAGAGGGCTATTGCCCTTTTTAATAGTCGAAAGTAATCAGAGGGAGAATCAACTCCCCCCCCACGCCCATTATTTCCCCAAACATTTCCGATCAGCATTTCGTTATGGCCATTTTGTTCAACGTAGTTGAAAGGTCTGGAAATTATGTCTGAGGATTACAACCCCCCCTAGCCCAAACCGAACCTTAAATACCCCAGGGAGTATTTAAGGTTATTATGGAAGGGGTGGTTGTTTAACCTTAGAAGAGGCTCAGTCTTTTTCCCTGGAAAAGACTATGTAAATATAAAACGAACAGCAATTAATTAAAAAAACTTTCCACAAAATGAGTTTTTCAAAAAAAAAGTAAAGAACTCCATCAAACCAAAAATGAACAAAAATAGAATCAAATAATCTGCTAAGCATACAAGTAACACGAATCAGTATCAATAAATAAATGAAACCCAAAACAAAGAGAAATTAAAATAGATAATAGTCAAACTCAAAACGAGCAGAAATTAATGTGAGCAAAGTTCTAATCCCCTATGCTCTCTAAAAGCCAGAATATAATTTGTACTTTACTGAAAAAATTCTTTTAAATGTTTTCATTTCTATAACTTTAAGAAATCAAAAATTAATTAAGATTTTAAGGAATAAATATCAGCATATGTACAATAAACTGACAATGCACATTTTTTTCAGTAAATTCATTTGAATTTTTTCAGAAAAGTACAAATTATATTCTGGCTTTTAGAAAGCATAGGGGTTTAGAACCCAACTCATATCAATTTATGCTCGTTTTGAGTTCGACTCTGTTATTAATTTTAATTTCTGTTTGTTTTTGGTTTCATTTATTTATTGATACTGATTCGTGGTAGTTATATGCTTGGTAGATTAATTGATTCTATTTTTGTTCATTTTTGGCTTAATGGAGTTCTTTATTTTTTTTTGAAAACTTATTTTGTGGGGAAAAGTTTTTTTAATTAATCATTCATAAGGGTAGTCACAGAGTATTTTAAATATCTAGGGGAAAACCGATGGGAGAAAAGGCCCTCTACCATCTCCCTTCAATGACGTCAGTTCTTGAGTTAGGAAATAACCCTCCCCCTATTGAAACCGGTTCTTAGGAAACCAGAATTCACCAGAGTTAGGATATATAGAGCTAGGGCTAAATTATTTCATGGCTCTCAATCTGCTTTAAATTTATTCTATTTATAAATAGTTTCTATTAAGCAGGTCCCTATTTTCTAGACGATCAATTTTGATTCTTAACTCCCAAATTGTTGCTGATCTTTGATTATTTATAGGCCGAAGTAGATAGAAGAAATGAACGGAAAGCTCACAAAAAAGAAGAGACGAATCGATTTTTAGACAGAGAGACGCAAGCTATCCTAAAAGAGAAAAGTCATACTCCAAGACACAAGCAAGAGCATGAGAAAGTTCAGCAAGAGCAAAGGCATCGCGAACTCTTCAGCCATCCTAAGTCTGCAGACCAACAAGTAAGCCAAATAGCCCTAGTACTAGATATCTACGTAGTTCTTATGAGGGGAGGTTGTAAATTCGTCAAAGTAGTAAAATCTTCTGGATTATGTGGTTGCCTTTCAGAGGCAACGCTATAGCGTTGCCTATAGTAATGAGCCATAAGGCTTCAGTTTCGTAATGGGCTCCTTAGATTGGAAATCGAAAGCTCTAGTGCCCTTTTTCAGATTCAAGAGTGATAAGGGCAACTAGCCCCCCACATCTCCTTTTTTCCCCAAGTGCATCCAATCCAAATTTGAAGATGGCCCCCTTTTTTTAGGTGTCAAATAACTATGGCTCCGGGGTTGAAAAACCCTCTATAGTCCCAGGGGCAAGAGCTGTTAGTTATGCAAGTTGCCTATTGTTAACATATTAAGTTTTTATGGAAGAAGTAGTCGTACATGCTTCGGAGGAGGCTCATCTGAGTTGAAATTGAAAGTTCTAGTTCCCTTTTTAAGAGTCAAAAGTGATCAGAGTTCAACAAGCCACCCATCCCACGACCTTTTTTCTCCAAACGCTTTCGATCAAAATTTTTAGATAGCCAAATAGTTTGTATTGTTGGTTGGTTCGCTGTTTTAAGTAATTTGTGGAATAGTTGAAGCTATAAAATTAACAATTTATACAGAACAGTTTTGAATCAGTCAGAATGGACATAGCAAACATAAACATAGAATAAACTATGGATTGATAGTTGTTTTTGGTTAGTTTGAGTAAGCTGCGAAAATAATCCAGCGAGAAACATGAAATTCTTGTGTAATAATTCATAGACCATAAGAATGAATATGCTGCTGCTACTACTACGAACAACTCACCCCAGCAACAAGCCGCACGAGGCCAACACAGCTATGCGCGCTGCTCCATCCCAAACCATACAAGGCCTCTACCCCTCCCAAGAAGTTCTTATTTCCCTGAAATCTTTCCTTACGACATTCTCCCACCTCATTTGGGTGCGACCTGCTTTTCGTTTGACTTTATACGATTGCCCGATAAGGACGGTCTAGGGCAATCTGTCATCCTTCATTCGCAAAGCGTGTCCTAGCCATTTCAACCTTTCTCTTATTGCAGCCCTAGAAAGCAGGATTGGCGCCCATTGTTCGTACAGCTTGCTGTTCGAGATACTGTCGGGAACCTAAAACAATCCGTAGGCAATTTCTCTGGAAAACACCGCGCAAATCTTCCTCCGTTTTTCGGAGCACCCACGCTTCTGAACCATACCTGACTACTATCATCATTGTCACTTACAATATTCTAATTTTGGTTTGCAGACTTATCTTCCTATTCTATCTTCCGAGCTTTTTTCAACTGGGAAAAAAGCCCTGTGCCACGGCAATTTTACATTTAATATCTTCACTACATCAACGGTTTTTTGAATAATACTACCTAGGCAAGTGAAGCTGTCCACTTGATTGATCAACTCGTTACCCAACTTCACATCTTCACCTTCACTTATTCCTAGTCTTAGCAATATAGTCTGAACATTAATTTTCAAGCATATTATTACATCCTGAACTCACAAAAACTCTAAAAATTCATTAATTTTGCGAACATTTTCATCTAGAATGCTTGAATCATCAGCATAATCTAAGCCTAGAAGAGTTTTACCTCCCCGATTGAGCCTGTGTTCTTTGCTGTGACTTTTCTGTGCTCTTTAGGATAAAAAAAAGATATATACAACGAATCCGAAAGGAAAGCCAAAACTGAAAATTTGTAGTTTTTGGCTCAAAGTTTGGCTAAAAAAACAAGATGCTCAAACTGGAGACCTGAGTCCGTTGTTTTGGAGAGTTGTAAGTCTAAGCTGCCAACCATGAGGAATAAAAGGAGCTCGGGGAGTAAAATCAACGGACTGAAGCCACTAACAAGTGGAACGAAGTGAAAACCCCCATCAAGGTTCACTTTTTCTTAGATAAAGAGCCAAGCTTTATTTTAGCAGTTTTCATAATTATAGTACCTGCTATCCAATTTCTAAATAAAATTTGTACTTATATTGTTCACCTTTTTTGAATTCACTTATCACTGTTTTGGTATATATAAAATAGTTCATCTTAGTTTCCATGGTGCTAACAACCAAGCAAAAAAATTGTGTCTAGCCACCCCATATTCTTACCTTTTTCTTCCGTAGTGACTGAGCTTAAAAAAAGAATGCAGAAAAAGAACTGAGTTGAGAATTATCGCAAATTACTTTTTCAGCTTGTCCACGGAGTTCCTGTCACAGATATGAGAAGTCGAAGTCCTATAGAAAATGAAGCCACGAGACGATTTGATGAACAAATCGCAAATGTGACGTAAGATTTTGTACTTGAAAATATAGTAGAAACAAGCAGAATACTAGAAAGAGTGGAATGATAGAATAGTAATATTAGAAAGTTCTCCCTTGTGAATTAAACTTGGCAATTGTAGTTCGTTTTTAAATTCAAGTATAGAGATACATTAAAGTTTGAAACGTACATTAAATATCAAACAGTTCATGGTAACGAACTGCAAGTAAGGAGCGACTGGGCTGAAAAGTAATTGAAACTCTAAAAAACAGAATTTTGATATTAACAGATGCACCAAAAAGATTTTTTTTTTTGTGTTGATTCCAAATATATGAGATTCATTGAGTTTAGTGTTACCAATCAAAAGCTATGAGCCTGAGACAAATCGTGTAATTTTCGAAAAAAGGGGACATCCCCAAAAAGTCAGAGTCTTAATGAAAATTGCACAATCAGATTTAGCATATTAGAGAACCTTATTGTAGAGATTTCAAGCTCCCATCAGCAAAAATGTAGAATTTTGCATTTTTTGCCAGAAGAAAGATCCCGGACGCGTATTTATTTGTTTTGTTTTTTTCCCAGAGGTGATTGTATCGAACCAATCGTCCTAAAAGATAAGCGCGTGACATCTTTTGTTAATTAGCAATTTGTTTCAATTCATGTGTTATTCCTTTGGGAATTGCATTTAAAATATACTATGTTTGACTACCTTCAATAGCCTACTGATTGAGGGGCATGTTGTATGAAAACTTAATCAGTGGAACATTACTGAAAATATAGTTTTTTTTTTTCTAAAGCTGTTCGCTGCTGAATGTCATCCGTTTTATGATTTTAAACTTAGTTTTCTAAATCCACGCAGCAGGTGTGGGTTTAGCTCCACCCAAAAGCTTTTAGATCCACCCAAAAGCTTTCTATGGGTGGAAAAGCTAAAATGGAACCCATAAATGTACGCAGTCTTCCTGCTTTTACTACCCCAATCCTTGGGTCTGTATATTAGTTACCTTTTTAGCATTTGTTCAGATCTGTAAGCCCCTGACCGCTCCTTCCCCCCAAAGGATTCCCTCTACCCAAAATGTATTTTCGTGAACCCCCCCCCCCCCAATATGATTGTACTATTTCCGCTTGTGGTGGTTAGCAGCCAACTTGAAGAATTCTATGGACCAGGACTAAAGATTACCTTAAGTTAAACGTGCGCAAAAAAATCACTGAGAAATAAGGAATAATACAATAAAATGTGGTGAAGCGATCTTAGTTTTGCTTAATCCAATCTATCAATAAATTTTGTATTGATGGGAAGGATGTCAAATGAAGTGTAATTTTTCTTTAGTATGTCTTTTTGTATATGGTTTTAGTTGGCTTTTAAATACAGATTATTATTATTATTATTATTTAAGGGGATTAATTATCCAGGAGGGGGAAGATAGGCTGCTTTGTGAGTTAATGAGGTCTAGGACTCCCCGTTATATTGTGGCAGTAGGAAATTTTGTATTGATGGGAAGGATGTCAAATGAAGTGTAATTTTTCTTTAGTATTTGTCTTTTTGTATATGGCTTTAATTGGCTTTTAAATACAGATTATTATTATTATCTAGTGTAACTAACCACCTGCTAAAATAGAATTGAGCAAATTACTTTAAGGAAAAAACAATCGTTTTCCTCACCGGATAAGACCTTCCTCCTAACTATTTGACACACCTAACAGCTTTGTATCATCTCTCAGTTCTTTTTTTCTTATAGCATTTTTTTCTTTTTTTCTTTTCTTTTTTTCTTATAGCAATCGAATCCGTATCCAGGGCAGGGATGTAATTTGCTTATCAAAAATTTTAATAAACCTAGGATAGGCTTACGTAATTCGTAATTCACGTAATTCAAGCATCCACAGAAACAAATCAGTCGTCTTTGATATATGTTCACATTTATGATACTTTTATATGGCTCACTTTGCGTTTTTTACTGTCATTTTCACTTGACTTGGGAAAAACTTTTTTTAATTGCTTTCCGTTCGTTTTTATTACCGAGGCTTTTTCTTTGGTTTATAAAATAAATATTTCTAAATTTTTTTCACGTCTTAGACTTAAGAATTAAAATATGCCATTATAGTTTATTAGTTACCTGTTGAATTGTTTAGTTGCATTATCATAGGAACTCATTTCTGCTGATCTTAAGTTTTATGTGGCTCTTTATTTTTCTTTGACAGACTTCTTTTCCGGACTTTTTTTTTAATCAAATATTTTTTTATTATATCCTGGGATGCCATTTTCATTATATAATAGTTATATAAAATTAATCTGTAATACCATACCAAGTAATATTTTTCTCTGGAAAAATAATTATCAGGGAAAATATTTTGTAACAACAAAACATTTTGTATTGAAAGGATTAAATTATATACTGAAAATTACAATTTGTAAAAAAAACTTCTGTTACAAGCAAAATTTCGAGATCTATAGCATGTCTCTGCAAATAATCTATAGCCCCCCCCCCAAATTTTTTATTTTAATCAAATATTTTTTTATTATATCCTGGGATGCCATTTTCATTATATAATAGTTATATAAAGTTAATCTGTAATACCATACCAAGTAATATTTTTCTCTGGAAAAATAATTATCAGGGAAAATATTTTGTAACAACAAAACATTTTGTATTGAAAGGATTAAATTATATACTGAAAATTACAATTTGTAAAAAAAAAACTTCTGTTACAAGCAAAATTTCGAGATCTATAGCATGTCTCTGCAAATAATCTATAGCCCCCCCCCAAATTTTTTAGTCAAACCCCCTCCGAAAAAAAATTCTGGGTACAGCCTTGTAAGCCTCCCAGTTTCAGACGTGCGGTGGTACATTCCTTCCTAAAGATGAAATAATTTCAAAGGCAGCACTATTGCGCTAGGCAGCGCTATTTGTAGGCATAAATCAATGGCAGTGCTATTGCGCTGCCATTGATATTAAATTAATTATGTTCTTGCAAAATAGTTCTTTCTGGTAAGGGATAGAATAATGCAGGATATAGATCCCATTTTAATAAAAATGATGTTTAAGCGAATCTGGTCGTTATTATAGATGTTGAAATTTTCTTATTTATTTTCCCTGTTGACACAGTAATAGAAAAATAGTTCATAAATTTGATGTCCCATATATGACAGTAAAAATGACCATGCTACACAGAAGGTTGGGGGTTTAAGCATTCTTTTTAATTTTTCCGTGTCGTAACGAAACAAATAAGATTTCCAAATAGGGTTAGGTTCTTTTATTAGACACTGAAACAAATATACACAAAAGCTATAAAAGCTTTTGTATTTATTTAGAGCTTTTGTATATCCCTATCCCTATTTGGAACACTTATTTATTTTGATATAGGAAAGGCAGTGTGATCTTGGAAAAAATACCGTGTCATAATTTGGTTCATTTATTTTGACTAACTTCAGTAAATTTTAGTTTTTTTTTTCTATTGTATAATTAGTTTCCGAACTTGCTTGATGTTGGTTTAAAATAAGTTATTAATGTCACTTCTTTTATCGCCGTTGACATCCATCTTTTGTTGGTCGACATGGAGAGTTGATCAAAAAGTCAATCTTATTGAACTTCAGACTTTAAAACCCCTGACCTCACAGCTGTTTGAATTTCAGATTGCACCAGCCTATAAACGATCCAACTCATAGGCATTTCCATCCATCAAAGCTGCAGAACAGTGCATATAGTGATTTCGAAAATGAAATGCTAGAGAAGTTGAGAAAGCATGATCCTAATCTAAGATTGAACGAGGCCAAGGACCAAATACATCGACTTTGGTTAACGGTGAGAAGAGCTTGATTTGATTTTTTTTTTTTTTACCACCTGTAAAGCACAGAGTTGCAACCCCAAGCAAATCATTAGTCGTTTTCATATTCTTTAGTTTTGTATGGACTTTTGAGGTTCGAGAGTAAAGAATTGCCACAATTGCTTTAAAGCAAAAAAATCTAGCAAAAAAAAGCCAATAAACAGATATAGTGAAGTCAAACTTAAACAAGAAGTATTGCCACAAATAGGCCTGGTCCTGTCAACGCTTTTGATCAGTCAAAAAGCTTTTTTGAAAACCAAATTAATTGTTTGAATCGGAAGCTTTTTTAGCCATTTGTTTTTATTATTTTTCAAAGGAATGCATTCTAAGCAAGGCCGTATCCAGGGGGGGGGGGAGGGTTACCCGGTTTGAACCCCCCCCCCCCCCGAAGTTTTTGACCGACTCGAAAATAAGTCGAAAATTAGTAAAACCTAGGTAAAAATCAGTAAAATTAGTCGAAAACTGAGTCAAAAATTAGTAACCCCCCCCCCCCCAAAAAAAAAAAAAAGTAAAAAATTAGTAATTTCCCTGAACAAAAATCCTGGATACGGCCCTGATTCTAAGGAGTAAAAATGATGGAAACAAGGGTCTTTAAAGTATTTTAAGCTATTTTAATTGTCAAAAATGTTCATTCTCGACGTAACACCTTTAAATTAGGTGTTGTTTTCTTAGACCAAACTGCCGTTCTAGGACGAACAAATAAACTTTCAAATGGGGATAAATCCATTTATTTAGACAGCGAAAAAAAAGGTACAAACGTCCAGATATTTTGATCACATATACAGGGACCGTCTTCAGTACAAATACTAAAATAATAAAATAGATGCTAGCATATTTATATACAACAAAATAAATAACTTTGGGTCATTCGCAAAATAATGAACTTCCGGATTATTCATTAGATTATTTTCAGAGAGACTTCATTGACAATGTTCATTCAAAGTTCTTAATATAAAGTTTCTTCTTTAATCTTGCCCAAATGTAAAAAAAACTTCCAATGAAAGTGGCGAAGCCTTCAACTTTATTATTTTAGTATTTCTACTGGAGACGATCGCTGTATATGTGATCGAAATATCTGGACTTTTGTACATGTTTTTTCACTGTCTAAATAAAAGGATATTATAAATGGATATTAGATTACTGATCGGCTGGGAGTTACGGACACTTACCAGTTAAATAAAGTAAGAAAAAAGGACAAACGATCAAAGTTGCAAATAGGGCAGAAAAAAAAGAACGAAAGTAACAAAAAAAAGGATAAAAAAAACAAGAGTTAGAGTTGTTCTTACTAAGCTATGGAAATAGATAAGTAATAAAGATAATAAAGAACCCAGGATTCCCCATTTGAAAATTTATTTGTTCAAAAATGTTCAATATCGAGATTATTTTCCTTGGAAACTTTATTAGCTTTTTTTTTTTTCTATCGAAGCACAAAAGCACTTGACACAGGTAGCCCCAATCAGAAAAATACAAATTGTAGTATGGGTTTTGCCGCCTCTGAATTATCCCTTTAAGAAGTTTAAAGCTATCTACTAAAAATCTAAAATGTATAAATCATTTTCTAGGGTTTTGACAAAGTGTAAAATATAGTTTTGTAAGATTTGAATTGTCAATAGTTTTTCTAGTCTTTTAACTTACTGATGGCGTTCCTCCCTCTTCTTCTGGAACATTGGCAATATCCATTAAGTTTGTTTTTAATAATATTAACAAAATAGTACAATTTTGAGAGGTTTAAGAGTAATATAAAGACTCATGTCACAAAAAGCCATGTTTGTTATGAAACTAGTCTGAACCATCATTTTTGTGGAAAAAGGAAGGGGGCTGAAAACTACAACTAGAATTCAACTAAATACTATATATGGAGATTTTTCTACATTTCTGAGGAATACCCGTAGTCAATATAAAAGGTAAAAATATGTATGTAAAAGTATGATCAGTATTTTACTGATCAGATGGTCAATAAAAGTATGTATCTGATCATGCCTGCTCATACGGGTAGGATGCACGTTAACGATTTGTGTCTTGTGTTAACGTTCGTGTTTCTACAAACATTAGTTTTTGGAGGTATTTCAGAGTGCCCAATTTTCTTTCAGGGAAACCCCAAAAAATCTGGGATTGAGGATGTGCTGGCTCCAGAACTTTTTATAATGTTATAACTTAATAATGTTCTAACGTCATATGCTATTACCCTAAACATTATTATTTGTAATTATCTTCAGCCTAAAATGGTAGATAACAAAAAAATGGGGCTCTAAAATACTTATAACGCATAAGAGGTAAACATATTAGTAAATTTCGTACTTGTAGTAACGCAAATCGCTTTTAGTTTTGTGTTATCTGTCATTTTAGAAACAAAATACAAACAAGTAGCTAATTATCATGAATAGTCATTGAGTCCCAAAGCGCCTTAGGACAAAAAAAAACAACTAATTATCAGTAATGGTAAATGAACTCTGGATTGCACCCCAAGTATGCAATTATATTATGGAAACACTAATTAAACTAATTAACACTAATTAAAGGTCATTAGTTGCTGACACGGTAAGACCTACAAATTTTCTGACATTTACCTGCCAATTCTATAAACCAAGGTTTATGTAAGGCCACTGATTGGTCAGATAAATTACCCCTCCACCACTAATTGGTCCACTTTGCTGAAGTAAAGGTTGAAGTATACACAATGTAAGGTTAGTAGTTGATTAGTTGTGTTTTATGTATAATAAAACACAAAGGTAAGGTTGTAATGTTGAGGGGTGGGGGAAAATGTATTTTTTTTAAATCTAGGGGATCAATTCTGTTTTTTTTTTTATTTCTTCAATTAAAATGCCATAAAAGTTATTTCAACTAAAATGAAATAACTAATCAACTGCTAATGAAATAACTAATACAACTAATCAACTGCTAACCTTACATTGGGTATACTTCAACCTTTACTTCAGCAAAGTGGACCAATTAGTGGTGGAGGGGTAATCTATATAACCAATCAGTGGCCTTACATAAACCTTGGTTGATGGAATTGGCAGGTAACATCGATCACATAAACAACCTCAGGTAAGGTTGTGTTTGGTGGGTTTTGTTCTACGGAGCATTTTATTTATAAAATTTTTTTTTTTTAAATCTGGTGTTTGGGGTGAAACTTGGAAATTCGGGTGGGTTGATAAGACCTAAAATCTAGGTTGTGTTAAGAAACGGGGGTGAGATCGAATACTTTAGAAATTGAATAGGTCCCGTGATTATTCTCTTTGGGATGTTGTTAGATCGAATGTTTTAAAAGTAAATAGTCCAGTCATGAAATTACACCAATGTAGAGCAGCAAATCTGTGATTTGAAATTAGTGTTGTACATCTGTTGTTTTTTATCAGTCATACACTTGATATTTAGAATAGTCTTCTAGGAGGTGACTTCATTCTCATATCCCTATCCCTTCCTGTGTTTTTAGTACATTTTGAAACTTCTGAATTTCTTATAATCAGCTTTTCAGTATACTCGAAATAACAAGCTGAATCGAACGGCGTATTTGAAACTCAATTATTAACAGAAAGAACATTTTAGTTCAAGTAATTATCTGAAAACTGAACTTCTGAGGCAAATTTGTTAGGTCCATGAAACAGAAAGTTGTTAAGAATTATGTTGCTGAATCAGCAACATTAAAGTTGTTGATTGAACCTTATGACTGAATATTCAAACTGCCTAAAATTGCAATTGCAAGCCAATGCTTCTGTTCTTAAGCAGAAAAGCTGAAAAATTTACAATATTCCAATCGTTAGCCCAAAATAACCTAGGTCAAATAAAAGACGAACATAAAAAGGTTTTATAAAAAAACACTTGGTCAAAGGAAAGTAAAGAGCCATATTACACCTTGAAATGAGCAGAACTAAAGTCAAGTAATTTTTTGTAATTAAAACCAATATAAATTAATATAAATGAACGAATGAGACTGAAAACGAACATTTTTACGCCAAAGTTTTACTTTTTGTCAAACTTTGTGTTTCAAAATTAAAATTCCGAAACTTTTAACGACATTTGTCTTTTCTTTAAGTCACTTGAAAACCCTTTGAACGAAACTCCAGAGAGAGTATTTGACCGTTTCAAGACCACAGCTTGGGACATATTCCGACCAAGATATCCAACAATGACTGAGGACGACCTGAACACATTCATTGAGTGGCAGTGGGATCGCTTTAAGAAGGACCCCACAATGATGGAGCATCCAGAATTGCTTGGAAAAATGAAAAGAGAATTTGATCGAATGAGTTAAATTACGTTCTATTTTTCGGACTTACTGTGAATTTTAATAAACTTATTAGCTTTATGTAAATTATTTTCTTAATAAGAAAGTTGTCAGGCAAATTCAGGGATTCAACTATCCCCAATTTCTTATATAATTCTCGATTAACCTAAAAATAAAACTTGTTTTTTGGGGGACATTTAGCCCCATAGATTTCTAAAATATAGCTTTTTTAGCATTTTATTTGAAATAACTTTTATGGTATTTAATTGAAGAAATAAAAAAAAAGAAACAGAATTGATCCCCTAGATTAAAAAAAATACATTTTCCCCCACCCCTCAACATTTTTGTGAATTAGTGCCATTGATAACCAGTTTCGTTTCAGGTAAGGTCGTTCAGTTAAAGAAGTCATTACAGAGCCCGTACGGAAAACAATAATTACCTAACTAATATTTATAACGCTGTAACGTTTCTATGGCATCAATAATGCTTTTGATTTCATAAAACGGTTAATTTAGTTTGATTTTAAACTAAAAAAAAGTTTTTCCTACTGAAAGTAAGGAGCAACATTAAAACTTAAAACGATCAGAAATTATTCCGTAAATGCTCGGAGTTGACCCTTCCTCAATCCCTCGCTCTTCATACTAAAATTCTAGTACATTTAAATTAAGATTAAATATTAAATAAAATTAAAGTAAAATTAAATTCTTTATAAACAGTCCTTGTGTTTCAGGAGTCGTTCTTAAGAAATTGGGATAAAAATTCAAACTCCAGTGTAAAGAGTGAGGTATTGAGGAGGAGCAACCTCCCTCATATACAGATTAATTTCTATTCGTTTTAACCTTTAATATTGTTCTTTAATTTCAGTTGAAAAAACTTTTTCCCGTTAATTTCTGATTGTTTATCAGAAAACCACCAAAACAATTCCATCCTCGCCGAATTTCTTGTGTTTTCCTGCGGGAAAATAAAGTTTTCTTCGGAAAATTCTCCTTAGCATACTTTCATTTGAAAAAGATTTTATTTTCTGACCTTTTTTCAAATCATGCCGGAACCCTCCCCCCTCCCTCTGCAAAATTTTTGTCCAGGAGACTTTTCCCGTATGGAAAGTTGCTCCTGCAAATAATTTCCCATAGAGAATTTCTCCCGCGGAAATCCCCTCCCCATGGAAGAATCCTCCAGACGATCCACCCTACTGAAAATTTCCCCTGGAACATCTCCACATGTAAAATTGAGCTAGCAAAGACAAAGTAAGACAAATAAAAAGAATTTCGTATAGAACTACAGGCAAATTGCCCCAGTATCAAATTTACCCTGGTAAAATCCACCCCGGAAGATTCCCCCTCCCCCGAAAAATGTGTATATTTCCCAATAACAAATACTATAAATCAACAAAAGGCAAATTTCATAATTTACAATGCTTCCCCCAGGGGTTGCGGAGGAGGGGGTAATGTTATCCCCTAAGGCATAGTTCAACTGTGCTGAATAAACTGGCTATCCCAAAATTCTGATCTGATGCTTTGGGGGAAAAGGGGCGTTGGAGGACGGACAGTTTTGCCCTCTAATCTTTTTGGACACTCAAGAAGGGCACTAGGATTTTTAATTTCAATTCAAATTAGCCCCCTCCCGATTTTAAATGACCAATGTTTCGATACAATCACCCTTGGTAAAAAAAAACAAATACACATCTGTGATCTTTTTTCTGGCAAAATTTTTTAAAATTCCACATTTTTGTAGATGGGAGCTTCAGACATCCACGATAGGGCTCTCTGATACGCTGAATAAGCTGTTGTGATTTTCATTAGGGAATTCATAGGGCCCTCTAATACGGTGAATCTAATGTTGTGATTTTCATTAAGATTCGTTAACTTTTTAGGGGTATTTCCTTCCTTTTTTGAAAATCAGGCAAATTTTCTCAGGCTCGTAACTTTTGATGGGTAACAATAAACAATAATATTTGGAATCAGTATAAATAGATAATTCTCTTGATGTATCTATTGTTACAAAAATTCCTTTTTTAGAGTTTCGGTTACTATTGAGCTGAGTCGCTCCTTACTTACCAGTTTATTTTATCAGTTTTTCTTTTTTTCTTTTTCAGGAGTATAATTTCATTTACACATAATTTACAAAAAAACAAACGCCAAGGAACCTTTCGGTTCGTTAGGCCAACTCCAACTTCCAACACATAGTTCAATATAAATAGACAAAAACAAAACAATATCCCCCGCCGACGGGCTAACAAAACAACACAACCAAAAATTCCATTATGGCACTACTACTACTACTAAAAAAAAAATCAAACAAATTGATAAATATTATTACAAAAATCCCACAATTTACCCCGGAAACTACTTTGGTCATGCTCACGCACAACCCCAATTGGTAAATGACTCCAGGAGCTCGGCAAAACATGCCGAGCAGAGAACTGTGACCGGGTTATTTCACACTGCGGCCGCCGAAATGCATCTGCATTTCTTGTATTATAATTGTGAAGATCCACACCAGTTATAAACATGCCATTAAAACATTCTGAGGTAAAATTATTAATAATATCAAACATTAGCATAGATCGATAAAAAAGGAATATACCTGCTAGAGGAAGAATATTCAGTTTCAAATACACATTTCTCACTGAATCTCTCGGTCCATAATTTGATAAAATCCTAATGGCAGAATTCTGCAAAAATCTAAGTCGTTTCAGATGGGATTGTAAAGTTGAAGACCATACCGAACAACAATATAAAGGGTAACAATGAACAAGTAAAAAATACAAAAGTCTAAGGACAATTTTCGGACAAATATGCTTCAATTTCCTAATAATTCCAATATTACGAGCAATTTTAGATGTTATACAATTTATATGATCTGAAAAACTAAGCGTCTCATCTACAATAATGCCTAAATACCTAGTCGAGTATGCTCTAATAATAAATGAATTTCCACACCTCAACTTATCTACCCAAGGTTAATACTTTTTAGAACGAGAAAACAACACAAAATTACACTTGTTAAAATTTATTATCAGCTTATTCAACCTAGTCCACTTTTTAATCAAACTTACATCATGTTCGACTGCACGGATCAACTCTTTTTCAGTTCTCGCGCATACCGTTAAATTAGTATCATCAGTAAATAAAACTAACGCTTTTACAAGGATCACATTTGGGTCTCCACTGTTTACTGAATCAAAAATATTAGATAAAACTCCACATAGATCATTAATATATACAGCAAATAATAGTGGACCAAAGGGAGATCCCCTTGGGACTCCAGACTCGACATCATATTCACATGTAGCTTGTTTTCCATCATCCAAATATAATTTTCTATCACTTAAGTAAGACTTCAACAGATTCAGAGCTCTTCCTCTTATACCGGTATTATCTAATTTACACAATAGAATTTCATGGTCCACAGAATCGAACGCTTTTAAAATATCTAAAAATACAGTGATGACTTTAAGATGTTTATCAAGGCCATCATTAACCAACGTTGTAAGAAACTGAACTGCATGCTCTGTAGAATGTTTCTTTCTGAAACCAAATTGGTTCTTAAAGAAAAATTCTTTCTTCTCTAGAAATGTCTCAATCCTTAGGCATAATATCTTTTCCATTATTCTAGCTATAATCGCAAGCAGTGATATTGGTCTATAGTTGCTAGGATCTTCTCGGTCACCTGACTTAAAAATTGGCACTATTTTTGCAGTTTTAAACAGCTGAGGGAAGATTCCATCCTTAAAACACCGATTAATATGTTTGACAAGTTGATCCTTAATAACTGGAAAAATTTCTTTCAGGACACGGAGGGATAAAAAATCTGATCCAGCGGAATTATTTTTTATTCCAGAAATCACTGTTAACACTTCACTTTTATTTGTCCTTTGCAGCCACATACTTGTTTCACAAGCTGGCCCAATATACTGGTGAAACGACCCTTCGTTTTTGATGTATACTTACTGACTGTCTAATTCCATCATCTGCCAGTTTTTTCATTAAAATCTGCCTGGTATTGTTCACTTCCACATGGCTTCTTGTCAATTCCTCCAATTATCGACCGAATAACTTTCCAAGTCTTCAAAGAGCTATCTCTACACGACTCAAACATTCTCGAGTAATAATCCTTTATTGCTTTTCTTAACAATTTATTGAGCGCGCTATTATAACTCTTATAAATATTTCGGTCTAATTCTCGGTCAGTAATTTTACTAACCTTATACAATGCATGCCTCCTCTTGATGCTAGTCAAAAGACTGCGGGATATCCATGGCTTTTTTGCACTTCTTTCATTTTTTTTTTTTTTTGCTTTATAGTTATCTTAATACACACTTCATGTTACCATGACAAGGAATAATACCTGTGGTAGGGATTAAAATTAATTAAGTCTTATTTATATAGAGTTAAGTTGTTGAGATTTCTTTCTCATCTTTGCTTTGCGGATAGTATAGATTACTCAAGGGACTCTATTAAACTCAGTATTATTTCTCTTTATATATAATACCAGAGAATCTTTGCCAAACAGAGAAATAATTCAAAAGAGAATTTTTAGAGGTTTAGCGAGTTCAGGATGCAATAATAGGTTTATAAATCAATGTTAAGTAGACTAAGTCGTTAAGGCTAAGAATAAGTGAAGGTGAAGAGGTAATATTGGGTAACGAGGAGATCCACCAAGTTGACAGCTTCACTTACATAATTATAATTAGACAGTAGGTGCAGTGAAGATGTTAAAAGCAGAATAGCCAAGTTCCAGAGTTTTTTTTCACATTTGAAAAGGCTACTACTACTGCTAACAACTTACCGCAGCACCAAGCCTCCTGAGGCCAGCACAGCTACGCACGCTCCTTCTCCATCCCAATCTATTCATAGCCTCTCTTTCACCCTCCCAGAAAGTTACCATTTCCCTTAAATCTTTCTTTGTGACATACTCCCACCTCAACCTCGGACGACCTGCTTTCCTTTTAGCCCTAGACGGTTGGCCGAAAAGGACAATCTTCGGCAATCCGTCATCCTTCATCCGCAGAACGTGCCCTAGCCATCTCAACCTTTATCGCATTATAGCACAGCCTACTGTTTACAGCCTACTGTTTGAAATACGGTCAGTCAGCCGGGTACACAGAATAGTCCGTAGGCAGTTCCTTTGGAAAATATCTAGCAAATTTTCATCCGATTTTCGGAGCGCCCATGCTTCAGAGCCATATTTGACCACTGTCATCACTGTAGCTTCCAGTATTCTAATCTTTGTTTTCAGACTTATCTTCCTATTCTTCCAAACTTCTTTTCAACTGTGAAAAAACACCCTGATCCATGGCCATTCTACTTTCAACATATTCACTGCTCCCACCGTCTTTACTAATAATTCTACCAAGGTAAGTGAAGCTGTTTAACTGATCAATCTTCGTTACTCAAAATTATCTTTTCATCTTCATTTATTCCTTGCCTTAGCGACCTAGTCATCTTAAAATTCAAAGTAGGCAAAACTTTATGGTAGGCTAAAGAATGAACAATAATAGGGCCGTTTTTTAGCACTAAGATCTTACATCTGAGATCTTTCATCTTTCTGCTAAGATTATCGTTTTTTCAACTCATCTTTGTTCTATGATCTCACAGCTCACTGATGTTAACAAAAAGCGTGAAAGACGCCATCTTTCTGCCATATAGAACAATGATGAGAGAACTTGGATGATCAACTCATTGTTCTCATACGCTGATCAGAGCAGAATGATGAAAGACGTTTGCATAAAAACGACAAAAGATGTAAGATCTTAGTTCAAAGATTTCACTTTTAAGCATTTTCTATCAAAAGATGTAAGATCTTAGCACATTGATGAGTGAAAAAAACGACCCTAATATGCAAATGCTAGATGAAGTTGATATTATTTTCGACACTTGCCGGTTACTTTGTTTGGGCTCTTCACCCTTTACAAGCACCCAAAAAGACAAGTATGCAACACTTTATAGTAGGCTAAAAAAGGAACAAAATCTGCAAGTGCTAGACGAAGTTGGTATTATTTTCGGCGCTAAGAAACGTTAATGCTACCTATACAAAATCGTTTCCCAGAAGGGAAATTGTGCTTGCGTGGCGTCAGGGTGGATCTTTCAGGACTTTGCCTAACAAAAACCGTGACTGCAAAGAGCGCTGCAGGGTGACCTGTCGGAGTGGCGTCCCTAGAGGAAACTGTAGCCTATTATGGGCTGCCTCCCCGTAGTAGCATAATATTTGTAGGCACGAAAATATTAATGAGTCAGAGGTAATAGGTTTGAGATTGCTTGTGGAGGGTTTCTATTCTTACTGTTAGAAGAGCTACCAAGTGTAGAAAATCGTGTTGTGACCTAGATAGGCGGAAGATTACACAAAACCTTGATTCATACTAGAGGTTCCAGGGTCTTCTTGCTGTCCAGTTCTAAGCGGACTTAAGCGCTTTGTGTAGACTTGAGAATATTTTTGAGTCCCCGTCCATCACTGGTTCTGGTACCAATGCTATTCCTGAGGCGAAAATAATTTCAGTGATTTAAAGAATATAAAAATTGCAGCTTGGAATGTTATAACGTTAAAAAACCACTATTTTTATCGATATTTTGACTGAAAAGTTCAAATAATCGAACTGGACCTATTAGATGTTTCAGAAAGTCATACCAGGGGTAGGAATCATTAAATTAGGTGAAATAGAACTTATTTACAAAGGCAGGAGGGATCGGGTACATAGACAGGGAGTAGGGCTCATGATGAACAAGGAAGCTGCTTAGTGTTGTTTAGGTTGGGGAGGTTTTTATAATAGAATGCTAGTTACTCATTTTATGGCTAAAAAGTCCAGGGTATCAGTTATAGTAGTATACGTCCCTGTAGAACCGACTGAGAGAGATAGTAGTGACTCAGAAGAATTTTACTTACAGCTACATGAACAAACAGACAGGATTGCAGGAAAAAATATGGCATTTTTATTAGGGGATTTTAATACCCCGTTCGGTAGAAATAGGGATATATGGTATCCTAACCTAGGTAAATGTGGAGTTGGAAAAGAAAACAGTAACGGTTACAGATCACTGCAATTTTGTAGGGATAACAATCTAGTTATAATTAATTTGGTCATAGAATGACCAATAAGTTAACACGGTAAAACTGCTAACCTTATTATGTTGACTGGCAGGATCGACGCAAGATATATGGGAGTGCTATTATTGATGATAAAGTAAAGATCACCATCTAGTAGTGTCTAGGGTCAATTTAACGCTAAAAATTAGGAAGGAAAACTATCTTCCGGGAAACTATGACGTTGATAGACTCCAGGATGAGAACTCGAGAGAAACTTTCCAGGAACAGTTGAATACTAAACTGGAGAATCTAAAATTTGACAATATAGAAAAGGGATTGAATAAATTTGGAAAGTATTTGTGAATTCACTGATAATGGCTTGGGGAGGAAAGTTAGAAACGCAGATAGGACCATTAGCGAAAATGCTGCATGTGTAATAGAGGACGTAATAGAGGACGAGGGGCTTGTATAAAGGTTATTTGAGTATAAATAAAAGCAATGTAAGGAAAGTGGGGTAAACATTAAAATATGAGTTAAGGAGGAGTGAAGTGGAGGCCGTGGACAAAACTGCTGAAGATCTAGAAGATGCAGGCAGACGGCATAATAGTACAATATTGTACTGATATGCTAAAATATTCAGAGGGAATAATCAGTCTAGACATTTTCCATCTAAATACAGGAACAGGGTCACAATTAGTGATAAGGAAAGAGTCGAAAAGAGATGGTAAAAAAGAATTTGAGAATGTACTAAACTGTGATAGAGCTGCGGGAAACTATATAGAAAAGAATGAAAAGTTTGTGACACTTTGGAAGTGAAGGAAGATTTAATTTGTAATGAAGAATTTGTGACAATACTAAAAGGATTAAGAAATAATAAGGTCCTAGGTGCTGATAGTGCGGTAAAGGTGTTTCTTAAATATGGTGGCTATGAAGTTTATATAATTTACTAATGATTATGAATATGATGTTTGAAAAAGGGGAAGTACATGAGGATTTTAGGAAAACTCTAATGATACCCCTCTATAGAAAGATGATAAGAGTGAGTGTGGTAATTAAAGAGAAATTAGCCTGATTTCTCTTTGGAAAAAAATTACTTACTATGATGACAATTTTTAGACTGGGAGATGCTCTAGATATAGTTTTAAGAGAATAAAATTGTGGTTTATGAAGGGTAGAGGATCTGTCAACCCAATTTTTACTGATGTGACTGAGTCATCAAACCTCTTTAGTCCTCAGTTTTAATGATTATGAGCCAGCGTTTGATTCAGCTGATAGAAGAGCTTTAACAAAGGTCCTATCCTTATTTTGTATACCAGATAAATACATTAAAGTGATTAGTGTTATGTACGAGAATAAAATTGCTACGGTTAAAGTAGGAAATGAGGTTAGTAGCTAATTTTGTATTAAATCAGGAGTTAAGCTTGGTTGTGCCCTATACCCATTTATATGGGTCATTTTGATAGACTGTCTCAAGGAGACAGAAAAGGTAATGGGAGAACATGGAATCAACTGGGGAGAACATGGAATCAACTGGGGAAGAAATATTCTCCTAGACTTAGATTATGCTCATGATTTGAGCATCCTAGATGATAATGTTAGCATAATAAATGAATTTCCGACGTTTTGAGAGATGAGGGTGCAAGAATCGGTTTGAAAGTTAATTTAAGAAGATTATGTCACTAGTACTGGGAAGCAGGGGCAAATCTCCAGGCAATGGCTAGGTCACGTGACGTTCAGCGGATGACATATTGTCAAAGATCGCCCTTGTAGGCCCACCATCTAGGGCCAAACAAAAAGTAGGTCGTCCCCGAATGGGGCAAGAGGATGCTGTAAGGAATAATATGAGGGAAATGGGAACTTCTTTGGAGGGTGTAAAGAGGGAGACTTTTAATCGATTGGGATGGATGAGGTGCGTGCGTAGCTGTGTTGGCCTCAGGCGGCTTGGTGCTGCAGTGAGTTGTTGGTAGTAGTATGCAAAAGTGAGTTTCCTTGCTATTAGAGGTACAAAAGACACTAGGTGCAGCAGTTTCCTTTCAAATGAGCCCTTAAAAAGCTCTATGATGTTTCAGCATCCCATGAGCAGGAACTGAGAAAAATCAACTAAGAAGTAGGAGAATAAAAAGAGACACATGACAGCTTTCCATGCAAAAGTGTTTTGCCTTGTTACTCAAGATGGGCAACTATAGTTTTCCTAAATGGGATGTTCGGTTAGGGAAATTCCCATGCTTCAGGTTCCCTTTAGATACGACACCATTTTTGTAGAGTTTTAGGCTATTTCTCGAAATTCCCATAAGTTTATTTTGGCAATAAACTTTTTAAGATTAATAACTTTCGCGCCAAAAATGTCATTTTGCGAGTCTCAGCGTCCGCTGACAGTCTCAAAGACTATAGGAAGCTTCTGAAGCAATTTCGATAAAATTTGATAGGGAATAGTAGATGTGTCAACAGTTCGAAAAGCTAACGAGAGGCTATTTAAAAAAATACCTCTTGCTAATTCTATATAATCTCTATAGTTCTCAATCTCTGTGCATCCTGTGTCCGCAAAGATTTCAATCAGAGCAGTTAGCACAACAGAAAACTTCCAAAGCTGTTAAATGATGCTTCTTTTGAGCTGATTTTTAATGTTTTCCAAGCAGGTTTACGAGATTATTTTTAACGACTACCTTTTCCTGAATTTTAAAAAGAAAATTTTGCTCCATTCAATAAAAAAAAAAGAAAAAAGTATTACATCGTCTTTTAGTATTCTGCCATTAATTCAGATCTCTTATCAAACCGATACGAGTTATGGCAAGATCGCCCAATCAGTTCTGAATAAGCATGGGCACTGTTTCTGTTTTCTGTTTCTGTTCTGTTTTTAAAGTATCTGTTTCTGTACTGTTCTTACAAAAAAACAGAACAGAAGCAGATGACCTGTTTTTTATTTACCTGTTCTGTTCTGTTTCTGTTTTATAATAACTATTTTGTCCTGTTTCTGTTTTTTTCTAACTGTTTTCTTCTTTTCTTGATTTTACTTTATTGATTCGAGAATGGGATATTAAGAAATTTTGAACTTACAAAATAGTGTTTTAAATCGTAATTTGAAATTTTGAAGAAGCATGGTTACGCCCCATACAGTTTTTGGAATTTGAGCGTTAATATAGAGTAGAAGTAAGTAAAATGATGGCACTCAGTGTGTCTAACATATCAAATGTGCTGCTAGATTGTTTAAGCTGGGCAAAATTTGGGCTTAGGAGTCAGATGAGAGTAGGTAGGTGTGTAAATGGGAGAACAGTAAAGGTGGAGTTTTGTTCCACTAAAACAACTTAGTTTTTAGTGTATATTATTCAGTCAATTGAGCAGCAAAGTTGCATAGATACTGTCTAGGTGAAGCAAGATTCAAACAAATCACTTATTACTGTATATTCTGGTCCTAATGGTAGGGCCTCTGTATCCTACATTACATGGGAAGTAATCTGGACCTTTAACCGGGAAAACTTTAGTTCAATGGTTTTTATAGAATTTATGCCGCTAGATAACAGTAACTTGCTATGATTAACATAATAGCCTATACATGATAAATACCGATTATTAATTGCAAATTTTCTTAATTGTTTAGTCAGAGAGGAATGTAAATGTATTGAAGTCTTGTCCAGTAGAAATATATGTTTTTGCTGGCACGTTTTATTGCATCAACAAAACAACATATACTTTTTCAACATGCCAAATATACTTTTTCTACCATCTTTAAATATAACCAATGGAAACCCTTTCAGGGGAAAGTCAAGAGTTGAAACAGTGGCCTAACTAGCTGATTCTGACCCAGCTGGCCAAAGTCTTATAAAATGCTGATACACTTTTCTCATTCTGTAGAATAACACATCTTCTGGTGAATATGGTAAATTTTGCCATACAGCACAATAAATTAAAAAATGCAACTAGGCAGTATATTATTTGTTGTATCTGTCTCTTAAATACCTATTATAGACAAGTAAATTCCCGTATAAATTAATATGATATGATATGATTTATCATAGGCAGCGCGCTTGCGCTGCCTAAGTAAAGAACGATGTGAGCACGATGTGTGTTTTTTTTCTCCATCCCCGGGCACTTCGTATCGAAGGAGTCGTCGCAGAAACTTCAGAAAGGGCTCATTCGATTGGAAATTGGAGTGGCTAGTGCCCTTTTTAATAGTCGAAAGTGATTGGAGGGCAACTACCCCCCCCCCCACGCCCATCATTCTCCCAAATACGTCCAATCAAAATTTTGAGATAGCATAGTTGATTTCCTGATAGAAAATATCTTTTTGAGGAGGACACTCCCCCACAACCCACGGGGCAAGGGTTTTCAGTTATGCCCTGGGGACATATGAGGGTTTTATAGAAGGCGTTGTCGTAGAAACTTCAAAACAGGCTCATTCGATTGGAAATTCAAAGGGCTAGTACCCTTTTTAATAGTCGAAAGTGATTGGAGGGCAACTAGCCCCCTCCCTCACGCCCATCATTCCCCCAAACACATCCAATGAGAATTTTGAGATAGCCATTTTGTTCAGCGTAGTTAATTTACAGATAGAAAATTAGTTTTTGAAGAGGACTCTCCCCCACAACCCTCAGGGGAAGGGTTTTAAGTTATGCCCTGGGAGCATATAAGGTTTTTTATAGAAGACGTTGTCGTAGAAACTTCAAAACAGGCTCATTCCATTGGAAATTCAAAGGGCTAGTACCCTTTTTAATAGTCGAAGGGATTTGAGTGCAACTAGCCCCCCCCCCCTCACGCCCTTCATTCCCCCAAACACATCCAATCAAAATTTTGAGATAGCCAATTTGTTCAGCGTAGTTGATTTCCAGATAGAAAATATGTTTTTGCGGAGGACACTCCCCCACATCCCTCAGGGCAAGGGTTTTAAGTTATGCCCTGGGGGTATATAAGTTTTTTAAAGAAGGTGTTGTCGTAGAAACTTCAATAAAATCTCATTCGACAGGAAATTCAAAGGGCTAGTGCTGATTTCAAGTAGTTGATTTCCAGATAGAAAACATATTTTTAAGGAGGACACTCACCCACAACCCTCAGGGCAAGGATTATAAGTTATGCCCTGGGGGCATGTAAGGTTTTATTGAAATCTGTCGTAGAAACTTGCAAAAGGCCTCATTCGATTTGAAATTCAAAGGACTAGTACCCTTTTTAATAGTCGAAAGTGATTTGAGGGCAACTAACCCCCCTCTCTCGCCCACCTTTTCCTAAAACACATCCAATCAAAATTCTTAGATAGCCATTTTATTCAACGTAGTTAAAAGTTTTGGAAATTAGGTCTTTAAGGATGACAACCCCTCCCCCACAGCCCTCAGAGCAGGGGTTGTAAGTTATGCCCTGGGGGCATATAAAGTTTTTATTGAAAGCGTTGTCGTAGAAACTTCAAAAGGGCTCATTCAATTGGAAATTTAAAGGGCTGGTGCCTTTTTTAATAGTTGAAAGTGATTGGATAGCGACTATCGCCCCTCTCATGCCAACCATTTTCCCAAACACATCCAATCAAAATTTTGAGATATCCATTTTGTTCAACGTAGTTGAAAGCTCTGGAAATTAGGTCTTTTAGGATGATAACCCCCTCAGAGCCCTCAGTGCAAGGGTTGTAAGTTATGCCCTGGGGGCATATAAGGTTTATATAGAAAGTTGTTGTACATGATTTGTAGAATAGATTTTAGTCTTCCTCAAATCCAATTTTTATATGTTTAAAAACTAAATGTTGACTTAAGATTAAATCAAAATGCACTGTGATAATGCTAATTCCCAATAAGGCATCTCAGCAGTATCCCAAGAACGACTGAGGGTATTATGTTCAAACATTCGGGGCTACTTCTGCTCTTAAAATTTAACCAAATCCAAATAGCGTAAGTGTATCCAAGCTATCAAAGAAAGTAAATAGATTTTTTTTTTGCGAATGGTATCAAGTTTTCCATTACAGGTCAACTAGAGAAGTTATGAAACTAAATTAAACAGTACTATTTGTGTCCAGATTTTTAAAAGGGTGTATGCTGTTAAAAATTGCTGAAAATTTTTCTCCGGCATACAAATAGCAGGCCAAACTATAAAGTCTTAAAAAAGTATTATTTTCTTTTTCCCTGAAAAGACTATGTAAATATAAAACGAACAGAAATTAATTAAAAAAACTTTCCACAATATAAGTTTTTCAAAGAAAAGTAAAGAACTCCATTAAACAAAAAATGAGCAAAACTAAAATCAAATAAAATACAAAAAACAAAAATAAATACAATACAAAATAAAATACAACTAAAAATACAAATGAATGTGCATTGTCAGTTTAATATACATATACTGAAATTTAGTAATCAAAATTTTAATATTATTTGATTTATTAAAGTTATAAAAGTAAAACATTTATATTTTTTCAGTAAAGTGCAAATTTTGTTCTGGCCTTGGGAAGGCATAGGGGTTTTGCGCCCAACTTATGTTAATTTCTGCTCGTTTTGAGTTTGACTCGGTTAATTATTGTCATTTCTGTTCGTTTTGGGTTTCCTTTATTTATCAATGCTGATTTGTGGTAGTTTCACGCTTGGTAGATTATTTGATTTTAGTTTTGCTCAGTTTTTGTTTAATGGAGTTCTTTACTTGTCTTTGAAAAACTTATTCTGTGGAATACAGCACAATAAATTAAAAAAATACCACTAAGCAATATATTATTTGTTGTATCTGTCTCTTAAATACCTATTATAGACAAATAAATTCCCATAAAAATTAATATGATATGATTTATTAACACTAAAAGCCCTACTGGGCCATGGTTAATACACAATACACTTCAAAAATAATAAATGAAAACATCCTTATAATACTGTATATTATAATATTGTGCTGCAAATTGTCTAAGTTTTTAGGAAACCGTAGTTAGGAGCTGTCATTTTGCTTTTATTTGCCGACAGGATTTCTTGGTTCATTGCGCAAACGAAACCACTCAGGGGAAAATTGGCCCCTTTTCCCATAATTACGCCACTGAGGTGGAAGAGGTCAGATATTTGGCTGGAGGTGCAATTTTCAAAACGGTAGGCTACTGGAAGGTGCTTGTAATTTTGTGAAAAATCCTAAAATCAACCTTTGTTTTAAGACAAGCTTGATGTCATTTTCTGATGACGACTTGGACGTTCCAAGACATCTCTCTGGGTACCCTACGGAAAAAAGGAAGCATTAGGTGCAACTTCTGAAGAGCGTCTCTAAAGGCTAAGGGAGTCTCTGCCATGACATTTATATATTATCATAGGCAGCGCGCTAGCGCTGCCTAAGTAAAGAACGATATGGGCACAATGTGTTTTTTTGTTGTTTTTTTTTCACTTCGTATCGAACGAGTTGTCGTAGAAACTTCGAAAAGGGCTCATTCGATTGGAAATTGGAGTGGCTAGTGCCCTTTTTAATAGTCGAAAATGATTGGAGGGCAACTAGCCCCCCCCCCCACGCCCATCATTCCCCCAAACACATCCAATCAAATTTTTTAGATAGCCATTTTGTTCAGCGTAGTTGATTTCCAGATAGAAAATATGTTTTGAGGAAGACACTCCCCCACAACCCTCAGGGCAAGGGTTTTAAGTTATGCCCTGGGGACATATGAGGTTTTTAGAAAAGGCATTGTCGTAGAAACTTCAAAAAAGGCTCATTCATTTGGAAATTCAAAGGGCTAGTGCCCTATTTAATAGTCGAAAGTGATTGGAAGGCAACTAGCCCTAGTGATTGGAAGGCAACTAGTGATTGGAAGTTGCCTAGTGATAGGCAACTAGTGATTGGAAGGCAAAAACGCGAATAACACAGTAAAGTATATAATGATACTTTTTAGACTCAGAGATGCTACAGATAAAGTTTTAAGAGAAGAATAGCGGGGTTTTACGAAGGGGAGAGGATGGGTCGATCGAATTTTTGCTCTCATATTAATATTTGAGAAGTGCATGTTAATGCACTTCTCAAACCTAATTAACATATTACAGTCGTTAAAAATTACGTTTTTTCTTAGTTTCTAATCCCATTATTCTATGTCAGAAAAAATTATTTAACATTCTCTGAATGTGCACTTGCTACTGTGCTACTGCTACTGTGACTCATGATGAACAAGGAAGCTGCTTAGTGTTGTTTAGGTTGGGGAGGTTTTTATAATAGAATGCTAGTTACTCATTTTATGGCTAAAAAGTCCAGGGTATCAGTTATAGTAGTATACGTCCCTGTAGAACCGACTGAGAGAGATAGTAGTGACTCAGAAGAATTTTACTTACAGCTACATGAACAAACAGACAGGATTGCAGGAAAAAATATGGTATTTTTATTAGTGGGATTTTAATACCCCGTTCGGTAGAAATAGGGATATATGGTATCCTAACCTAGGTAAATGTGGAGTTGGAAAAGAAAACAGTAACGGTTACAGATCACTGCAATTTTGTAGGGATAACAATCTAGTTATAATTAATTTGGTCATAGAATGACCAATAAGTTAACACGGTAAAACTGCTAACCTTATTATGTTGACTGGCAGGATCGACGCAAGATATATGGGAGTGCTATTATTGATGATAAAGTAAAGATCACCATCTAGTAGTGTCTAGGGTCAATTTAACGCTAAAAATTAGGAAGGAAAACTATCTTCCGGGAAATTATGACGTTGATAGACTCCAGGATGAGAACTCGAGAGAAACTTTCCAGGAACAGTTGAATACTAAACTGGAGAATCTAAAATTTGACAATATAGAAAAGGGATTGAATAAATTTGGAAAGTATTTGTGAATTCACTGATAATGGCTTGGGGAGGAAAGTTAGAAACGCAGATAGGACCATTAGCGAAAATGCTGCATGTGTAATAGAGGACGTAATAGAGGACGAGGGCTTGTATAAAGGTTATTTGAGTATAAATAAAAGCAATGTAAGGAAAGTGGGGTAAACATTAAAATATGAGTTAAGGAGGAGTGAAGTGGAGGCCGTGGACAAAACTGCTGAAGATCTAGAAGATGCAGGCAGACGGCATAATAGTACAATATTGTACTGATATGCTAAAATATTCAGAGGGAATAATCAGTCTAGACATTTTCCATCTAAATACAGGAACAGGGTCACAATTAGTGATAAGGAAAGAGTCGAAAAGAGATGGTAAAAAAGAATTTGAGAATGTACTAAACTGTGATAGAGCTGCGGGAAACTATATAGAAAAGAATGAAAAGTTTGTGACACTTTGGAAGTGAAGGAAGATTTAATTTGTAATGAAGAATTTGTGACAATACTAAAAGGATTAAGAAATAATAAGGCCCTAGGTGCTGATAGTGCGGTAAAGGTGTTTCTTAAATATGGTGGCTATGAAGTTTATATAATTTACTAATGATTATGAATATGATGTTTGAAAAAGGGGAAGTACATGAGGATTTTAGGAAAACTCTAATGATACCCCTCTATAGAAAGATGATAAGAGTGAGTGTGGTAATTAAAGAGAAATTAGCCTGATTTCTGTTGGAAACAAATTACTTGCTATGATGATAATTTTTAGACTGGGAGATGCTCTAGATATAGTTTTAAGAGAATAAAATTGTGGTTTATGAAGGGTAGAGGATCTGTCAACCCAATTTTTACTGATGTGACTGAGTCATCAAACCTCTTTAGTCCTCAGTTTTAATGATTATGAGCCAGCGTTTGATTCAGCTGATAGAAGAGCTTTAACAAAGGTCCTATCCTTATTTTGTATACCAGATAAATACATTAAAGTGATTAGTGTTATGTACGAGAATAAAATTGCTACGGTTAAAGTAGGAAATGAGGTTAGTAGCTAATTTTGTATTAAATCAGGAGTTAAGCTTGGTTGTGCCCTATACCCATTTATATGGGTCATTTTGATAGACTGTCTCAAGGAGACAGAAAAGGTAATGGGAGAACATGGAATCAACTGGGGAGAACATGGAATCAACTGGGGAAGAAATATTGTCCTAGACTTAGATTATGCTCATGATTTGAGCATCCTAGATGATAATGTTAGCATAATAAATGAATTTCCGACGTTTTGAGAGATGAGGGTGCAAGAATCGGTTTGAAAGTTAATTTAAGAAGATTATGTCACTAGTACTGGAAGCAGGGGCAAATCTCCAGGCAATGGCTAGGTCACGTGACGTTCAGCGGATGACATATTGTCAAAGATCGCCCTTGTAGGCGCACCATCTAGGGCCAAACAAAAAGTAGGTCGTCCCCGAATGGGCAGGAGGATGCTGTAAGGAATAATATGAGGGAAATGGGAACTTCTTTGGAGGGTGTAAAGAGGGAGACTTTTAATCGATTGGGATGGATGAGGTGCGTGCGTAGCTGTGTTGGCCTCAGGCGGCTTGGTGCTGCAGTGAGTTGTTGGTAGTAGTATGCAAAAGTGAGTTTCCTTGCTATTAGAGGTACAAAAGACACTAGGTGCAGCAGTTTCCTTTCAAATGAGCCCTTAAAAAGCTCTATGATGTTTCAGCGTCCCATGAGCAGGAACTGAGAAAAATCAACTAAGAAGTAGGAGAATAAAAAGAGACACATGACAGCTTTCCATGCAAAAGTGTTTTGCCTTGTTACTCAAGATGGGCAACTATAGTTTTCCTAAATGGGATGTTCGGTTAGGGAAATTCCCATGCTTCAGGTTCCCTTTAGATACGACACCATTTTTGTAGAGTTTTAGGCTATTTCTCGAAATTCCCATAAGTTTATTTTGGCAATAAACTTTTTAAGATTAATAACTTTCGCGCCAAAAATGTCATTTTGCGAGTCTCAGCGTCCGCTGACAGTCTCAAAGACTATAGGAAGCTTCTGAAGCAATTTCGATAAAATTTGATAGGGAATAGTAGATGTGTCAACAGTTCGAAAAGCTAACGAGAGGCTATTTAAAAAAATACCTCTTGCTAATTCTATATAATCTCTATAGTTCTCAATCTCTGTGCATCCTGTGTCCGCAAAGATTTCAATCAGAGCAGTTAGCACAACAGAAAACTTCCAAAGCTGTTAAATGATGCTTCTTTTGAGCTGATTTTTAATGTTTTCCAAGCAGGTTTACGAGATTATTTTAACGACTACCTTTTCCTGAATTTTAAAAGAAAATTTTGCTCCATTCAATAAAAAAAAAAAGAAAAAAGTATTACATCGTCTTTTAGTATTCTGCCATTAATTCAGATCTCTTATCAAACCGATACGAGTTATGGCAAGATCGCCCAATCAGTTCTGAATAAGCATGGGCACTGTTTCTGTTTTCTGTTTCTGTTCTGTTTTTAAAGTATCTGTTTCTGTACTGTTCTTACAAAAAAAACAGAACAGAAGCAGATGACCTGTTTTTTATTTACCTGTTCTGTTCTGTTTCTGTTTTTATAATAACTATTTTGTCCTGTTTCTGTTTTTTTCTAACTGTTTTCTTCTTTTCTTGATTTTACTTTATTGATTCGAGAATGGGATATTAAGAATTTTTGAACTTACAAAATAGTGTTTTAAATCGTAATTTGAAATTTTGAAGAAGCATGGTTACGCCTCATACAGTTTTTGGAATTTGAGCGTTAATATAGAGTAGAAGTAAGTAAAATGATGGCACTCAGTGTGTCCAACATATCAAATGTGCTGCTAGATTGTTTAAGCTAGGCAAAATTTGGGCTTAGGAGTCAGATGAGAGTAGGTAGGTGTGTAAATGGGAGAACAGTAAAGGTGGAGTTTTGTTCCACTAAAACAACTTAGTTTTTAGTGTATATTATTCAGTCAATTGAGCAGCAAAGTTGCATAGATACTGTCTAGGTGAAGCAAGATTCAAACAAATCACTTATTACTGTATATTCTGGTCCTAATGGTAGGGCCTCTGTATCCTACATTACATGGGAAGTAATCTGGACCTTTAACCGGGAAAACTTTAGTTCAATGGTTTTTATAGAATTTATGCCGCTAGATAACAGTAACTTTTTATGATTACCATAATAGCCTATACATGATAAATACCGATTATTAATTGAAAATTTTCTTAATTGTTTAGTCAGAGAGGAATGTAAATGTATTGAAGTCTTGTCCAGTAGAAATATATGTTTTTGCTGGCACGTTTTATTGCATCAACAAAACAACATATACTTTTTCAACATGCCAAATATACTTTTCTACCATCTCTAAATATAACCAATGGAAACCCTTTCAGGTGAAAGTCTAGAGTTGAAACAGTGGCTTAACTAGCGGATTCTGACCAAGCTGGCCAAAGTCTTATAAAATGCTGATACACTTTTCTCATTTTGTAGAATAACACATCTTCCGGTGAATATGGTAAATTTTGCCATACAGCACAATAAATTAAAAAATGCAACTAGGCAGCATATTATTTGTTGTATCTGTCTCTTAAATACCTATTATAGACAAGTAAATTCCCGTATAAATTAATATGATATGATATATCATAGGCAGCGCCCTTGCGCTGCCTAAGTAAAGAACGATGTGGGCACGATGTGTGTTTTTTTTTCTCCATCCCCGGGCACTTCGTATCGAAGGAGTCGTCGCAGAAACTTCAGAAAGGGTTCATTCGATTGGAAATTGGAGTGGCTAGTGCCCTTTTTAATAGTCGAAAGTGATTGAAGGGCAACTACCCCCCCCCCACGCCCATCATTCTCCCAAATACGTCCAATCAAAATTTTGAGATAGCATAGTTGATTTCCTGATAGAAAATATCTTTTTGAGGAGGACACTCCCCCACAACCCACGGGGCAAGGGTTTTGAGTTATGCCCTGGGGACATATGAGGGTTTTATAGAAGGCTTTGTCGTAGAAACTTCAAAACAGGCTCATTCGATTGGAAATTCAAAGCGCTAGTACCCTTTTTAATAGTCGAAAGTGATTGGAGGGCAACTAGCCCCCTCCCTCACGCCCATCATTCCCCCAAACACATCCAATGAGAATTTTGAGATAGCCATTTTGTTCAGCGTAGTTAATTTCCAGATAGAAAATTAGTTTTTGAAGAGGAATCTCCCCCACAACCCTCAGGGGAAGGGTTTTAAGTTATGCCCTGGGAGCATATAAGGTTTTTATAGAAGGCGTTGTCGTAGAAACTTCAAAACAGGCTCATTCCATTGGAAATTCAAAGGGCTAGTACCCTTTTTAATAGTCGAAAGGGATTTGAGTGCAACTAGCCCCCCCCCCCTCACGCCCTTCATTCCCCCAAACACATCCAATCAAAATTTTGAGATAGCCAATTTGTTCAGCGTAGTTGATTTCCAGATAGAAAATATGTTTTTGCGGAGGACACTCCCCCACATCCCTCAGGGCAAGGGTTTTAAGTTATGCCCTGGGGGTATATAAGTTTTTTAAAGAAGGCGTTGTCGTAGAAACTTCAATAAAATCTCATTCGACAGGAAATTCAAAGGGCTAGTGCTGATTTCAAGTAGTTGATTTCCAGATAGAAAACATATTTTTAAGGAGGACACTCACCCACAACCCTCAGGGCAAGGGTTATAAGTTATGCCCTGGGGGCATGTAAGGTTTTATTGAAATCTGTCGTAGAAACTTGAAAAAGGCGTCATTCGATTTGAAATTCAAAGGACTAGTACCCTTTTTAATAGTCAAAAGTGATTTGTGGGCAACTAACCCCCCTCTCTCGTCCACCTTTTCCCAAAACACATCCAATCAAAATTCTTAGATAGCCATTTTATTCAACGTAGTTAAAAGTTTTGGAAATTAGGTCTTTAAGGATGACAACCCCTCCCCCACAGCCCTCAGAGCAGGGGTTGTAAGTTATGCCCTGGGGGCATATAAAGTTTTTATTGAAAGCGTTGTCGTAGAAACTTCAAAAGGGCTCATTCAATTGGAAATTTAAAGGGCTAGTGCCTTTTTTAATAGTTGAAAGTGATTGGATAGCGACTATCGCCCCTCTCATGCCTACCATTTTCCCAAACACATCCAATCAAAATTTTGAGATATCCATTTTGTTCAACGTAGTTGAAAGCTCTGGAAATTAGGTCTTTTAGGATGATAACCCCCTCAGAGCCCTCAGTGCAAGGGTTGTAAGTTATGCCCTGGGGGCATATAAGGTTTATATAGAAAGTTGTTGTACATGATTTATAGAATAGATTTTAGTCTTCCTCAAATCCAATTTTTATATGTTTAAAAACTAAATGTTGACTTAAAATAAAATCAAAATGCACTGTGATAATGCTAATTCCCAATAAGGCATCTCAGCAGTATCCCAAGAACGACTGAGGGTATTATGTTCAAACATTCGGGGCTACTTCTGCTCTTAAAATTTAACCAAATCCAAATAGCGTAAGTGTATCCAAGCTATCAAAGAAAGTAAACAGATTTTTTTTGCGAATGGTATCAAGTTTTCCATTACAGGTCAACTAGAGAAGTTATGAAACTAAATTAAACAGTACTATTTGTGTCCAGATTTTTAAAAGGGTGTATGCTGTTAAAAATTGCTGAAAATTTTTCTCCGGCATACAAATAGCAGGCCAAACTATAAAGTCTTAAAAAAGTATTATTTTCTTTTTCCCTGAAAAGACTATGTAAATATAAAACGAACAGAAATTAATTAAAAAAACTTTCCACAATATAAGTTTTTCAAAGAAAAGTAAAGAACTCCATTAAACAAAAAATGAGCAAAACTAAAATCAAATAAAATAAAAAAAACAAAAATAAATACAATACAAAATAAAATACAAATAAAAATACAAATGAATGTGCATTGTCAGTTTAATATACATATAATGAAATTTAGTAATCAAAATTTTAATATTGTTTGATTTATTATTTGATATAATATTAATTTGATATAATATTATTTGATATAATATTATTTGATTATTATTCTGTGGAATACAGCACAATAAATTAAAAAAATGCCACTAAGCAATATATTATTTGTTGTATCTGTCTCTTAAATACCTATTATAGACAAATAAATTCCAATAAAAATTAATATGATATGATTTATTAACACTAAAAGCCCTACTGGGCCATGGTTAATACACAATACACTTCAAAAATAATAAATGAAAACATCCTTATAATACTGTATATTATAATATTGTGCTGCAAATTGTCTAAGTTTTTAGGAAACCGTAGTTAGGAGCTGTCATTTTGCTTTTATTTGCCGACAGGATTTCTTGGTTCATTGCGCAAACGAAACCACTCAGGGGAAAATTGGCCCCTTTTCCCATAATTACGCCACTGAGGTGGAAGAGGTCAGATATTTGGCTGGAGGTGCAATTTTCAAAACGGTAGGCTACTGGAAGGTGCTTGTAATTTTGTGAAAAATCCTAAAATCAACCTTTGTTTCAAGACAAGCATGATGTCATTTTCTGATGACGACTTGGACGTTCTAAGACATCTCTCTGGGTACCCTACGGAAAAAAGGAAGCATTAGGTGCAACTTCTGAAGAGCGTCTCTAAAGGCTAAGGGAGTCTCTGCCATGACATTTATATATTATCATAGGCAGCGCGCTAGCGCTGCCTAAGTAAAGAACGATATGGGCACAATGTGTTTTTTTGTTGTTTTTTTTCTCCATACCCGGCACTTCATATCGAACGAGTTGTCGTAGAAACTTCGAAAAGGGCTCATTCGATTGGAAATTGGAGTGGCTAGTGCCCTTTTTAATAGTCGAAAATGATTGGAGGGCAACTAGCCCCCCCCCCACGCCCATCATTCCCCCAAACACATCCAATCAAAATTTTGAGATAGCCATTTTGTTCAGCGTAGTTGATTTCCAGATAGAAAATATGTTTTTGAGGATGACACTCCCCCACAACCCTCAGGGCAAGGGTTTTAAGTTATGCCCTAGGGGCATATAAGGTTTTTAGAAAAGGCATTGTCGTAGAAACTTCAAAAAAGGCTCATTCGATTGGAAATTCAAAGGGCTAGTGCCCTTTTTAATAGTCGAAAGTGATTGAAAGGCAACTAGCCCCCCCCCATCATTTCCCCAAACATATCCAATCAAAATTTTAAGAAAGCCATTTTGTTCAGCGTAGTTGATTTCCAAATAGAAAATATATTTTTGAGGAGGACACTCCCCCACAACCCTCAGGGCAAGGGTTTTAAGTTATGCCCTGGGGGCATATAAGGTTTTTAAAGAAGGCGTTGTCGTAGAAACTTCAAAAAAAGCTCATTCGATCGGAAATTCAAAGGGCTAGTGCCCTTTTTAATAGTCAAAAGTGATTGGAGGGCAACTAGCCCCCCCCACGCCCATCATTCCCCCAAACACATCCAATAAAAATTTTGAGATAGCCATTTTGTTCAGCGTAGTTGATTTCCAGATAAAAAATTTATTTTTGAGGAGGACACTCCCCCATGCCTTCTCAAGACTCGAACATAATTTGCACTTTGCTGAAAACCAAATACATTTTAAATTTTTTCAGTTATCTTACTTTCATAAATAAAAAATTATCAAAACTTTAAGGAAAAAATATCAGTATATGTCAACTAATGTTTAAGGAATAAGTATCAGTATAATGTCAATTAAACTGACAATCCACGGTCACTTTTTTCTTTTTCAGTAAAGCGCAATCTACAGGATAGGGGTTAACATGGCTGAAGCCCCAAAAGCAGAGGAAAGTTTACGCAGATTCTCAATTGATATGAACAACAATCAAATTGCCCATTCACTTGGAATTCCATAGCAAAATTATTGTTAAAAATTTATTGGAAAAAAACTATTGTTGTTAAAAAACTTTGAAAATCCAAATTTGGCCCAAAATTTAAGTTACAACCCAAAATCTTACTTCTTAAATAGAAAAACTGAAAAAAAAACACTCTAAAAGTACTCTTTATATTAACCAATACTACAACTGGGTCAAACAAAATCGAAGTGTAATTAATTAAAAAAAATATTTTCCAAAAGAGGATTTATTATTGAAAAACAGAGGAGTGTTTGATCCTGCATGACTTTTTATACCCCCTCCTCGATACCTTGCGCTTTACGCTACAGTTTGTCCCATATTTTTTTTCAGAACAACTTTTAAACACAAGGGCCGTTAAATTAAAATAAGAATTTTTTTTTTTAAGTGCTAAACAAAAAATTTTGTATGGGGAGTGGGGTGTTCGGGAAGGAGGGTAGCCCCTTCATATGCAGAATGGTTTCTGTTCGTTTTGGGTTTTGGTGTTGCTCCTTACTTTATGTTAAGAGACTTGTTTTTTTTTTATTTAAGGAAAAGAATCGAATCAAAAGAATCGACTCTCTATATTAGTTCCAGTGATATGAATTTTATTATGCTCTGATTCAGCGAATCAGAGAACTCCATTACCGATTTACTGCGAAATAAAGACGATATGGACTAGATCTTGTCTGTGAATAGGGAAAGCATAAAATACATATTCTGCCAAGTATAAGAAAAAAAAATTATGGATTAATTATACAGAAAACATGTCTCCTTGCACCCCGCGGGATTGAACCATAGAACTCTTGAATACAAAGCCTTGGCTTATTCCACTACGCCGGTACAAGGTGACTGTTGTTGTCATTTTAGAATTTTGTGATGTAAACTGGTCGTAAATATAGTGTAAATATGTATGGTCTTACTCTGTATTTAGTGGAGTCATCGTCATCAGGCCTCGTTTATATTACTTATCACCTTTGTGCCGCATTAAGCCAGTAAAAAGAAGTGGGTGTATCCATAAATTAGCTCTAGTGGGGAGGGGCTATGAAGCTAAGATGAAAAAATTTGTTATGGAGGGAGTTCTCTTCAGGGCTTCCACTATCCCCGAATTTTCGGGGATTTCCCCGAAAATCCATGTGTCTCCCCGAAAAAAAGTTTGGTTCCCCGAAATTTCCCCGAAAATCCTTCAATCACGGTGTCACCCCTAGTGACTATCTCTAGCAAACATTGCTTTACATACCATAATTTTTCACTAATTTCTTGTTCGTTAATTTTCGTCTCCTGTTTTACTTTGCATAAAAACCAGGTCGATACAATTTAAGTATAGACGGTTCTTCATATTTTCACAAAAATTGTCATTTTCCTGGATTTAGATTAAACCATTTCAAATACAGTATTCCAAATTTTATAAGATTCTTACATTTATGTCATTCATGTTCAAGACAATCTTGACAAAATTAACCAAGAATTATACTTGAATTTGCTTAACGGAACGCTCAGTTGGATTTTGGGTTTTGAAATTGAACTTCTAAATAGGGGGAATTGTTTTGAAAGCCGAATCATAAGTTAAAATTTTGTTTTCTTTTGCTATTTTTGGTTTTGGACATACTGTATTTATGTTTAACACTTAATGATTGAACGCATAATATATTAAAGAAATTGATCTTTTTACAGGAATTCTTACCATTTAAATTTTCCTTTCATTCGGTGTGTAAAATTTAAGTTCTTTTCTTTTTTACCTGAGAATTGTATTTATCATACCACCTTTTATCCTCAATTCACCCAGCTCTCCCCTCACAATTATTTTTCTGGTCCTTTCACCCGTGTAATATTTTCAGGGGGCGTAATATTTTAAACTGCAGTTTTAGGATCTTTTTTACGGTCTTGCAAACCTGTTAGTTAGGCAAAGAAAATTTTATGGAAAATATGTTCTGCTCAAAGTCGGGATAGCCAAGTAAACTTGTTTAAATATCTAGGCCTACCTTTACAACCTTTAATGCTTGAACAATTAGTAACCCTGTATGAAGGCTAATTCTGAGATAAAAATAAAATACTGTAAAGAAATTGTGGTATAATTATTTCTTCTTGAGAACTATTTCTAAATACCATATTCTTACCATAAAAAAATGCACCACCCCTCCCCCTCCTGCTGAGGCATAACTTAGCTATAGACTATGTACAAGGTCGGGGAATAGGGGATTTAACCGGAAGTGACCCCAAAGATATTATTCATAAGAAAATGTCCATTAAAGTTTAAAGTAAAAATTTGGTTATTAGGCTCAAATTGTTTTCTTGTCAAGTTTTATATTATTTTTGTACTTATTTATCACAAACTATTTGTTAATAATGCCAAGTATTGTTAGTGCGAAGAAAAAGAATAAGTAACTTTATATGATTTGCAACCTATAGCCACCATGTCCAGGCATTGCATGGGCTGATATAAAAATGATATTGCAATAAGTACTAAATTTGGAACATGGATGGCCGCAGGATTGGTGGGAGGGGTGGGGGTTAATCGGTGACTATATAGTAATTAAGAGGTAACCAATGAAAAGGAAAGCATAGTAGAAACGGGACTTAAGTATTAAACGTTCTCTTTTATATACTGTATATGGAATGTCAAACTGGAGATGCTACAGATACCGGGACAGATACCCGCCAGACTGGTTATTTCGAGACCGCTATTAAGAATTGGAATGCAAAGAGTAGTTTACATTGCGTTTACGATTTTTAAATTGTTTTTTTTTGGGTTTAGGGGTGGGAGGTACCTAGGTTAGGTAAGGTTACGTATTTAATATATGATATGCTTTACCCCCCACTCCCCCAATGTGCAAATATATAGCCCAAACTTGTTTCTAAACTCTTATATATTCATCCTATTTTAGTTTATATCATTAGCATTAACCAAACTTGACTTCTTTAGCAGTATATAAAATAATACGTTTAATACTTAAATACCGTAGAAACAAACAATTAAAAAAATGTATTTTCCGCAGGGGGGGGGGGTGGTGGGTGGGTATTTTCCGATTGTATTTTCCACGGGAAGTGTTTTCAGCTGGAGAGTAGTTTTTGCGGGGGATATTCTTGTGATGGGAGGGGGGTATTTTCCGGTTTTGGTACTTGCTAAGAATCCAGTAAACACGCGATAATTGAAGTTTCGCTAATGCTAACGAAATAAAACAAACTATGATAAAAACATAACAGTTTAGAAACAAATTTGGTCTATATAATTGCACATTTCGGGGGGGGGGGGTAAAGCATAGCATATATTAAATACATAACCTAACCTAAAGCAGGTATCTTTTTTACCCCTTCACCCACAAAAAAACAAAAGTTTAAACATTTTTCATGAAGTGAGCAATACCTCACAAGGCAGCGGAAACCTGTTTTTCATTAGGATTTCATTAGGTTCTAGATGCGATTCTTTGCACATTTACTGGATTCTTAACAGGTACCCCAGTTTTTTTCCACGGGGGTATTTTCCGGAGGGAAAGGGATAAACACCTAAAACCTTAGAATCAGCATGAAAAAGCAATAATGTGTCAATTTAGTTCTTGTTTGTTTTAAGTTTTAATGTTGCCCCATACTTATATGTTGAATTTTGTCTGTTTAATTTACCTGTCTAGAAACCGCAAAAAGTATATTTTTTAATTATTATTAATGAACTACTGAGATTAATGACTTAATGAAAAACTGCTACTGGTATTTACAGTTCACATGTGTTCACTATTTTTTCTTAGACAATTTTGAAGTTTTCACCGCAATTTCAGCAATAAGTGTTTTCAGCTATGGTTTCCAATCCCGTGCTCTGGTTCTAAAACCTACTCTGTAAACGGCTTGATTGACTACGCGGGTCCAAGCCCTACTTGAGCCTGAAAATGAAGCTAAAACCAATTTTGGCTTCCAAATTTTCGCAACGAAATTCCATTTTATTTTTTCCCCGAAAATTCCCCGAATCTTGAAGACTTGTCACCGAAAACTCCCCGAATTTTTAAGACTTGTCCCCGAATTTTAAGATTCGAGAGTGGAAGCCCTGGTTCTCTTGCCTTTATTGTTTTTTTCGACTGTGCTGGGATCGGAGTTCTCCTGTAAAGGTTAATAGTTTCTTAAACAACATTGACTTCCTTTTAATTTATAAATAACATACATAGATATGTAAATAAAGGGTTAGACTGCTAACTAAGACCTATTACTGAGAGAATAGGGCCGTTTTTTGACTCATCAATGTGCTAAGATCTTACATCTTTTGTCGTTTTATGCAAACGTCTTTCATCATTCTGCTCTGATCAGCGGCCTGAGAACAATGATGAGTATATCATCAAAGTTCTCTCATCATTGTTCTAATGGCAGAACAGTGGCGGTCTTCACACTTTTTGCTAACATCAGTGAGCTGTAAGATCATAGGCAGCGCGCTAGCGCTGCCTAAGTAAAGAACGATGAGGGCACTATGTGTTTTGTTTTTTTTCTCCATACCTGGGCACGAGTTGTCTTAGAAACTTCGAAAAGGACTCATTCGATTGGAAATTGGAGTGGCTAGTGCCCATTTTAATGGTCGAAAGTGATTGGAAGGCAACTAGCCCCCCCCCCCCACGCCCATCATTCCCCCAAACACATCCAATCAAAATTTTGAAATAGTCATTTTGTACAGCGTAGTTGATTTCCAGATAGAAAATATATTTTTGAGAAGGACAATCCCCCACAACCCTCAGGGCAAGGGTTCCAAGTTATGCCCTGGGGGCATATAAAGTTTTTTATAGAAGGTGTTGTCGTAGAAACTTCAAAGCAGGCTCATTCGATTGGAAATTCTTGGGGCTAGTACCCTTTTTAATAGTCGAAAGTGTTTGAAGGGCAACTAGCCCACCCCCCCCATCATTCCCCCAAACACATCCAATCAAAATTTTGAGATAGCCATTTTGTTCAGCGTAGTTGATTTCCAAATAGAAAATATGTTTTTGAGGAAGACACTCCCCCACAACCCTCAGGGCAAGGGTTTAAGTTGTGCCCTGGGGGCATATAAGGTTTTTATAGAAGGCGTTGTCATAGATACTTCAAAAAAGACTCATTCGATTGGAAATTCAAAGGGCTAGTGCCCTTTTTAATAGTCGAAAGTGATTGAAAGGCAACTAGCCCACCCCCCACGTCCATCATTCCCTCAAACACATCCAATTAAAACTTTGAGATAGCCATTTTGTTCAGCGTAGTTGATTTCCAGATAGGAAATGTTTTTGAGGTGGACACTCCCCCACAGCCCTCAGGGCAAGGGTTTTAACTTATGCCCTGGGGGCATATAAGGTTTTTAAAGAAGGCGTTGTCGTAGAAACTTCAAAAAAACTCATTCGATTGGAAATTCAAACTGCTAGTGCCCTTTTTAATAGTCAAAAGTGATTGGAGGGCAACTAGGGGCTCATTCAATTGGAAATTGATAGGGCTAGTGCCTTTTTTAATAGTTGAAAGTGATTGGATAGCGACTAACGCCCCTCTCACGCCCACCATTTTCCCAGAAACATTGAATTAAAATTTTGAGATATCCATTTTGTTCAACGTAGTTGAAAGTTCTGAAAATTAGGGCTTTTAGGATGACAACCCCCTCAGAGCCCTCAGTGCAAGGGTTGTAAGTTTTGCCCTGGGGCATATAAAGTTTTTATTGAAAGCGTTGTCGTAGAAACTTCAAAAGGGCCCATTCAATTGGAAATTGAAAGGGCTAGTGCCTTTTTTTAATAGTTGAAAGTGATTGGATAGCGACTAACGTCTCTCTCATGCCCACCATTTTCCAAAACACATCCAATCAAAATTTTGAGATATCCATTTTGTTCAACGTAGTTGAAAGTTCTGGAAATTAGGTCTTTTAGGATGATAACCCCCTCGGAGCCCTCAGTGCAAGGGTTTTAAGTTATGCCCTGGGGCATATAAAGTTTATATAGAAAGTTGTTGCATAAATCATAGGCAGCGCGATCGTGCTGCCTAAGTAAACAACGGGGGACTCGAGAACGAGACAAGAAACGGGGACTAAGTAAAGAGGAGGACACTCCCCCACAACCCTCAGGGCAAGGGTTTTAATTTATGCCCTGGGGGCATATAAGAACGATGTTGGCACAATGTATTATATATTAATTTTTTCCTTTAGAGTAGGGCACTTCGTATCGAAGAAGTTGTCGTAGAAACTTCAAAAAGCGCTCATTCAATTGGAATTTGGTCTTGCTTGTGCCCTTTTCAATAGTCGAAAGTGATTGGAAGGCGACTAACACCACTTCCACGCCCACCATTTCTCGAAACACATCCAACCAAAATTTTGAGATAGCCATTTTGTTCAGCGTAGTTGATTTCCAGATAGAAATTATGTTTTTGAGGACAGTCCCCCACAGCCCTTAGGGCAAGGGTTGTAAATTATGTCCTGGGGGCATATAAGGTTTTTTATAGAAGGCGTTGTCGTAAAAACTTTAAAAAGGTCTCATTCGATTGGAAATTCAAAGGGTAGTGCCCTTTTTATAGTCGAAAGTGATTAGAGGGCAACTAACCCACCTCTCCACAAACACATCTAATGAAAACTTTGAGATAGCCATTTTATTCAAGGTAGTTTTAAGTTCTGGAAATTAAGTCTTTGAGGATGAACCCCCCCCCCCCACAGCTCTCAGCGCAAGGGTTGTAAATCATGCCCAGGGGGCATATAAGGTTTGTATATAACGCGTTGTCGTAGAAACTACAAAAAAGGGCTCATTCGATTGGAAATTGAAATGGCTAGTGCCCTTTTTAATAGTCGAAAGTGATTGGAAAGCAACCAACAACCCCTCCACGCCATCCATTTCCCCAAACACATCCAATAAAGATTTTGAAATTGCCATTTTGTTCCACGCAGTTCAAAGTTCAGGAAGTTATACATTTTGAGCAGGACACTCCCCCCACAGTCTTCAAGGCAAGAGTTATAAGTTATGCCTTGGGGGCATATAAGGTTTCTATTGAAATCTGTGTCGTAGAAACTTGAAAAAGGGCTCATTCGATTGGAAATTCAAAGGGCTAGTGCCCTTTTTAATAGTCGAAAGTGATTTGAAGGCAACTAACCCCCCTCTCACGCCCATCTTTTCTCCAAACACATCCAATCAATATTTTAGATAACCATTTTATTCAACGTAGTTGAAAGTTTTGGAAATTAAGTCTTTAAGGATGAAACCCCCCTCCCCCCAGAACCCTCAGGGCAAGGGTTGTAAGTTATGCCCTGGGGCCGTATAAGGCTTTTATTGAAAGCGTAAAACTTTAAAAGGGCTCATTCAATTGAAAATTGAAAGGGTTAGTGCCTTTTTTAATAGTTGAAAGTGATTGGAGAGCGCCTAACGCCTCTCTCACGCCCACCATTTTCCCAAACACATCCAATCACAATTTTGAGATATCAATTTTGTTCAACGTAGTTGAAAGTTCTTGAAATTAGGTCTTTTAGGATGATAACCCCCTCAGAGCCCTCAGTGCAAGGGTTGTAAGTTATGCCCTTGGGGCATATAAAGTTTATATAGAAAGTTGTTATAGAAATTTCAAAAAGAGCTCATTTGATTGGAAATTGAAATTGCCCTTTTAATAGTCAAAAGTGAGTGGAGAGTAATTACCCCCCTCTTACGCCGACCATTTCCCCAAAAACATTCAATCAAAGTTTAGAGATAGCCATTTTGTTCAACGTAGTTGAAAGTTCTGGAAATTATGTATTTAGGGCTGACAAACCCCCCAGAACCCCAAGGGCAAAGGTTGTAAGTTCTGTCTTGGGGGCATAAAAGGTTTTTATAGATAGAGTTGTCGTAAAACTTCAAAAGGGGCTCATTCAATTCGAAATTGAGAGGGCTAGTGCCCTTTGCAATAGTCGAAAGTGATTGGTGGGTAACTAACCCCCCTATCACGCCCACCATTCTTCCAAACACATCCAATCAAAATTTTCAGATAGCCATTTTGTTTAAAGTAGTAGATAGTTCTGGAAATTAGGTCTTTGAGAATGACAACCCCCCCCCCCCAGCACTCAGGGCAAGGGTTGTAAGTTATGCCGTGGGGGCATATAAGATTTTTATTGACAGTTTTGTCGTAGAAACTTCAAAAGGCTCATTTGATTGGAAATTGAAAGGGCTAGGGCCATTTTTAATAGTTGAAAATGATTGGAGAGCGACTACCGCCCCTCTCACGCCCAGCATTTCCCCAAACACATCCAAGCAAAATTTGCCATGTTGTTTAACGTAGTTGAAAGTTCAGGAAATTCGGTCTTAGAGGATGACAACCACCCTAACAGACCTTAGGGTAAGGGTTGTAATTTATGCCCTGGGGGCATATAAGGTGTTTATAGAAAGCGTTGTCGTTTCCAAAAGGGCTCATTCGATTGGAAATCGAAAGAACTAGTGCCCTTTTTAAAAGTCGAAAGTGATTGGAAGGCTTGACATTTTTATAGTAAAGATCGAAGTGGGTATAATGTATTCTTTTTTGTTGTTGTTGTTGTTTAGACCAGGGCACTTCGTATCGAAGGAGTTGTCGTGGGAACTTCGGAAAGGGCTCATTTGATTGAAAATAGAAAGGGCTGATACCCTTTTTAATAGTCGAAAGAGATTTGAGGGCAACTAATCCCTATTCCACTCCCACCCTCCCACGCCAACCCTCCTATTTCTGCTCTTAAAATTTAACCAAATCAAAATAGCGTAAGTGTATCCAAGCTATCAAAGAAAGTAAACAGATTTTTTTGCGAATGGTATCAAGTTTTCCATTTCAGGTCAACTAGAGGAGGTATGAAACTAAATTAAACAGTACTATTTGTGTCCAGATTTTTAAAAGGGTGTATGTTGTTAAAAATTGCTGAAAATTTTTCTCCAGCATACAAATAGCAGGCCAAACTATAAAGTCTTAAAATGCGAAAAGATTTAAAGTATTATTTTCTTTTTCCTTGAAAAGACTATGGCAATATAAAACGAACAGAAATTAATTAAAAAACTTTTTCCACAAAATAAGATTTCAAAGAAAAGTAAAGAACTCCATGAAACAAAAAATGAGCAAAAATAAAATAATCTACCAAGCGTGAAACTACCACAAACCAGCATCGACAAATAAATGAAACACAAAACGAACAGAAATTACAATAATTAACCAAGTCAAACTCAAAACGAGCAGAAATTAACATAAGTTGGGTGCAAAACCCCTATGCCTTCCCAAGGCCAGAACAAAATTTGCACTGTACTGAAAAAATACAAATGAATGTGTATTGTCAGTTTAACATACATATACTGATATTTAGTAATCAAAATGTTAATATTATTTGATTTATTAAAGTTATAAAAGTAAAAACATTTATATTTCTTTCAGTATCAGGCGAATTTTTTTGTGACGGGAAGTATGGTTATAATTAAGTTTAAAGTTGTTTTTAAGTTTTAAGTTTTTTTTTACTTAAGTTTTCAGTTTTTCCAAGGACTACCTTTTCCTGAATTATAAAAAGAAAATTTTGCTCCATTCAATGAAAAAAAAAAAAAAGATTACATCGTCTCTTTTAGTTTTCTGCCATTAATTCAGATCTCTCATCAAACCGATAAGAGTTATGGCAAAATCGCCCAGTTCAGTTCTGAATTGTTCGGCCATGCAAACTAAAAAAAAACTTGTTAGTTAGGATGATTCTTTAAGGTATCGAAGGGCCTTAACCGAAATCATAAATATTATTCCTAACTGAGTCTCAAATGGCCATTCTTCCTCACTGCTGTTTTTTTTTGTTTTTTTTTTCAAAAGGTGTTGTTAAATTTTCGGTTACCCTTGGCTAGGATTTGATCTTTATTAGGTTACTCACAAGGCCATACCCAGGATTTTTTTTCGGAGGGGGTTTTACAAAAAAAAATTCGGGGGGGGGGGGGGGGGTTACGCAAAAAAACTCAAAAACGCAAACAAAATTTGTTTATATCCGTTTTTGTTACATTTTTACGAGTCAGACAAACATTTAGGGGGGGGGGGGTTCAAACCGGGAAACCCCCCCCCCTGTATACGGCCCTGGTTACTCGTAAGAGGGCAACCATGACACAGATACACAGTCAGTAGGTTTATGATCCTCACACGAGGGTATATGTTACGTTTCTTTTAATGACGTTTTTTCAAAATGTCTGTCTTGTAAAACAGAAGTGAATAGCAAAAAGAAATACTACTTATCCTACACAAAAAATGACCAGGACTAAAGTTGAATGTTTTATTAAATTTTAACGGCTTTTATTTAAATCGTATTTTCATTACAAAACGAGTCAATTGACAAAGGGAATAACTGTAATACAAAATATCACTCGTAGACTGGACACTTAAAATACAAAACAATAAAATTTGATAAGCACTTGCATAACTTGTTAAAAGATAACCATGAAAAAAAAAGAAGAGAATACGACTAGGTAAGAAAAGTTATGCTAAAAAGGCACCTAATCCACGCATTTAAAGAATTACCCACTTAGATAAATAAATAAATCGGAAATACTGTGACTCAAAACCTTTTCTTTCGTTTTATTGGCTTAATATTTCTCACATTTTAATTGATCCTTTGCCTTAATGGTTACCAAAGAAGCAGAGTTTACTAGTAAAAATTACTGCGACTCGGAAACTTTTCTTTCTTTGGCTTAATATTTCTCACAAAAGAACCAATCAGGTTTTAGAAAGGGCAAAGTTGTCTTTAAAAAATGGGAGAGCAATAATTTAATTGATCCTATGTCTTACTGGTTACACAAAGAAATAGAGAGTTTACTTGTAAAAAATACTGCGACTCAGAAACTTTTCTTTCTTTTTATTGGCTTAATATTTCTCACGAAAGAACCAATCAGGTTTTAGAATGGGCGGAGTTATCTTAAAAAAAAATGGGAGAGCAATAATTTAATTGATCCTATGTCTTACTGGTTACACAAAGAAATAGAGAGTTTACTTGTAAAAAATACTGCGACTCAGAAACTTTTCTTTCTTTTTATTGGCTTAATATTTCTCACGAAAGAACCAATCAGGTTTTAGAATGGGCGGAGTTATCTTAAAAAAAATGGGAGAGCAATAATTTAATTGATCCTGTCTTACTGGTTACACAAAGAAATCGAGAATTTACTTTTAAAAAATACTGCGACTCAGAAACTTTTCTTTCTTTTATTGGCTTAATATTTCTCACGAAAGAACCAATCAGGTTTTAGAATGGGCGGAGTTATCTTAAAAAAAAATGGGAGAGCAATAATTTAATTGATCCTATGTCTTACTGGTTACACAAAGAAATAGAGAGTTTACTTGTAAAAAATACTGTGAATAAAAAACTTTTCTTTCGTTTAATTGGCGCAATATTTCTCACAAAAGAACCAATCAGGGTTTAAAAAGGGCGGAGTTATCTTTAATAGAAATGGCAGAGCAACAATTTAATTGATCCTATGTCTTACTGGTTACACAAATAAATAGAGTTTACTTGTAAAAAAAATGTGGCTCAAAAACTTTTCTTTCGTTTTATTGGCTTAATATTTCTCACAATAGAACTAATTAAATTATATAAAGGGGAAGTTATTTGTCTCCCCAGAAAATCCATTTCCTTGACAGTCAAATGTTATATCATGAACTGATTTATAATCCTAAATGGGTCGAATTTGGAGTAGCAACGCTTTAAGAATATTAAATTTTCTCTGTTCGCTTTTTTTTTGGCCTCCGAAGTTTAATGGGTTATAACATTTCAAGTGCAGAAGCCATAATTCTGTGTTCGTTTTTGTCTCGTATTTATGTTGTAATTATTTTATTCGTGGAAATTGGTGTTACCTCGTTTAATACTTTTTTTTTAATTGCACTTATTATTTGTCAAGAAGCACATATTTAGTATTTGTGAGTCATTTTTTAAATTAAATTTTCGTATTGACTTAAGGGATTCCATGCTAAAAACATATTACACGAGTTTGTTAGAAAATGACAACAAAGTAGTAGAAAGTAGCATTTTTCTAATTACCGAGAACGGACGGTGTAGTCTGAAAGGTTTGCTCTTATCATGAAAATGAGGTAGTTCATGGATTGGTAGTGCCGTGTGTTTTTCAAAGACTTGCAGTAAAAATTTTATACACATGGGATATTTGTAAAAAAAAAGAAGTCAAATTTGTGAAGCTAAATGATGATATTCACAAAATCTGAGAAATAAAAATGTCTTTTTTGTGAAAAAATGAAACATTTACAAAAATATTTATTACATATCCCATTTTTACAAAAAACACCATCTTTAACTAACTCAAATTATAGCCAATAAACCGAAATTTGAAAAAATATACGAAAAGAGTTGAACTTCAGTATTTCTCAGTGCAATTACGAACTTAGATCTAGCTTATGCAATGGTTAGATTTTTAATGAGTTGGTGGATTGCTTTACAATAGCTTATCTACTTACACAATAATGACGAATCAAATCTGGCCAAATTTTCTATTTTAGAGCTCACAATTTTGACACTAAAAATTGTAGGACTCATTTAATTTGCAAAAAACATTGTTTTGTTCCGTATCAGAAACACTGACTTTAGCTGATGAAATTTTTACACCACATCTTTCAAAAATTATGATTGTGCAATCAAAAGCGATTTGACCAGAGGTCATCTTCAGGACAAGGCTCTAAACTCCCCGATTATACGCTAGGTAACCAAATGACGTCAGTAAGAAAAACGAAAGCTAATAGCCCTTTCCAGGTCTAAAGGCTGGGGGTTCATCCTCAGAACTTTTGAGACAGTTCTAAAAAAATACGTGCTAAGCAAGGCAGTATCCATTGAGAGACGGAGGGGTGTTAGGGAGTTTGACCTCCCACCCCCAAAATGTTTGTCCGACTCGTAAGAACGTAACAAAAATGAACATAAATACATTTTTGATGCGTTTTTTAAAGTTTTTTGGCTCCCCCGCCCCCGAATTTTTTTTTTTGCAAACCCTCCCCCGAAAAAGAAACTGGATACGACCCCGGTGCTAAGCACCGAGAATCAGCAGGCCAAGTTAGATAAGGAGAATAAAAGTGTCATTCAATATACACTGACTGATCCTCCCTTTGAGAACAGCTTAACCATAGGGATTTTTCACAACTATATAAGAGGCAAGAAAATGTCAGATACGGGTCCAGGCCTGACAGCAATGTAATATGATTTAAACCACACGGCGGTGCTGAACTGGGCAATAGCCAATCACCTTTTATTCGAATTTACGCCACCTTCACCAGTAAATCTATGCGCAGGCTCTTATTTTGCCTTGATAACCAAAAATAGGATTTAAATCAAGGAATGAACAATTTAGAAAAATTTCATCCATTCTTTATAGGAGAAAAAAACTCATTTGGGTAATATTATCACTTTTGAAACTAGTATTATTTTTCTGATTAATGTAATTTAAAGATGGTCATTAAAATAATAATTAACATAAAAAAAACGAATCGAATGCAACACCTATTTTTGATTTACTACAAATACGCTTATACCCACACACTCATACAAACAGAGGCACCGCCTGAGAAAACTTCCATAATCAATTATCATTAATTTTTCGTCTGACTTGTTCTAAAACGAACAGACAGAAAATTTGATCCGTCCTTTTGTGTTAAGAGGAGAAGAAGTTACAATACTAGTCCCTTTTGCTTACATGGACATAATAGGACATTGCTATTCGTGAGTTTAGGGCGAAAATCAGGCCCGTACCCAGGGGGAGGCGGAGTCTCTGTTTGAACCCCACCCATCGAAACATTTCTTTCCATAAATTGTTTTCAAAAATACAGGTGAGAAATCTTCGGTTGAAACAGATAGACAATGTGCATGGGAGGTTAATCCGTCTTCTTCATTCTTTTAGTACCCCCCCCCCCCCGAAAAAGAACTGTCCCCCCCTCTTCCTAAAAAAAAAAATCTTGGATAGAGCCCTAGTGAGAATAATAGCGAATAGATAATGATAATTGGCTCCCAGAACGTAACGAAATATAGAAGAAATATTAAAAAATAGAAGAAAGTAAATCTTCCCATTGGATTTTGTGTATACTCTGGCATTCCCAAATAAGAACGTGCACGGTTTTCACCACTTCGACTTAGATATGTTATATGTTTCCTTTGATTTTAGACTCAATGCGCACTGTCACTTCCCACGGGGACATATCCAGAAATTTAGTCTGGGGAGGGGAGACAATTTTCATTCTTGACAATTTTAGCTCATTTTTTTTTTAATTGCTAAGAGAATTTTTTGTTGTTAAAAAAGATTAAAAAAATATACATTTTAATCTGGCAAATTTGCCATTATCAGGATTTCTCATAACCCCCTCCCCCATCCAATAAGTCTTCAACTTCAAGTGAAGAGTTGCAGCTTTAACCTTTGATTGATCATAGCTATTTTTTCCACGAAAATGTTTTGATTTTGGATAGTCAAGAGCCTTCTTAGGAAAGAGTAAAATAAAAGACAGAGTTGGGAGTTACCTAGACTGTATTTTTTCAAACTATGGCAAGCTTAAAATAATATGGCAGGTATAAAGGCAATACTTAGTTCTTACAGAACTAGGCTACAACTTCACTAACAAATTTAACTTCGCTAAAATGTCAACTTGCCTGAAAAGGAGAAAAAAAGCAACGCTGACAAAATACTTTCTAGGTTAATTGACATAACCACCAGACTTAATTCTACAGCCGTTCCTAGGGTTGGCGGTGCACGGGGAAAAAATTGATTACAGCGCCCCCTCTCTACTCAAATATAAGCAAAAACCCCATTCAAAGTGATCAATTCCTCAGCCACAGCCCCCTCCAAGCTACGGAACCCGGGTAAACTGCCTCGGTTGCCCCCCCCCCCTCTGAAAAATAACAGTTAAAATAGGGATAAATCCTCTTATTACAGTAAAAAAAAACACGATCGAAACGATTTTTATTATTTAAAAAATAAAATATATTTTATTGTTATTCTGTATTTTATTAATAAAATAAAATTTATTGTATTTTGTATATATATCGTTGGTCTTAATTGTTTAATTTTAGTATTTCTGCTGATTACGATGACTGTACCTGTTATCGAAACATCCAGTTTTTTTTTTTATTGTTTTTTTTTTCAGTTTTCTTTTATTGTTTTTTTTCCATTATCTAAAAAAAGCATTTATCTCTATTCGACCTATTATTTATCGTCATGGAAAAGCAGTGTGGTCTTCGATATTACTTACCCCTCCCTCCGATGGACGGCTCTGTCTACAGGTGATATACTTAAAGGGATATAAACATTTAGCAGTTGTCCATTTGTGTGTTTCTCTCTTATGGTCAGAAATATTACAATATAAAGATTGAGCAAAGCCTGGAGCAATGATGAGTTGAGAATTGTTTGGTTGAAATCGTATATACCTTTCTGAGATATTTACTTCAAATACAGGAATAAATGTTAAAACATTTCAACAGATAAAAATACAAATAGCAATAACTAGTTCTAAGCTAAGTAAAGAAATTTCTTTTGACTTGATATATGTGAATTTCTTCTATTTCTTCTAGAGCTCAGCACAAGGATTTATTTTGTGTAAACTTGGGACAGAATTTCGGAGCAACCTGCTGAAACTTTCATAGGCAATAATAGAACAGATTTTTGTTTTTGCTCAAAAATAGTCTTGGAATTAGTGTCAATAGAAAATGGCTTGTATTTTACTATTTAATTATCTTAATTATTTTAATATTAAATAATTATCACCGCGACACATATATTGTACTCAATTATACATTCAGTTCATAATTTTTAGCTACATTTAAAACGGCACATAGAGGTCAAATCGGTGACAAATATTATATTCCTAATAAAAAAAAATCATTCTGTTACAAATATACGTTCATATATTGTTGCTGCCAAGCTTAAACGTCACATCTGGTATTTTCCTACTTTTAAGATAATTGTCAAAGCTGTTTTCAAAGGGAGAATCAGCATGATAAAGTAGATGAGCAGGAACAAGGTGCGATTGAACACAGATTGCCCTGTTTAAATATTAGCAAATATTTTTGACGATAATCTTAGAAATGTGAAAATCTCAGATACAACCTTTAGGCGTTACAACAATAATATTTAGGCGTTAGAGAAACCTATAGGCGTTACAGCAACGACATGGAAGATTCTACACTAAAGAGGAACAAGTCCATTTTTGACACTTTCAAAGTACCTATACTCCAATATAGCTGAAAGTCCAACATTTTGAGATTTTTAATAAGCTAAGAACTAATTGGGGCAACGGTCAATATGTTAATCGGTCAATATGTTTCAACTATAATATGTTTCAGTAGTTGCTAAAGTTCTTATACCGGGTTTCTTTGGGTATGAAAAATAAACTAAAGGCATCTGCTTTTATTTTCGCTATTGTTCTCAGATTTTAGGTAGACGAGAACGTCTACCTATTTCTTATTGTAAATTTGTCTTTAAATTTCTTACAGATATTAGAGCTCAACGAGGAGTAAGGGGCAACAGAACATCTGAACTCTTAAAATCAAAAACAACACTTAATATTAGACGATCATTTATATTATTTTTTAGATGAATTAAAACAGCTTTAACCTTAAATTAAAACCTAAAATAAATATTTAAAATTCAAGATATTAAAGATTCATACAGCCCTCTCTGACAAAAAGCAGACTTGGTTCCTTTTAGCACTGAAACTGCCTTGACAAAAGTCTTTCTCTTTAACACAGTATCAACAAAGTCAGTAAATATAAGCCTATAGGTGTCATTTTTAACAACTTTTCCTCTTCAAATTAAGGGGCTGTTCAATCCTCATACTATTTTACCATGAGCTGCCTTAATTTAAAAGAGCTACCATGCCCTTGAAATTTCAACCATATTCAACTACAGCTGACCCCACTCGTAGCTAAGTGTAAGCGACAGTAGCTACAGTATGCGCTACTTTCCAACTTTTAAGCATTACAAGACTGAAGCCTGTTTCCGTCTTGTCAGGTGAATTGAGTAAAATTCAGTTTAGACTGATTCAAAATTAAAAGATCAAATTAAAAGCTATTAGTGAAATTGCCGTGAAGAAAAGTTGGAACAACATCTACATTTAATCTCAAAGCACCGTCGTCATCAAACTGAGCACAGTCTTATCAGCAAGGCACACATAGCAAAAGTGCTCAGAATCAACTGAGACCAACTGAATTAATGAAAAGTTTGAACAGCCCCTAAATTGATCTCCAAATGATGTCATTATCAATTTAACCACAGTATAAAGTCAGAATCAACTGAAGTGGCAGCATTATGAATTAATGAGACCAACTGAATTAATGAAAAGTTTGAACAGCCCCCAAATTGATCTCCAAATGATGTCATTATCAATTTAACAACAGTATAAAGTCAGAATCAACTGAAGCGGCAGCATTATCTATATTAAACAATATTTGTCTCTATCATATAGTTTTAACACTATTAAATCTAGAATTAGCTTCTTCATTCAATGAAGGGTATAACCTACCCTTCATTGAGAATATCAGTTCAGCAGATTTCTTGCCAGGACTAGGCTTTCATCCAAGTTAACCAAACCGGTTGTCAAGTTCAGTTCTGACAGAAGACCGTAAATTAAGTTAATTGAAAATAACCAGGAAATATCAATTTGAATCTCAAGTGGAGCGTCTCATTGACACCATGTCTTCTTGATAAATTTCTTAAAAAACAAAATCTCTTTGGATATCTATCTAAAAAGGATACTAACAATGTACTTTTCCTAGCGCATAAACAGAAAGCTTTTGCTTTTTTCAAATCGAAATTTGCTGACCGGATAAACGTGCTTTTGAAATAGATCCGAGGCCAAATTTCGCTCTCTTTTTTATCTCTAGTTGCACGTCGATATGTCCAGCCTTAGCTACAAACACTCAGAGACAAGGCAGACAGATCGCCTACAAGAGGAGAGCTGCTTAGAGATTGAAAAATTTCTAAGCAGCTTTGTGAGTTGCTGCACTTCTATTTGGAATGGCGGCTATCCTGAAAAATCATCTGCTTATTCCTTTAAAAGGATGTTCAGCACACACAAATCAAAATAGAGAACCTAGGTAAATAGTTGACTAGTGGCATATAAGGCCGTAAGGTCCTTAGCGGCCTAGCACCTTGAATTTTGTCACAAAAAAAAATTAATTTTCTTTTTCAGGCGACGTCAGATCAGGGTGCGAAGCGAAATTTTACCGCTGCCAGAACCAACTTAAATTATGGACAATCGGGGATTTTTAACACCCAACCGGTTGATATGTCAACTGGTGTCAGAGCCCAGCTTTAATCATAGAAACTAACGAGGTTCATAACAGCCAAACGGTTGCTAATTCAACTGCTGTCAGAACCTAGCTTTATTGATAGGCAACCAAAAAGGTTTTTAACGGACAAGCGACTTTTAGTTCAACTGCTATCATAACTTAACTTTAACCATAGACAACCAAAGAGGTTGATAACAGCCAAGCGGTTGTTAAGTGAACTGCTGTCAGATCCGATCTTTAATTATAGACAACCAGAATTTGTTAACAGGTCAAGCGGTTGTTAACAGGCAAAGCGGTTGTTAATTCAACTGCTGGCATAATCTAGCTTTAATGGCAGAGAACCATAGAGGTCGTTAACCCAAATACCCTCAAGTAGGACAGTTCATTTTCATCGTCATTTAGCTTATGTTGTCCTCATAACAAACGTGACATTGTCAAAAACAGCAATTGCTGTTGTACTGAATAAAGTTATCCTATGCAAAACAAATCTTCAGAATTTCACTCTGCTAGCCTAACTGTTCCAACAATTTTTCCATCCCATGTCGGTAATTCTTCTTCGTCTTCCATAACTTCTAGGTTTACGGCAGATGTTAAATCATCATCACATACTGTCTTGAAATAAAACCTAAAATAAAAAAAAGTATTAGACCTATTCCTACCGTTACGTGAAGGGCTACTCATTACTTCGATCCTGAGTGAATGGGGAGAGGGGTTCAATATGATTGTTGAAGTTCCAAAATTTGTCTTAGTTTTTTCTGATTCTGAAAGTTATCTCCTGAAAATTATACTTTTGTCCCACTTGGAACGATTTCAAACACAATGATTTTAACCACTTTACTAGAAAACTACATGCCAACTAAAAATTCCGTAAAAGTTCTGACTAACAAGGAAAAAAAGAAACAACTTCCTCGAAATCAAGGGCAAATTCGGGAAGAAGCTCTTCCGGATGGCTGGAAGATGAGGTTCACTGAAGTTGGTGTCCGATACTTTGTTTGTCATGTCACCAAAAACACCACATTTGAAGATACAAGAGCGAATGCAGCCAGAGGGTAAGCTACCCCGTCATATTCATCAATTATTCAATTCTACATATATACTTACACTATCTATTAGTGAATATAAAAATGAATAGTTTTCCCGAAAGAGCGAAAAAATTGTTTCGGACACTATAGCAGTAGTCAAGGCCGTATCCAGGGGGAGGGTGACTGGCCTTGACCCCCCCCCCCCTGAAAATGTGTGTCTGACTCGTAAAAACGTAACAAAAATGTATATAAACAAATTTTTGATGTTTTTTTCATTCTTTAGGCTGACAACTCTGGTTACTGATACCCAATTAAACTTTAAACAATTTTGGCGATGAAGAATATTTTCGAAAGCTCTCCTGGAGAACATTCATGGGTTTTCACTACCTTCAACAGAAAATCTCGTGTCTATTATGAAAAAAATAGAAAGCTCTTACAAGGAAAGAGAATATTCCGTGGGGGAAAGAGAAGAGGGAGAAGATTAGAGAATTTTGCCAATTCTTGCAAAATGTGTTAAATTGTACAATAGGATCTGTGGCTAAGCATGTTGACAGTTGGACCAATATCAGTTAAAAGTTTTATCAAGTAACTCTCCTGATCATATCTTATCGATCCAAATGGAAAGATACTTCTATAGTTGATGTTCCATGCCATAAGCAAAGGTTTTCTAATGTATCTTTCCATAATCGGTATTTCAAAAATAAGGACAAAGATGTGCTTAGTTGATTTGTTTCTATTGCTACCATTCTTGTTGGATAGAAGTTAGGGATCGTCCTTTATTAGTTTTGTAGGGATTTTAGTGTTCGACCGTTGTTTTTCGTTAAATATCTTTTCTTTTTCTTCCTGTGTTTACTCCTTCTTTCCTGTTTTGATTTGTTCTCATGATCCTATATTACGTACTTGTTAATTAAACGAAACACACTCGAATTATGCTTAGGTTACGTATCAGAAAACCGGTTTCATAGCAACAAAGTATTGGACTTGTATTTTTGGGGAATATATTCGCCCATTAGGGGGTGGAGGGGAGGGGTAGGTTATGTTAGGGGCACTGTCCAAATACTTTACCCCCCCCCCCCCCCCCAAACCTTAATGTGTAAATATATAGCCCAAACTATATTATTATATACACTAAAGGTTATATTTCATTAGGATTAACCTAAGTTTACTTCGTAGGCGTGTTTTGTTTAATTAACACGTAACAATATTTTTCCTGTTTTGTTCCTATTTTTGATCCTGCACCCGTTCCTTTTTTCTTAGTTTCAAAATACCAATGATCTTTCATATTTTTGCTGGCGTAATTCCAGAACATGTTAAGAGCAAACCATTATTTTTACTAGGAATTTAGCATGATTTTATGACATCTTACTAATAATTGTTCAAGTCAAGGGACTGTAAGTTCTACTGTACATGTTTTCTGGCCATGGCGATTCCAATTATGTACTTCTGTTTCAATCTGAGACTGTTTTTTAGGATCTTCAGGCTATTTTTCAAAATTTCTATAAATTTGTTTTCGAAATAATATTTTACAATTAAGATTAATCCAGATAATAGTTACCATTCCTGAATCAATTACAAATAGTAATTTTTTCTCAATAGACAGCTATTTTTTAAACGCATTTTTTAATTTTTGGTTACTATGATCCGTGGTTCGTTCTTTACTAGGTTGCAGTTACCACTGTAACCATGATAATGCGTGAAAATTACAAAAAAAAATGCCGTTTTATATGACAAAATGCGTCTAATTGCGACCAATCACTACAAATTGTGATTCACGACAAATTGCGTCCAATCACTTTCGACTCTTAAAAAAGGCACTAGAACTTTTGATTTCCAATCAAGCGAACCCACCTTCAAATTTCTAAAACCCTCCCTTCTATACGATGTGGCTAAGAAAATAAAATGTATACAGAGGTCATATTATTCTTTACTAAGTAAATAGTATTTTTGTATGAAAAGTAAGTAAAAAGTAAGGGCACTTGATGGATGTACTGTGTGTCCACCCATATCCTAGTTGCAGCGGTAGCAAAAAAACTTAGGAAGTAATAAAACCTGTATTATAATAAAATACAAAAGGCCACAGAATCCGAAAATTTAAAAATGCATTTGGATCACGGTTGCAGCAGTAGCTGCAACCTAGTAAAGAACAAACTACAGCCCATGGTAACCAAAATTAAAAAACACATTTAAAAATACTGGCTAGTGAGAAAAAGTGCAGAAGTGTTTCTACAGCAGGGCTTGATCTCAGAGTCCCCTATTGCCAAACTAAGGTCAGACCCAGTGCGCCACCACAGGACTAGAAAATCATAGAGAAACATTTAATCAATTTATATATTTATGTGCTTTTGTAAGTACAAAAAAATAATCTTAAAACTAATATCTCTAATGAAGGACACATCATTGAGCAGAAGTCCTTTTATTTTTATTTCTTCGCGTAAAACTTGCTTGGTTCCTAGATTATTGTTAGTTAACGTTGTTCCGTTAAAAGGACAGAATAGCGCCAAATACAAAAAAGAGGGAAATGAAGAGTCGAGTCTCAAACGAAGATGCTTTGTCGGTTTTGATACAGAATAAAATCTGTTTATTCACTAACAAGCAAAAGGGTTAAGCAGCTTTAAGCCAACATGAACACGTTAATAAATAATAAATAAATAGAATAATAAATAATAATAAAAGCAGCAACAAAAACAGTATCCACAACGAAAATCCAAAGTAGTAAGTAGTATTTCAAGGTAAAAAATAGAAAAAAAAATTTATGGAAACCGTCAAGCAAAAAAAAAAACAAACAAATGGTTAAAATAACCGAATAAATGCTGCACAATGGACCTACAGCATCATTCTGTTGCCGAAGTGAACGTTTGTTGGCATTCCAGACTGGCAAGACTTTCATCTTTCATTGATCAATTAATGACATTTATTCAATTGAATTAATTAATTTTATTATTTAAATAAACAATAAATTGTGTGAAAAATTTAACTGAAGAACGGGACGATCACAAACGGAGCGGGAAAACGTTAAAAAAAAAAAACATTTAAGGGAAGTAGGAATATCACGAAATGGAGCAAAGAGTAAAGCTACGAATGGAGTGGGCAAAGAAGATCGGACTCAGTTGTTATCTCTGATGAATTTATGCTTGGGCCAAATATTATTAGCTGTCAATGGAGGATCCAGGGGGAGGACAAGAGCCCCCCTCCCCAAGAAAAACGTGGTCTAAAATAGTGCAATTTACTTAATTAACGCAAATTTGCGTTAATTAAGTAAATTATCGGATCAACCTATTTTGCCCCCCCCCCCTAAAAAATTCCTGGATCCGCCCCTGCTATTTGTAACAGTAACATTTCTGAGCTAGACATGGCTTTCCTAATCATGAAAATCGTCAACTGACTCGTTAAAATGTTTAAGAACGAAAAAAATAATAATACATGTCTCTCATGCTAAGCCCGAGAGTATACGTTTTGCACGTACAGTCGGGGTTAATTTACTGCTCAAAGATTTGTAGTTATTCGAAGCTAGAATTTGGAGTCACAGACCGCAGTACAACTCAGTCTATTTAGGACCCAGAGGGAACAAACAGACTCTGATTTGAGTAACTTTCCAATCTTACATATTTCATGCTGGGGGGGGGGTATCACCTTGATATTTGTGCCATTACAAAAATCCGAATTTTCGCTTGATAGTGACAAAATGCCAATAATAAGTGAGTGAGACTAAAAAAAAATAATAATAAAATATATATATATATATATATATATATATATATATATATATATATATATATATATATATATATATATATATATATATATATATATATATATATATATATATATATATATATATATAGTCAATAAAAACTACAATTTCATAATTTTGGCAATGATATATAATTTTGGTCCAGACTCCAAACCAGTGAAATTCATCATTTTCAAAGATAAGTAGCAAAATAAATTAGCATAAAACGCTTTTCATTAATATAAAGTGAGAGGCCCTGAATAGGTGTATAACCTTGCAGCGGGGTTAATTGCCGGAATTTTTTCGTTTCTTGAGTTTTTCAATAAAAATACCAGAATTTTTTTTTTATGGGTTAGTAAGTCGGTGATTTTAGAGGTGGTGGACCATTGAGTGGGTAGTCGTTAAGGGTGATCATGGATGGGTCAGTGAAAGCATTGGTGAGTCATCAGGAATAACAGACATATTGGCGGAACTAAAAGGTGAAGAAGCGTCAACGATTGGCAAACTAACGTGCCAACTATCCTAGCCGGCGAAAAATATACAGAACTTAAACCGGGTGGCAGACGGTATTGTAGAAATTGTAGAGCTTTTCTATCAATTCCAAAGTTATCTTCCATTAAGTGTATACGGTACCTTTAAATCATTTTGCAAGCCTTAGCGTTGGCTAACCGTCACAAAGACCAAGGCCCATTAGTAAATCCTCTTGGGAGACTAGCTATCATCGAGAGATGTCAACAATGTGGGGTTTGACTGTGAAATTTGACTGAAAACCGTGAAATTTTACGTCCCTGTTCGCGCGCTAGTCAATCAAAGTGGACGAAATCAAAGGGAAGTCCCTAAGCGGTCAAATAGCTCAAATAATAATTCCTTTAAACTGATTTTTAGGGTTTCCGAGCAGGTATACTAGATCATTTTTAGGAACTGCCCGTTCCTGAACTTAAAGAAAATTTTGCTCCATTTAATTGAAAAATCAATATTCACACTTATTCGGGATCTCTTCTAAAAGCTCAACAAATTATGGCAAGACCTCCCTGTCAATCTTAAATAGTTTGGGCATAAAAACAAAAAAAAGTTATAGCGAACGAGATGGGGAATTCTTTCTATTTCTCCCCAAAGGTCCAGCCTCATTGTACTGGTAAATAATTTTTTTTTATTAAGGCACGTACAACACCCTTCTTTCACCCAAAAATCTATGATCATTTTCGTCTATATTTTCAACGGAAGTATCATCTGAAAAACTCAAACGTAGGTATGAAACATCCACAACTGGAGTCAACAGAAAAGTCTTAATCACACGGGTTGAGACACAAAAGTCCCAATCTAAGCAGTCATCCGACCCCAGCCATTGCCTCCTTAATTTTCTTTTTTTTTAATAGTTCATCCACAAATAAACGCTGTTCTCCTGGGTGTCTACCCGAGCCGAGTGGATGGTACAATGAGCTTAAAACGCTAAGTCCTTCAGAACGTGGATCCAGTTGGGTCCGCCCCGCTATAAGTAACAAATTACCAAATTGATATACAAATTAATAGAAGTTTAATCGTTATTGTTACCTATAACTGTTAAAAAATTTCTATCTTGAAGAAGGAATTCCTTTATTATCTCAATCTACTGTCGCTGCACCGACATCAAGAGAAACTCCACCATACCCCAGAAGATTGTAAAATCCAGTTAAACCCAATAAAACCGGAATGTGCATAATTTCCCTACTTCATAGACCTGCTTAAAACCGTCTTATACACACCTTATAAATCCAAAACCAAATATACGAATAGTGTTTACCTATAGTTACCGTGTCTTCCTTTGGGAAGAAGTTTCTTGAACTGGTACAACGTTACACAATGACCGTAGACCTTAGTCCTATAGGGCACTTTCTCGTCACAGAAAGTGAAGGTAACGATTGTATGCTCCACCTGTGGTGCGGCCGACGTGGAAGGACGAGGACGCCTCATATTACCCATGCTAGACATTGAGTTTGCCATGTCAACGGGTGTGTTGCTCATCCTGTAAGTAAGTAAATTAATTGATAAATTATAAATTCATTGTATGAATAAATAATAAATAAATTACTCTTCCATAAATTTCCTTTTAAGCCCGTTCATTAATAAACATAAAAACGCCTAATGGGATAAAAATACCTACATTGAGAGACGTGTACGCCTCCATTACCCAAGCTAGCCATCGAAATTGTGACGTCAACGAGTGTGGAGCTCAATCTTTAATGAATAAAATTTTAAACCAGAGAAGGTTACAAAGAAAAGCGAATATTAATAAGAAGCAACAAGGGGACAGATTGTCTTCTTGAGGACGGAAAGGAGGGGACACACACAATACCATAAAACCATAACTATACTATATATATATATATATATATATATATATATATATATATATATATATAATATATATATATATATATATATATATATATATATATATATATTATATATATATATATATATATATATATATAATTATATATATATATATATATATATATATATATATATATATATTATATATATATATATATATATATTATATATATTATATATATATATATATATATATATATATATATATATATATATATATATATATATATATATATATATATATATATATATATATATATATATATATATATATATATATATATATATATATATATATATATATTATATATATATATATATATATATATATATATATATATATTATATATATATATATATATATATATATATATATATAATATATATATATATATATATATATATATATATATATATATATATATATATATATATATAATATATATATATATATATATATATATATATTATATATATATATATATATATATATATATATATATATATATATATATATACATGAGTTTGAGTGTATAATCACTAAAGACTCTTCTTAGGGATATTATTAATCAAGATTAATTGATTTTATCCTTCTAATAGACAAACCATAAAAAACTCATAAAATTCTAAAAATGAACATACGATAGCTAATACAGGTTTAAATTAAGTATTCAAAAAATCATTAGTATTCCCAACACATATAGTAAGTTACTTGTTCTAAGCTAGAATGGTTATGTTACATCATTATTATTTATATTAAAATTTCCATTTTAGATGGACAGTTGACAGGACAGATTGTCTTCTTAAGGACGGAGGGGAGGGGGAGGGGCTTGACACTTCAAGAAGGGCATATTCAATTCTGAAAAGACGCATCACCATATGCACTCATTTTTTTCATGTTTTACAAGAGGAATTATTGGCTCTTCTTAGTTTATGTGAATGGTTGCTTTTGGATTGTGGTTGAACACCACGTAACGTTTTTTTTTGCATCACAAATTTTTTTTTACATCACAAACGTTTTTTAACGTTTTTGTGCTCTTTACAGTACATGTTGCCGACGTTACACTTATCAAAAATTTTTGAAAAGACTTTGGACCAATAGGAAATGTGTGTCTGCTTGTCAAGATAGCAATGAATTATATCAAGACATTTGTAAGGTTTCTATCCAGTATGTTGGTTATTTCATTTTAAGTAAGTGTTAAAGCGACTTTTATCCTATAATTTAAATTACTATTCTATTTCCAGTTTATTTCGATTATAACATATAAATGAATTTATATTTATTATCATTTACATTCATTGTATTTATATAGCATTTTATATATATGTTATGATGAAACAAATAGGCCATTCATTGTAAAAGACGAAAATGGAGAAATAATGTCGGACCTAGAGAAAGCTGACGAGAGATGGCTCTCAAATTTTGAGAAAGTTCTAAATAGACACTCAGATTGATGTTACAGAAACATTAGTGGAAACACCTTTCTTACCAATTAACGTACTGAACCCTCACCCCAGAACCGAAAGTGACGAAGCTTTGAAAAAAAATGGAAAAATGGACGTGCGTCTGGAGTCGACGAGATTAAACAGAGGTGCTGAAGGCCTCCCCCTTGAGCCTAGAGAACTGTTTGGACTACTCTCCTATTGGTCATCTGGAAAAACCTAAGTCCCAAAAGACTGAACCGGGGATATACTGGTCAAACTCCAAGGGCGATACACTATTCTGTGACACCTGGAGGGTAATCACCTTTACGCCTGTGCCTAGTAAAATACTAGTCAGAGTCAAATCACAGCGCCTAAGAACAGCCTAGACTTAGGCATGAGTAATAGAGGTTTCGACCTGGTAGATCTTGCTCTGATATTCTCATTCTTAAACTAATTGTTGTAGAGTCAAGAGAACACAATATAAATACACATTATCTTCATCGATTTTGACAAGGCATTCCATTCTGTTGACCAAAACGCTTTATGAAAGACTATTGAAATATGACGGAGTACCAGACAAACTAGTCAAAATGATAACCACACTCTACGAAGATAGTGAATGCTATGCATAGCGTACGGTGAGATGGTACGGCCGTCTCCTCCGAATGCCAAAAAAAAACCATATCGCATCACCTATGATTTCAACTCTATGACCACTGGGTGGAAAAGAACACGTGGTCGTTCAAAAATGAGATGATTCTACAGTCTACATCAGTTCCTAATCAAGGCAGGAATAAGATTTGAAGATGCAACTGCGGTTCCTCAAGCCCAGTTGCAATGAAGGAGAATGGTGTCTACTCTCTCGACGACGGTACCAAATTGGCAGGAGAGTTTAAGTCGAGTAGGTCACGTCAAATCTATGTCACTTTGGCCACTAATCATACAAATTTTATTCAACTCCTTAAAGGTTAATATTTCTTGTTATAAAATCAGCGTAACTTAACATTAATGCCACCCCTTCATTCTGACAGTACCTTTTATTATTTTTCTGACTAGAGCCCCTCCCCCCTTCAATATCAATTCAAAGGTTCGTCCTATTAAAGCAAAAACACAAACCCAAACATTAGTTTTCAGGGTGTTTCAACTAAATCGCTAACGTAAGGCGAGGGGGTGGGGATTGAATTCTTAAGGACAAATCCTACTAGTAATTCTAAACCCTTTTCTGTTCAAAAAAAAAGAAACAAATAAACAAAACAGAAACAAAGCAACAAAAAACATAAAAACAATTTAAGAAATCGAAGCACAAATTTGGAACAATTGCAACAAACCTTTGTTTGTTCAAAACGGGATAGGCGTTGCTAAGCCCAGAATCCGATCCCCAAGAAGATCCGTGGGGCCCAAGTGTTGCCAGTGGGACAATAGCAGACCTTTCTAATGATTCGGAACGAGACGATGAATAACCATGCTTACGACTCCTCCTAAAAGTTATTTCAATCAATGTACTTAGTAAAAACATAATATAGCAAATGTAAAGTTACTAATATTACAACCCTTCCATGCAACACCAGTTCTTTGCAGTATTCACCAAACAGCAAAATAGAAACATTCAAATATATATATATATGTATATATATATATATATATATGTATATATGTATATATATATATATATATATATATATATATATATATATAATATATATATATATATATATATATATTATATATATATATATATATATATATATATATAAATATATATATAAATATATATATATATATATATATATATATATATATATATATATATATATATATAAATATATATATATATATATATATATATATATATATATATATATATATATATATATATATATATATATATATATATATATATATATATATATATATATATATATATATATATATATATATATATATATATATATGTATATGTAAATTCTACGAAGGTAAGTTTCTGGCTTGATATTTCATGTTCAAATCATATGGCAAAATAAAATTAAATTTCAATTAAAAAAACACTAATTACAATTTTATGTGTTAAAGAGATGTACCTGTTATCAACACGCTACGGCACCATTTTTATCTTAGCAGTTTTGTGGATATCGGTAGATAGTTCACTGATACCATCTACAGTTGCACAATTTTGAAAAATTGCGCAAATTGCAGCTTTGTTTCAATTTTTGAAAACACACAAGTTGTGCAATTTTTGGAGTTGTCGGCAGATGGTTTATTCATGTCATCTACCTTCATGCCATTAAAAATTAGTGGCAATAATGCTTATATGGAATACCACTATTCACACAGAGTACATATCTGCGGAAAACCGCTGCGGATTATATTTTGCGGAGGAGCGCAAACGTCTCTTTCCGCTTATTCTTGCGGTTTTTCGCAAGACGCAAGCGTTAAAAAAATCCAACGCATGCGGTTAAAACACTTGCGGATTGTGGAAGAACAAGAACTTGAAGGCAGGTGAAAGGTAGATTTCAGCTTTTAAATTTCATCAAATATTAAGCATAAAAGATCCTTTTTAACTCAGAAGGCTTGGGAAGAAATCTCGAGAGAGACGAATTTGTCCAATAGGATGTGGTGAACAGTATACTGGACTGTTTTAACAGCAAGCTATCTACCAAATTGTGACCAAAGCTCACAGTGGACTAAAAGGAATGGGGGAGATACCTGTTTTACTATTCTGTGTTCCCATCCTTTTTTTTTGGCAAATGCAAATGTTGATTTGGTAATTTTACTCTAATAGTCTAGGCTATGTAGATCTAGACTGTGAATTGTAGCTGGGCCAGAGTCATGGGGACGATGCAATATCCTACAGGGATCATACAGGGCAAATACAGGATCATACAGGCCAGGGATCATACACGGCAAATACAGGATCATACAGGGCAAATACAGGATCATACAGGCCAGGGATCATACAGGGCAAATACAGGATCATACAGGCCCGGGATCATACAGGGCAAATACAGGATCATACAGGATTATACAGGTCAGGGATCATACAGGGCAAACTTGTTTAAAAAACTGAATTTCTTGACTCAGAAGCAGAAAAAGTGATCCTGGTAAATTTGGAATATAGGACCATAATGAGATAGCTAAGAAATACAACTTTTGATGTGAACAGATTCTGCGGTTTTATCGCCGCGGCGCAGAAAAAGCACCGAATTGCGTTTTCCGCAACGCACCTGTCTGTGCGAATAGTAAGATAAACTAGAAACTAATTAGAATATCTAAACAGTCCTGCAGTTAGGCATTGGGTTTGGGTTTTAGCTTAGTAATACGGGACTCAGACTTCGAACTCAGTTGCAGCAACACACTGCATGGCTCGGACTTTGATTCCGGCAATGAGATTATGCGAAAGCGCCTCCGTATTAATGCAAACAAGAGGAGGAAGAAGAAGAATTTACAAATGTTTAAAGCCACTATTAGCGACGTGCTACCAATCAGCTCAACACAAAGTTTTCCCTTGAGAAATATGGAAGATTTTTCAATTTTTAGAGGTGCCGATAGATGGTTCATTGATGCCATCTACTCTGAAAAAATTAGAAATTAGGCGGCAATAATATTTATGTGGAACTATTAAAAATTAATTTGAATTTCTAGTCTTTTAAAGCCATTTTTATCGACACCAGCTAAACACAAATTTTTCCCTTGAGAAATAGGAAAAAATTTGCAATTTTGAAGGTGTTTAAATGGTTCATTGCTACTATCTACTTTGACATAATTGGAAATTGGTGGCAGCAATGATGGTTTATTGGTACCATCTAATTTGCTATAATTAGAAATTGGTGGCAATAAGGTTTATATAACATTAGTTAGAGATTAATTAGGACTTCTAACTTTCAAAGGTGAATTTTATCCACATTCCACCGACTACTTAAGAAGTTTTTCCTTGAGAAAAACGAAAGGTTTTGCAATTTTTGGAGGTGTCGGTAGATGGTTCATTGATGTCATCTACTTGGACATAATTGGAAATTAAGTGCAAAATTTTTAAGCAGAGCTAGTAAGAAAAAATCAGTTTTTAACTTTTTAAAGCCATTTGTTTCGACATGCTACCAACCACTTATCCTTGGTTCCCACCACTGGGTTTTCACTCAAAAACGGTCGTTTTGCAAGATCCACCAAATTTCACCCGTTTTTTGCTGAAGGTTTATGCGTCATAACGGTTCAAAGGCTGCGTTGAAATATTTCTACTGAGCCGTTGAATAACGCGTCCGGTATTTTGGCTTGAAACTTTTTTGAATCATAAAATGCAAAAAACTGAGCGACTAATCGTATTTATCAGGAGTCGTCCGTAAATGTATGACATAGGACATAAGGGTCATTCAAATGAACATTCAAAGAACATAAGGGTCATTCAAATAAAAATTGAATCCTCAAGGCCTGGAAGAACATTTCCAACGAAATGAATGTTGATGACGAGAATTATATTATTAGTTAGAATTATATTAATCTCCTTGCCTAATACAGGCTAGCCTTTTAAACATTTGTTCTTGGGTTCTAGAACTTGATTTAACCTGTTCCTATGCCTATTCTATTTAAATATATCATACTAGTTTTTGCGTTTCAACGGCTGCAATGAACATTTTCTGAGTGAACATAGTTGCGATTACTCGTGCGCCATTTTGGCACAATCATGACAAACTCGTGCGCCATTTTGGTGCAAAAAACAAATCGTATCAGTGTGTGAACTATGGGATATACAGTTTTTCTTTGATACACACAGAAGATGTGGCAATTTTCGGTCCAATGCTTTACTACCGCCATCTAGGTTTGAAACAATACAGAAAATACAATAATATATCCTTCATTATTAGTACGCTTTAAATAATAATACTAAAGGATCACAGGATCTTTTCGTAAAGTAAAAATGATGTTTTTCCACACTGATAGCTGGTACAATACCTGAATATTCTACCGTATGAATTTGACTGGTACAATACGAACTAAATTGAACCCTTAATATCCAGCTAGGTGTAGTGGTTTTTGATGTTTTTTTTCTCGTTTATATCCTTGAACGAGAACAAATTCTATACCTTCAAACCACAATTTTAACTTTTGTGAAGTTACACAAATCTACGATTCAGATTTCCTTTCGGCCTTGAAAGCTGGTTTGTAATTTCAATAGCTAGTAAATTGAACACATTTAATATAATAACTGTAGAAAATTGAAATAAATTCGAAAAATAAATCGAGTTATCAAGGATTTTTAAGTAGTCGCTCAACTACATTTAAAAACAGCAGTGTGCGAGGGATGACAACAGAGCATTATTGGTATTATATTCGAAATTTATCATAATATTTCTTAAAATTTGTTTTTCTTCAAATCAAATTTTAACTGTTTGAGAAACATCTTTAACGGAGCTTTGCTGGATTCAAAATGTAATTAGATTTTTCTTGATTTTAAAGTTCAATATTATGGAGATCTCAAAGGGATTTGAAAAAAATCGAATTGTTAAGGAATCGCCAAGGAACAAAAACTGATTTTTTTGGTTTTTTGTTAAGAAGAACTAAAGATATAGGAGTTTAATAGTACGTTTTACGTCGTCTGAAAAATCAATCAAAACTTTTCAATCAGTAACACTAACTTAACAGTTTTTTTTAGCTAACTTTTTTTTTTTAAAGCAAGATTTTAGCTTTAAATTTTTCACATTACGAAAATAATTTGAACAGTTTAGAAAAGTTCTACACAGAATCAGGTTTTTCCTAAGGTCCATACTTTTTACAAAATGATCAGTCAAAATTAAATTTTGAAAAGAGAGAGAGAGAGAGAGAGAGAGAGAGAGAGAGAGAGAGAGAGAGAGAGAGAGAGAGAGAGAGAGAGAGAGAGAGAGAGAGAGAGAGAGGAGGAGAGAGAGAGAGAGAGAGAGAGAGAGAGAGAGAGAGAGAGAGAGAGTTAAAAGAGCAAAACTAAAGCTGTTAAATACGTTCACATTGAGAAATGAAACAAAGAAAATAAAAGCAAATTCCTAACCTGGATGAGCCAGGAGAGGTGGCGTTAGCAGCTTTTTGCTTCTGCATTTCATCCGCATGCAATTTGGCTGTCTCAGCCACCCAATTCAAAACATGCTTAGGGGCAAGCGGGACGTTTTGTAAGCTACTCTGCGAATCGTAGACTAATCCCACACCACTGTCGACTTCGTAGGCGGAACCTTTACGCTTTGTGGGGGAGGTTGTAGAAGGGTAAATATTAGGAGGTCTCCTAGGATCCTTTGATCGGCCTATAAAGTACACACATTCAGCCAAAACAAATAATAAGCTTATAAATTAAATATAAATACTTCTTAACTAAAGAAACAAATCACATAAAAACACTTGGAGCTGATTCATTCAAATGGGATGACAACATTAATGCAAGAAAAGCATAAATTTCTAAAGTAAACATTTTCCAAAAAGGATATAGCAGGGGATTTCTCTAAAGATATGGAATCTAAAATCACGGAAAAGTGAATATCTAGGCTTAAATTATTTCCGCTTTTCTTATGAAGGGAGGGGGAGGGAGAGGAGTCCTTCGAATCAGTTTATAATATACCTATTCCCTGCTCTTTCTTTTCAGGTATATCTGAGTGGTATTAACTTATTTAAAAGAGAATGATATCTTTTTCATCTAATTACTTCGAGTAGATTCAGTTCAATGGACATAATTTTGAGCGTTATTATATTAACATTTTATTTATAAAAAAAAAATGTAGAATTAGATGACATAGCTGCATTAATTCATCACATTTTTAATCAAGACAAAACCCAACCATATCTATCACAAAATATTACAAAACTCATCTCGATATCACAAAGCTCGATTCCATATCACAAAAACTCATGCACTTCTTCTATACTAAGCTATTAAAGGGCAAATAACCTTGCAACAGCATAGTTTGTCTTATTAAAAAAATATGTAAAGAGTACTATACTGGACTTTATACAGTTCCTACCGGCAGTGCTGATGCGCTGATGAAATACCGTGCATTCAGTTCTAGACCCGGTTTTTTCATTTTTAAGTGAACGGGCTGAAAATTCGACTTAAATCATTTCATTATATTTAACACATAATGGAAAAGAAGCGACAAAACAATTTAAAGAAACTCCAATCAAATCATATTTAAAAAAAACTTTTTGTTTTTTTTACAAACAATATTTGATTTCAGTCAATCTATGTCTGCTAAATGGATGCAGTCAAGGGTCACATAGAGGAAAAAACCAGACCTTGAATGAGCAAGTACTTCGGGGGCATGCTTGGAGCTCATTCACACCTCTCCCCCTTTAAATGGATTCATATAGCTTTTTACAGTTCCCAGATAATTAGCCCCTTTTTTACTCTTTTGACAACTAAGGGAGATCCTACAAAAGGGCTTAATAGGCCCAAAAATCCGCGTTATTCGCCATACTGCCAAAAATGCAAATAACCTTTTTCTTTTTTTATTTATCAACGATTTTTTTCACAGGTTATAAGGTTATTATATTTTTATCTGATACACCTGTATATTTTGTACTTTTCATGAGCGTGGCTCAGCAGTTATCCTTCCTAATTTGTCCCATATGTGTACTACAGAACAAAACCTGAAAATGTATCTGTGCAATAGGGAATCAGAACTCCATGAGGTCAGTATATACAAAATTTAATATAGTACAAATTGATCAATTCAAAACAGTGTTAGGTAAGGAGCTGCTGGACAATAATACTTTCGAAATCTACAGTTAGTTTAATGCTGGACAAAATGCTAGATAAGTGTATCTTTGAAAACTTAGTTTAATACAATTCAGTTATTCACATTTTATTTGATTGATTCAACTTTATTTGTAGTAAAAAAAAAGGAAAAAAAAATCACTGCTGTATGCAAGGCCGTATCAAGGAGGCGTTAGGGGGTTTGACCCCCCCTTCCCCGAAATGTTTGCCTGGCTCATAAAAATGTAACAAAAATGGATGTAAACACATTTTTTATGTTTTATTTTCGCGTAGCAACCCACCCCCCCCCCCCCGACCCCATAAAACATAAAATGTTGAAACACAATTGGAAAAGACACAGCCGAATGTTTGCGGTGTTTTACTTGGTATGAAAGTCTGTCTGTCCTTTATACATTGCTACACTGTTCATCAGATCACCAAAAAACTTTGAGAAGTTGTTGAGTACACTCTTGAGATGGTTTTAGGAATACAAACTTTTTTGGCCACCTCTTCCCCCACCCCACCCCAAGGCGCTTTCAATACTTTTCACGGTGATGAAATTACCCCTAACACAAAAAATGACAGTTACGTCCGGTAAAGTTATTCACATTTTCTGGATATTCAAGTAATGGGTTAGTTAATTATGGATTCCATTAGCTAACCCATTTCCAGAATTACAAAACTACTTCTTTAGTAAACTCTCTGAATATGGTATTCAACAATACTTCTCAAATTTAAAATACGAGTGTTATTTAACATACAGGGAAAATTTCGCGCGGGGGGGGGGGGGGTTGTCTATGGAAATTTATCGAACGGGGATTTTTTATGTTAAAATGAATTAGATTTAAATGTATTTTTATCACCAACTCTTTGCACATCGCCTTATGAAAGCAAGAATGTCGTAACCTCACTTTTTAAAATTCCGAGAAAAACACAATTGAAAAATATCAGTTTTTGTGGAGGTGAACGTTTTGCGCCAACTCTTCGCACATCGCCAACTCTTTGTACATCGCCTTGTGAAAGCAAGAATGTCGTAGCCTCACTTTTTAAAATTCCGAGAAAAACGCAATTGAAAAAAATCAGTTTTTGTGGAGGTGAACGTTTTGCACCGACTCTTCCGCACATCGCCAACTCTTTGCACATCGCCTTGTGAAAGCAAGAATGTCATAACCTCACTTTTTAAAATTCCGAGAAAAACGCAATTGAAAAAAATCAGTTTTTGTGGAGGTGAACGTTTTGTACCGACTCTTCGCACGTCGCCTTGTGAAAGCAAGGATGTCGTAACCTCACTTTTTAAAATTCCGAGAAAAACGCAATTGAAAAAAATCAGTTTTTGTGGAGGTGAACGTTTTGCGCCAAATCTTCACACATCGCCAACTCTTTGCACATCGCCTTGTGAAAGCAAGAATGTCGTAACCTCACTTTTTAAAATTCCGCGAAAAACGCAATTGAAAAAATCAGTTTTTGTGGAGGTGAACGTTTTGCACCGACTCTTCGCACATCGCCAACTCTTTGCACATCGCCTTGTGAAAGCAAGAATGTCGTAACCTCACTTTTTAAAATTCCGAGAAAAACACAATTGAAAAAAATCAGTTTTTGTGGAGGTGAACGTTTTGCACCAACTCTTCGCACATCGCCAACTCTTTGCACATCGCCTTGTGAAAGCAAGAATGTCGTAACCTCACTTTTTAAAATTCCGAGAAAAACGCAATTGAAAAAAAAAAAAAATCAGTTTTTGTGGAGGTGAACGTATGGCAGATAGAAAAACAAATGAAGCGCCAATTTAAAGTCGCTAGTCAGGGAGCCCTGTTGGTAGAATTTTGGTCCTGTTGGATAAGATTTACTAGGTCAAAAGGTTGAACAAAAAACGCATACGACATTTTAGCTCGCCCTTTTTGCTGCTAAAGTAGTTACGACAAAAGTGCAGACAGCGCTTGGATTCCTTTTCCATTTTATTACGACAATCCATCAGCAAGGTTTTTCTCAGGAATAGGCCAGCCTTATTTTAGAGCCCAAACGTGGCGTTTCTACCTTTTTGTACTACTTTGGTCGTTTGAGCTGAATTTAATACAAAGTGATTATAATACAAGTTGAGAAATTTCGACTACTTGGTAAAAAAAAAATAAGCAAGATAACTTATTGCGTCTTTACTGACTGCCTTTCCCCTTTCTCAGGTTTTTTTATGGGGGGGGGAGGGGTTGCAGCTTCTTCTTCTGGCCATACTCTCTGTACTGCAATGGGTGGGTGATTGTTGTCTTGATTCATGCTTGAAAAAAATACACGTGTAGTACCCCACATTTAGAGGAGACATAAATCTGTAGGCTGATTGGACATCTTTGATTTTTTCAATAAGAAAAAATTGGATTTGAAATCCAACAGCTTTGGGACAACAAGAACTCCACCACTTTTTGGAAGAAGTGTCTTTCCTCGTCTCAAGTTTACCCTACATAGCAATGTTTATTTCAGAGACTGATTCGTCAGAAAACGACAGTTTGTAACCGACTCTTTCCGAGTAGCCTTGTTTATATTGAAGTTGTTTAACTTAGGAAAATGGAACATTAGCATATTCATAGATCTTGGAGGCCTGCTGAAAATCCAGCACTTTGTTCATTTGATGAACAAACTTTGTTCATTTGATGTTGTAACTAACCGGAGGTTAATCATCCGGTCAGTTACGACAATTTCAGCTTTCACGAAAGTGAAAAACATGCACTTACGATAAAGTTGAATTTTGATTTACCCAACCGGGAGTCATCGTACAACAAAACGAACTACACCATTAGAAAGCTCGTAAAAATAACTCTGGTAGGGTTCGTAACTCAATTTTGACTAGGGGTGTCAGTTACGACGTTCTTGCTTTCACAAGGCGACATGTAATCAAAATAAATTAGTTAGGCAAATTATTTAAATGTAGGGTAGATTATATCTTTATTCAGCCTGAGATTAACGCTATTGTGAAAAACCTGACGACCACCAGAAGGAATTTTCCGCGGGGGCGGGGGGGGGGGGGGTGGAGGTGGTGAGGATTTTTATATTAAAATGAATTTGATTCACATTTCTTTTTCCGACTCTTTGCATATGCAATCAAAGTAACTAATTACATATATTATATTTATGTAGGGCAGATTACAACTTTATTCAGCCTCGGATTAACTATATTGTGAAAAGCATGGCGTTTGAAGAAAAAAAAATGATTTTCGTCTTTATCGATTCAATATGTTATCTTTTTTATTTCTGAATTTTTGATTTATAGACTTGTTTCAGCAATAAAGAGGATTCTCTAGGAGAATTTTTCATGGAGGGGGAGTTTCCACAAGGAACAGAATTTTCGAGGGGAGGGGGAATTTTCCAGAGGAAAGCTTTGAAATTATTCCGATTTTAGAAATGCAATCGTTTTTAATGCGCAGGGGAATTTTACGCGGTGGAGGAGATAATTTTCAGCAAAAAGAGAATTTTCCTTGAATTTACTTTTTTTTTTTAACCAAACAGTTCGTGGGTAACGAATTGTGAAAAAAGGAGCGACACGGCTCAATAGCAACTGAAACCAGAAAATGGAATTTTGATATCAATACATACATCAAAAGAATTGGCTTATTATGCTGATTCCAAATATATAAGATTCATTAAGCTTAGTGTTACCCATATAAGGCTGCGACCCTAAGAAATTTGCCTGATTTTCTAAAAAAGAAGGGGGGGGGGACATCCCCTAAAAGTCAAGGAATCTTAATGAAAATCGCACTATCAGATCAGCGCATCAGAGAACCTTATTGCAAGGCCGTACCCAAGGGGGGGGGGGGGGAGTTTGACCCCCACCCCGAAATTTTTATCTAGCTCTTAAAAACGTAACGAACATTTTTTTATGCGTTATTTGAGATTTTTGTGTAAACCTCCCGAAAAAAACCTTGTGTAAAACACCCCCCCCCCAAAAAAAAAAAAAATTCCCGGATATGGTCCTAACCTACTGTACAGGTTTTGAGCTCCTATCTGCAAATACTTGGAATTTTGTATTTTTTTTTTGCCAGAAGAAAGATCACAGGTGCTTGTTTTTTTTTTTTTTTTTTCCAGGTATGATAGCATCGAAATAATGGTCCTAGAAAATCGGGAGAAGGATCATTTGAACGGTAATTAAAAGCCCTAGTTCCTTTTTTTAAGTGACCAGAAACATTGGAGGGTAACTAACCTGGAGGGTAAACATTGGATGGTAACCTTCCACGCCCCATTTTCTCCCAAAATCATCTGATCAAAATTTTGAGATGGCCATTTTGTTCAACATAGTAGAAAAGTCCAAAAAATTATGCTTTTTTGTGCTTGGGATGGGTTTTCATGGAGATAATTTCCATGTGGAGGGAAACTTCCGGAGGCAAACTTCGAGGGGAAATTTTACACTGGGGGAGGTTTGACCGAATTCCTTTACGACATTCTTTTTATTTGTTACTTTGTCTTTTCCTATTCGCTTTTGCATGTGGAGATGTTCTGAGGTAATTGTCCGAGGGAAATTTTCTGCGCGTTTCGATTTCCTGGAAATAATTCCCACAGAAGGGCGGATTTCCGGAGTGATCGGAAAAACGATTAAAACTTAAGACTTTTTCAAATGAAAGCCTGCTAGGGAGAACTTTTCAGACTAAATCTTCGGCAAGAAATTTTGCGGAGGGAGGGATTTTCAGCGAGGATGGAATTGTCCGGAAGAAGTTTTACGGGGGGGGGGGGTATTTTACGTGGGAGGGACTTTTCAAGGAGGAGTTCCCCGTGGGGGAGGGAATTTTTCATGGAGGGCAAGCCAGATTTACCGGCATTATTTGATAAACGATCAGAAATTAAAATAAAAAAACAAGTCTTTTCAACTGGATGAACAACATTAAAATCAAAACGAAGAGAAATGACTCCGTATATGAAGGGGTTACCCACCTCCTCAATGACTTGCTCTTTACGCTGAAGTTTGACCGTTTGTCCAATTTTTAAGAACTACTCCTGAAACACAAAGGCCGTTTAATTAGATTAGCAATATTTTTTAAAAGTGCTAAGATCTTTAGCGTGAAGAGCAAAGGTATGGAAGAGGGGAGCGACCCCTTCATATACGGAGTCATTTGTGTTCGTTTTGAGTTTTAATGTTGCTCCTTACTTTCAGCTGGAAAACACTTGTTTTTTCTTTGTTATTTAACCACAGCAAAGCCCCACGAATAATCAAATCATAAAACACCAAGTGTTGAAACACGCTTGGAAAAGACACAAACAAGTATTTGTTTGCTGGACTTTATTTGGTATGAAAAATGCATTTTTGTATATTTAGTCATATCTATTTATGATTGCTTTTCTGTTCTTCGTTGCTACTGTTGTCATGGGAAACTTAGCTTTTGCTGTATTGCTGACTTTCTTCTTTTTTTATTTTTATTTATAGCACCTTATTGTAATACTACAGCTGATATTAATCTTATACGCTATTAAATAAGTTTTTTTAAAGTTTTTTATTACTTTTAAAAAAGCGTCTTATTGTTCTAATCAAACGGTCCTTGTGTTTCAGGAGTCATTCTTAAAGAATTGGGACACAATTCAAACTTTAGCGTAAAGAGCGACGTGTTGAGGAGGGGACAACCCCTTCATATACGTAATAATTTCTGTTCGTTTTAAGTTTTAATGTTGCACCTTACTTTCAGTTGAAAAAAACTTTTTTTTTATTTAACATCTGATCATTTCTTTTAATAATGCCTGGAAATCTGGCCCCACCTCAGTGGAGAAGCCCCCTCTCCACGGAAATATCATTTAGAAAAATCAATCCCGGTAAAAATTTACCCCGAACAATTACTCTTAACCACTCCGCGGGAAAAATTAAGACGAAAATGTGAAAGCAAGACATAAAAAGAATTTTCTATAAGAATTCTGGAAAATTCTCCCGTGTATAATTTCCCCTAACAAGTTCAATCCCTGGATACTTCTCTCCCCATGGAAAATTCCCCTCGTGGAAAAATCCGCAGCAGAACATTTGCCCCCCCACCCACCCCAAAATTTATGCTTACATCCCAGTAACAAATTATGCGTAAACAATGGGCAAATTTTATAACTTAAGACCTTTCCCCTGGGGATTTGCGAGGCTCATGTTATACCCAAAGGCATAGTTATTAGGCCTTTCAACTATGATGAACAAAATGGCTATCTAAAAAGGGTGATCGGGCGATTTTGGGAAAAAAGGGGCGGGGGAGAGGGGTTAGTTGCCATCCAATATTTTTGGTCACTTAAAAAAAGCACTAGAGCTTTTAATTTCCGTTCGAATGAGCCGTCTCCCGATATTCTAGTACCACTGGGTCGATACGATCACCTCTGAAAAAAAAAAACAACAACAAAAAACACACACATCCGTGATCTTTCTTCTGGCAAAAAACACAAAATTCGAAATTTTTGCAGGTATGAGCTTCAAACCTAGATACGCTGAATATCATGGCATGATTTTCGTTAAGATCAATTAATTTTTAGGGGGTGTTTCCCCCGTTTTTCGAAAATTAGGAAAAATTTTCTTAGGCTCGTAACCTTTGATAGGTAAGACTAAACTTAATGAAATTTATATATTTGAAATCAACATAAAAAGCCAATTCTTTTGATATATCTATTGCTATCAAAATTCCGTTTTTTAAAGTTTCGGTTACTATTGAGGCGGGTCGCTCCTTACTTACAGTTCATTATCACGAACTGTGATAGATTAATGGGAAAAGGCTATTCATGACCATTCAACACAAAAACGTTTCATGTCGGATTAGCAATAAGTTCAGGGCTTTAAAACCACCCAAAAGTAACACATTCACTTTAGGAATAGTTAAACATAATTAAAATTAAAATAAAATAAAATACATAATTATAAAACATAATTATAAAAATAATTGTTAAAATAATATAATATTATAATAATTAATATTAATATAATATTATTAATATATTAATTTTATATTAATATATTATTATTAATTAATTAATTAATAAATTAATATATTATTAATCTATTAATATTAATATTAATATATAATAATTATAAAAATAATTATAAAACATAATTAAAATAGAACATAATTTAATAATTAAAACTCATTCTCGATAGAAAGAGATCGATTCTTATAAAGCACATTTTCGTTATCTAAAGGTTAATTTTAAATAACATAAAGATTCTTAAACTCATCAAGTGCCATTCTGCTTCAGGTACTTTGGTAAAGGGAGCGTTGCCGAAGCTTTCAGTACCATGTAATAGCTCGGCCTTGGAAAGTTAGGCTCAACCCATGCAATAAACAAGTTTTGAGCGATTCTAGTTTCAAGATAAGTGGCTCCATGGAAAATAAAAAGGGAAATAGCATTTGAAACAAAGAAAAACTATATTTAGCGATATCACAGACGTCACCAATTGATACATGTAACGAAAACTTAGTTTGATTTTGGGCGATGCATTTTTCCAACTATTTTTTCAGTCACCTCCATTGAATACTTGCGTTGCACCTCGGTGACTGTGATACCCGGAGGAGTTATTTTTCGTTGTAAAACGTCAACTCTGTTTGGGAACACTGCTCTGAGCTTACATGACAAGCAAAACCATAGAGATAGCAAATATATATGGGCATGCATTTATGGGATTCAATACCATTATTTCTGCAACCACCGCAGGTATAAGCCTAGAATTGCCCTACCCCCCCCCCCCCCCTAATGTGCAAATACATAACCCAAATTGAATATTTCCCATGTGTTTATTGATTTCCTCATCACTGATTTGATTAACTGGAACACGGGTTGAAACAAGAGTGACACATGGCAAAATGCATGGAGAGTATATATAATTTGAGCTATATATTTACATATAGGGGGGGGGGGGGAGTATAGCGGAGTCGCTTTCAAACTTTGTTAACTACAGTTTTTCTGCATATTACGACGTAAGCATTGTTTCCTTAACCTTTTTCCTTCTAAATAGCCCCAACTCTAGGTTTTTATCCCACTGGATTTCAGGAACCCAATCTAATTTTAATTAGGATTTAAGGAACTAATTTGAATCTAATTTTACCGATCCTAAAATACGTTATTGTCAGGAAATTCGAAACCTAGTCCCAAATGCCCGCTAACGAGAAAAAGCTTTTATTTCCTATTACATTTTCAGACGTTTAGATTTACCCCCCCCCCTCAACGCCAAAAATAACTAGAATTAAGAAATTAATTTTTAATTACGAATTTGATATATAATTAAAAAATTTCTTGAAATATGTACATTAGTGTAAAAAAATTTTAAATTTAGGACGAAAATTAATAGTTATTTTTAACCTATGTCATATGCAAAAATGGCACACGAGTCATTACTAAATAATAAAACATTGAGAAAAGTGAGAATTTCAGCACAAGTATACATCAATGAAATTAACTAGACAGACAGACTAAAAAATTAGTAATGTTAAGTAAAAACAACAATAAATTAAGTTGTTCTCCTAAAACCATTTGAATATTTCGAAGCAAACCTCGAGTGATCTAAGAATCTAGAATATTAAATTTCTAGAAATATTTAAAGAAACGTCAATTAAAAAAGTAATTAAAAGACCTGTGGTGGTGGAGTAAGTTTGATCTCAGTTTGGTAATAAAGGACCCAGAGTGCGAAACCAGCTATAGCACCTCACTGCAGGGCCGAAAGAAGGACCTCAGTAAGGGTTACCACCCCTGGTGATTTATCACGATTTCTAGTGATTTTTATTTTGCCTAAACAAAAAAAAATTACTAAATTTGCACATAAATCCCTAGATTATTGACGAAAATCGCAAAATCAACCAGAAAATTATTAAAATATAGTGATTTTTTGTCACCAGATGCGACCTCAGTAGTCAAAAAGGGAAGTTAATCCGATAACATATAATAGCAATTCAAAATTAAAATGTTGTAGTAAAAACGTCAAAAGCTTTTATATATAAAAAAAACTTTTTTTAGTTTATATAATCGCTATCTCTATTAGCAAAACAAAAGTAGTAAAACAGCAAATTTCTTTTGAAACAACATTGAATCGACAGCTATTCATGCTAATGATACGGAAAAAGTAGTTCAAACAGTAGTAGCAGCAAAAAAAAAAAAAAAAAAAAAGAAAAAAAAAAAAAAAAAAAAAAGCGAGAGACTTACAATAAGAATCAACAGGCAAACTTCTTTGCATATCATTATAATCTGGAACCGACCTGGATTTTGTCATATGCGATTCGTTATGGTCAACCAGTCCCGAGTCTGAGCTTAAAAGAGAAACTCCTTCCCGATCTTTTCGCCGATGGTGTCCAGGATGAGCTCCAACTGGGGGAGGACGACTTGATAAGGGACAGACAGGAGGAAGCATACCCTGCAAAAATAGAGCTTTTACAGAAGAAGAATACTTACAGAATACTTTTTGAGAAGAGTATATAGAAAATTTTTATGCAAAGAATACTTTTATAGATGAAAGGTACTAATAGAAGAAGAATACTTAAAGAATACTTTTTTGAGAAAAGTATATAGAATAGTTTTACGTAAAGAAAACTTTCATAGAAAAAGGATACTAATAGTAAACTTTTTGAGAAGGGTATTTACAATACTTTTACATAAAGAATACTTTTATAGAAGAAGAATGATTATAGAATACTTTTTGAGAAGAGTATATAGAATATTTTAATATAAAGAATACTTTTTGAGGAGTGTATAGAATACTATTATAGAAGGTTAGTCTTACGATTAGAAGAAGAATGATTATAGAATGCTTTTTCAGAAGAGTATATAGAATATTTTTATATAAAGAATACTTTTTGAGGAGTGTATAGAATACTATTATAGAAGGTTAGTCTTACGATTAGAAGAAGAATGATTATAGAATGCTTTTTCAGAAGAGTATATAGAATATTTTTATATAAAGAATACTTTTTGAAAAGAGTGAACAGAATACTTTTATGCAAAGAATACTTTTATAGATGAAAGGTACTAATAGAAGAAGAATACTTAAAGAATACTTTTTTGAGAAAAGTATATAGAATACTTTTATGTAAAGAAAACTTTCATAAAAGAAGAATACTAATAGTACACTTTTTGAGAAGGGCATACATATTTTTATATAAAGAATACTTTTATAGAAAAAGAATACTTTTATAGAAGAAAAATACTTTTTGAAAAGAGTATATAGATTACTTTTATATAAAAAATAGTTTTAGAATACTTTTATAGAAAAGAATACTTTTATAGAAGAAGAATACTTATGATACTGAATTATGTATAAAATCGCTATTATAGAAATATTATTATATATTATATAATCCCGCTATATATAATTATTATTATACTTGCCCCCCTCACAAATGCACGGATTGAGGAGCAATTTACACATGCAAAAGAATTCTAATAATATCAAAATAACAAACGCAAAATGAAAAATGCGGCAAAATCACGTCAAACACAAAAAAAGTCAACAATGATGCATGTGAATTTCATTTTTTTTTCAAAAAGTAAATGGATTTCTATCGCGTAAGCAATTTTCCGCTGTTTCTTGCACAAAGAGATCGCAACAATTGTTTACTATCTCAAGCGGGCCTTTTATTATATAAATCCTTGGCATAAAGCCAAGTAACAATTTAAGGTATTTAAAATAAGCCACTTTAAGAAGAAACAGAAGGCTGAAATTCAACTTTTTATTTTATCACGCTTTGAAATATCGATTTTTATTGCGCTTTGAACATTCAAGTAAAGTCTATTAGACAAGAGATTTGATAGTCAATATTTTTAAAGAAGATTATTTGAAAAAAACTACGTTTTCTAAAGAGTTAAAGAGGCTGAGTTACAAGGTCGAACCTTAAAACGTACAGGGATTAGGAGGCACAGTTTTTTTATTAGTGTTTAAGTAATTGTAACACTTTTTATTAGTGTTTCTTTATATGTCTCCTTCAGGTTCCCAAATTGTTGTAAGTCAATAAGTTCAAGAATCTCTCTGCCTTTAACCAATTAGCTTCGCCAACCACTTCGCCGTAACAAAGGATCACTAATTTCAATTCCAAAAGTTGCTCTAAAGGTCGTGTCTTAGAAATAGCATGAAAAATGTTTAAGTAATTGAATCAAAACAGTAACTGAAATTTTAAAAAAGTGATACAAAAAGTGATATAACAAAGTTCACAAATGGTAAAATATAATAGTAAGGCATCACAAAACAAACAAAAAACATACAAAGAAATAGAAAACTAATATTTAGTAATTCTTTTTTTAATTTTGAGCTAGTGAATTTCTAGATTATTTATGATGTCGGCTTTTAGTTTTCTCTCGTTTATTCGGATTGCTTATCCAAGTTCTACAATCTATGGCAAACGAGTTTTGCCAATTTTAATATGGGCATAGTCGAACTGGCTTCAAAGGTAGTATTTAAATTTAAGGGTAGAAACTATATGCTTAAATTTTTCTGTTCACCCTTGCTTTTTCGGCTCAACAAGTTATGGCAAAACCACCCAATCAATTCTAAATAGTAAGTTTATATTGGACGAGATAGGCTGATTATTTATGGTTCGCTTTTTATGGTACGCTTTTTCGGCTCAACAAGTTCGCCGAACAGAAATCCACGAACAGAACGAACAGAAATTATTCCGTATATGAAAGAGGCTGTGCCCTCCTCAACGCCTCGCTCTTTACGCTAAAGTTTGACTTTCTCACAACTCTTTTTTAAACAATAAAAACTTTAGCGTAAAGAGCGAGGCGTTGAGGAGGGCACAGCCTCTTTCATATACGGAATAATTTCTGTTCGTTTTAAGATTTAATGTCGCTCCTTACTTTCAGTTTAAAAACTTTTTTTTTATTTAAAGGCTGCGAAAGCGGGGGGTTTGGGGGGCGGCAGCCCCCCAACTGTGCCTCCTAATCCCTGTACGTTTTAAGGTTCGACCTTGTAACTCAGCCTCTTTAACTCTTTAGAAAACGTAGTTTTTTTCAAATAATTTCTGCACGTTTTTGTACAGTTTATTACTTATTATTGCTTGACTAACTGTTAGCTGATCGTGTCAGGAGTTGAAGTTGGGGGGCTGCCGCCCCCCAAACCCCCCGCTCTTGAACATTCTTGTGTTAAGGCTTTTAATTCCTGAATACTCAAATCACGTCGTACAGGGTGCCTCCTAATCCCTGTACGTTTTAAGGTTCGAACTTGTGACTCAGCCTCTTTAACAGCCCCCCAACTGTGCCTCCTAATCCCTGTACGTTTTAAGGGTTGACCTTGTAACTCAGCCTCTTTAACTCTTTAGAAAACGTAGTTTTTTTTCAAATAATACACATAAACAGGTTAGACATGCTTTGTTATGAAAATTGACGCCCAGATATTTTCATAACAAAGCATGTCTAACCTGTTTATGTGTATTATTTGAAAAAAAAACTAAGGTTTTTCGTAAATCTAAATTCGGGGGATAATTTTTTCGGTCTGAAAATATCAAAAGGCCCTAATAGGTCGAATTCTGCTTCGAATGAGTCCTCATTCAACCGGATCCGTTGCCAACTGTGGCCTGTAGGCGTGGCTAAGAAAAAAAAAGAAATGATGATGATGAATTTTAAGTGGCTATATTTGGTTTTTTGAAAACAGGGAAGGAGTGATCGGATTGTGCTGAAATTTCGAGGATAAGCTCCCGGGCCCTAGGAAAGCTTAACCTCTAAATTTCAGCCCAATCGGACAATGTTAAAGGGGGGCTGTGGTGGGAGGGTCCAAACTTCCGGCCCAGTTTACCCCATGAAGATAAAGTCGGAGGAGGATGAAATTTTGCAAGTTTCTTAGTTTGAGCTTGGGCTACAAAATGCGATTACCGCCGTCTCTCTGCAACCTCTAGGACCTGAAATCGCTTAACATTGTGGTGGGTCGCCTCTTTATAGAGGCACAAGTGTGCCTCCTTGATAAACAGAAAAGTAGTGATCCTCTTTGGACCTAGTTGATGTAGGATTTTCTGCAAAAGTTTAAGGGCGTAAAACTGTGTGCATTGACGTCAATCAACTATGGAAGCAAGCAAGGCCGTATCCAGGATTTTTTTTTGGAGGGGGTTATACTAAAAAAAAAATCTCGGGGGGGGGGGGGTTACAAAAGAAACCTCAAAAAAGCATACAAAATTTGCTTATATCCATTTTTGTAACGTTTTTACGAGTCAGACAAACATTTAGGGGGGGGGGGGCAAACTCCCCATAACCCCCCTCTGTGTACGGCCTTGGAAGCAAGCAAAAACTAGGAGATATGGATTCCTTGGGTTGTAATTGTTAGGCAAACCACTGATATTAAAACCTTTACAGTATATCATGCACGTACGCGCGAGAAGTTTATCAACATGAATCCAAATCATTCCAATAATTTTGTCAATCCCCCCCCCCCCGCAGCCGTGCCTGGTCTACAATATATTTTTGCTTTAGAATGGACAAATCGCCAAATTTGTACTGAAACAGTACAAGGAAGCTTAAATAACTGAATCTAGGTTTTCTTCGTAGGCTATGCAAGTTCATGGGTTTTTATTGAACAGGGGGTGGGGGCTAAACTCATAACACAACAAAACGAGCGACTTATAATAAATCACTGACGATGTCCTCTACCAGGATGTCTCTGATGAATATACCCACCCTTTTCCTCTGACAAAAAATTTTCCTAAGTGGAGGGACGGCGTCAAAAATTAAAGTAGTACAGCTGTAGACTACCATTTTTAATCTATAGGTCACTATTTTTTTAACAAGAACCTTTCCCTGATTTTCTCCTGCCTTCCCCTCTGTGTTCAGGTAACACAGCAATGCTCTGAACTAGTGCTATTGGATATAGAGCTTAGAGTTCATTTATTCAACAACAACAAAGTTGTAAAACTAAGGACTAAGTTCACCATAATATTACCCCACAAAACACTATGGCAGGATATACAGTGAGAGACAAAAAAATTATTAAAAAAAATTCTTTAGGCAGGTGTGCCTTTCCAAAAACTAACAAACAAGTATTTGTCCAACAAGAGAGTCCCTTGGAACAAGGATCTTAAATTATGCAAGCTGATAAATTTTATAATCGAAATCGAGAAAAGTCTGATCCTGTGTGATCGATTGGTTCGAAAACTTTGGTGATAATTCTTCGGGACAAAAAGAAATGACATATTTTAGTTGGAGTGGCGCGGGGTCTTAAAACATTAAAAAATTAAATTTTTTAAAATAAAATTTAAATAAATTAAGTTAAATAAAAAATTAAGTGAGAAGTCACGGCGAGCCATGAGAGGGTCACCACATACTGTCACCAGCACCTGAATTGCACCAGAATTTCACCAGAACCTGAGAATCTTTCCATTGAAAATTTCCTAATCCGATTCTGGAATAGACAGTATCTTTACTGAGCACCATTATTAAATATGATTATCAGGTTCCAAATTCTAGTTTACCCCCTCCCCCCTTGACACGGCCTTTATTATGATATATAGCTAAATTATCACAAAAAAGGAAGAAAGGAATAAATAGAAACCTACCTTTAAACTGATTGAATACAGACAAGCTGACCATATATGGTCAAGATCAACTGCCCAGAAAAGAAATGAACAAACTTTGCTAACCTTTCCGCTATGGCCCTTCTTCTTCATATCGGGAGACCAGGGGCGAGGAGAGGCCACACCAGGTGACCTGAGAGGCGTTCTATCAGCCCAAACTCTTTTGACATGTGCATCCAATATATCTTGATCCAAATCATCTTCTACAGTGGGTGCAGTAATTTTCTTTAAAGCCTCTTGGAGACAAACCTTGTCAACCGAGTAGTGAGGTGCATGAGGTAAAGGCATTGGCACCTCGTCATCACCTTCGTGGACTCGGCGGACCTTATCCTCAATTTCCCGGTTTCTAGCAACCAACTCAAGCTTGTGAATGAGTATTTTGGCAAATTTCTCTGGATCTTGCGGTGTAATCTGAAAAGTAGAAGAACAAAAAGGGTGTATAAACCAATTTCAAAATGTTGACTCTGATGATGATTTTGGGCATTCCCACGAATCAGCTACCAACTACTTGCTACTAGTAGCCTACTTTTTTCAAGAAAATCAAGCAAATCACGGTATCTGTAAAATCTTTTCTCCACCTTAAAAAAAAAAGAAAAGAAAAAAAAAGAGCTTTTCTCGTAGAATAGTCTCTTTAGAGAATATAAATAGAGAAGAGAATATAAAAAGGATAGTGGAGAGGAAGGGAGGAAACTAAAACACAACAAGCATACAAAATAAACATCAATTAAACGAAATACTGGTACACTGAGAAACTTGTCTTACTGTTAAGGAGCCTTGGACAAACGAACTAGCGAAGACTACTCCACCATTACATCCTCTTCAAAAACTCCCCCTTGACAGTCCCCGAAGAAACTCTCAATGACATCACATCCTTTTTATATCCCTGACCCTGCTCAATGTGGGTTTTTAACCTTTTGCCCACCCATGCACGCTATTTATCAAAATTTTTCTAGTGATAATGATCCCGTACATTGTATCACAGTTAGATACGGAGTGCCAGAGGACCCTACACTGGGTCCGGTGCTGTTGTTCGTTCCTGCGAACGATCTTAAGCATGTACAGAACCTTGCAAGTGATAGTCCTTACTGCTGCAGACTATGTTACAAACGACATTGTGGACAGTTGCAGAAGTCAAGGATGGTCTAAAGGAATTTGCAGATGGTTCCTTCATGGTCAGCTCACAATAGAACCTAAAGTCTCTCAAAACAAAGCTACGGAACATTTTGAAGAAACCTACAAGTGGTGGACGCAAAGGGGCTATGTGAATAATTTTGGAAGTTTTTTCTTCACATTGAAAAAACAAAATGAATTCCCAAACATGTCCAAACATGCACACAATAACGCGAAAGACAAACAGATAGGCGCATGTAGACAAATCATGTGTTTAATTGTTGTGCGTATCGATTCGCTCACTCCTAGTAAAAATTAAATTAAAACTCGCATGGACTTGTCAGGAGACTAGAATAAGGATACGTTGAATATCGTATCGTTTCAATACGTTCAATTTGTTTTAAAAGACAAACTCCCTCGTTCTGGGACCATATCAGAAGCGTTGAGAAGAGCTTTTGAGGAACTTATGAATCATGAGGAAGCCCAGTCACAAATCCTTGATGGAAATATTGACCTTGGTTTACAACGCAATTACTAACCCCATCTGCAATATTGTTCTACGGTTTGGCAATTTAATTTAAAATCACATTTACAGAAGGTAAACTCACTATACAATAAAGCCCTCAAAGCATTGGGTCCAAAGGCCAACGGTACAAACAACACTATCAATATCACCCCTTTATAGAGCGTATTACTCATTTTACGGACTATTGCTAAAGTTGTTTGAACATACTTCTCATTGAAATTCAATGGTCCTTGTGTTTGAATGGCCTCTTAAAGCATTGTGACAAAAATCAAACTTTTACAGAAAGAGGGAGGGTTGAGGAAGGAACAGTCTGCCTCATATACGCAGGGCCGGACTTAAAACTTCGACACTTCTAGGGCCAAGCTTTTTGCCGCTCCGTTTTCACAAGGTTTTCGGGGAAACTCCAGAAAATTTGGGGACAGTGGAAGCACTGAATAGAGCACAACTGATAAGCCACAATTAATGAAAGAGAGGGGCGATACCGAACTTTCAGCTGCCATTCTTGGAAGACATCTGACAGTTTATAAGTGGCAACCGAATTCCTGTTTTGTTTTAAATCACTTTTCTGTGAATAGGCAGCGCGGCCGCGGAGTGCACCTGACACTTTGACAAAAAATCACATCAGTCCAGTTTTTGTTAAGAAAACAATCACTCAGTGACGATTTATTGCGCCCCCTGGCACTGTGCACCCCTAAGATCGGACCTAGTGGGCCTAGTGGTAAATTCTGGCCTACATATACAGAACAGTTTTATTCTATTATTTAATTTAATTTCAGACCGTTTTTCAAATCATACCAGAAAATCCTTTTTTTTTGTTTTAAGAATTTTAAAGCCTACTGCCTTCGTCATTAAAAATATTAAAAAAAAAAAAACAAGTTTTTTTAACTGAAAGTATGGAACGACGTTAAAACTTAAAACGAACAGAAATTATTCCGTATACGAAAGGGGCTGTCCCCTCCTCAACGCCTCGCTCTTTACACTAAAGTTTTTCATTGTTTAAAAAAAATAGAGTTGTGAGAAAGTCAAACTTTAGCGTCAAGAGTGAGGCGTTGAGGAGGGGACAGCCCCTTTCACATACGGAATAATTTCTGTTCGTTTTAAGTTTTAACGTCGTTCCTTACTTTCAGTTAAAAAAACTTCTTTTTTTATTTAATTTTTGGACGTTTTTGAATTAATACAGGTTTTGATTTTGGCTCACCGTACATGAATAATTAAAACAAAATTTAAATATTAATTTAACTTTTATTTGGTTAAATGGCTTTCTCGAAACCTGTTTAATTTTATTTACGAACGTTTTTATTAGAAATAAATATACGTAACTTACAAATTAACTTACGTAACGAACTTCTATATTGATATATTTTTAATACGTATATTAGAGGATTCGCCCCCTAGTCAATACCTTGCTCTTTAAGCTAAAGTTCGAATTTTGTTCCAATTCTTTAAAAATGACCCCTTAATCACAAATGCCGTTAATTAGAACAAATAGCTTTTATGAAAGTACTAAATAATCTTTGGCTTAAAGAGCGAGGTATTGACCAGGGGGTAAACCCAATCCTATACGTAATGTTTTCTGTCGTTTTAAATTTTGATGTTGCTCCTTACTTTCGTTGAAAAACTTGTTTTGTTTATATATAATTTCTGATTTTTTTAAATAATGCTGGGAAATCCGGCGCCCCCTTCATAGCAGTGTCCGTTCCCCCATGGAAAGATCCTCCCACATAACCCCCGACCCACTCCCCACCTCCCCCCCCCAACTACCAGAAAAAATCCCCCTGAAAATGTCTGTATACTTCCCAATAACCAATACTATATGTTAATATTGGGTAAGTTCATAACTTTCAGCCCTCCCCCGGGGACTTTAAGTCATCCTAAAAGACATAGTTATCATATTTTCGACCATGCTGAACAAAATGGCTATCTCAAAATTTTGATCGGGTGACTTTTGGGAAAAAAAATGAGCGTGGGAGGGGGCCTAGTTGCCCTCCATTTTTTTTGGTCACTTAAAAAGGTCACTAGAACTCTTAATTTCCGTTCAAATGAGCCCTCCCACGATATTCTAGGACCACTGGGTCGATACGATCACCCCTGGAAAAAAAAACAACAAAAAAACAAACAAACAAATAAACACGCATCCGTGATCTTTCTTCTGGCAAAAAATGCAAAATTCCACATTTTTGTAGATAGGAGCTTGAAACCTCTGCAGTAGGGTTCTCTGATACGCTGAATATGATGGTGTGATTCTCATTAAGGTTCTATAACTCTTAGGGGGTCTTTCCCCGTTTTTTTTTCGAAAATCAGCCAAATTTTTTCAGGCGCGTACCTTTTGATAGGTAGGACTAAACTTGATGAAACTTCTATATTTGAAATCAGCATTAAAATTTGATTCTTTTGATGTATCTATTGGTATCAAAATTCCGTTTTCTACAGTTTCTGTTACCATTGAGCCGGGTCGCTCCTTACTTACAGTTCGTTACCACGAACTGTTTGATTAGTCCCATTACCACAAAAAATCATAATTTTGATAGACAATCTTCGTTCGGAATTTTACCCTGGATTCACATGAGCTAGAGCATAGAACTTACTTCCACACCAGCTGCTGTGGAACGTCTCTTAAAAAAGAGAAATATCTAAATAACAATAATTCATTAATGCTTGTATGCATTGATCATCATTATCTTGTACATTTATTGGTATCGGGGTTATTTTTACGGTATATTTTAAACTAATACTTCAAGGGATAGGCCCTTCGACTCATTAGCACATAAGATTCTTCTTTGAAAACAGTCACATATTGCTATAAAAGGGAGTGCTTATGCTTGGTTTCTTTCATATTTGTTTAGTCGAGTCATCTGGGTTGATCTATTCTTTTACAGTCCTTCTGATATTGACTTAGGTGATCCGCAAGGATCTATCCTGGTTTTAATCAACGTTTTTAATTACCTTATTAATGTGTTAAAAAAATCCAACTACGACTTGCTGCTGTTTTTGTCAACCAGCATCTGCAACTAACTGTGTCAAGAGTTTGTCTTTTCTGGATGCACTTATTGTTTTTGCGTATGATGATAGTACCCTCGGCACAGCCGGTAGAACCGAGTCTGGTGTTTATTCAAAAATGATTGCCCTTTTTGAAAGAATTTTTCAGTGGTTTCAGCTAAATTACCTTTCCTGAAATGTTCGAAAGTCATGTTTCCTGACTTTCTCAAGAGTCTCAAAGATTGCCTGGTAAATGGATATGACGTATATGTTCGATTCCTAGGCATCTTGTTTGATGAAAAACTTTCATTTAATTATCATATTGACCTGATCTGAATGAAAATCTCCGGGAGTTTCAGAATCCTAAACCACATATTTCCAGGGCCGATTCTTAGAATCCTTTTCTACAGCCTAGGTTAGTCTTATTTTCCTTATTGTCCTGTTACTTGGATGTAAACATTTCTCTCGTCACTGAAGCCACTTGCAAAACAATATGCAAACGAGGACTATTATTGAGGAAATTATTGAGGTTAGGTTAGGATATTGAGGACTATTATTGAGGTTCTGCTCATTTATAAATAAATGAGGACTATTATTGAGGTTCTGCATTTAAATCCTCACTTGATTTGGAATCTCTCATTTTCTGATGTGTGCTTCTTTCAGTTTCTTGCTATATTACCACCTTCCTGTTGCTCTAGTAATAACATATCTTTTAATTTTGATCAATCGATCTATCATCTCCGCACTTCAAACAGCTTGTAGATTTCCCATACTACATTACTGCAGTATGATTTCCACCCACTGATAGCTTGTGACATGATCTGGAACACGCTCAGAGTCTGCACGAAGCTCCCACTCGTTTGGTATCTTCAAAAGAATACTAGAGAATTTCGCTAATAATTGAGTTTTGTTTTTCCCTTGGAGTTGATGTCCCTAGATTAGGTGTTTACTTGAGTTGGTGACATAATGCGCTACTCCCCTGACTAGTTTATGAATTTTGAGCTGGGCGACTGGATTTTGTTCATATGATGTTGGTATTTTTTTCTTGTTCCTTCCTGGTCAGGAAGCCTTATGGGTAGACTATGTTTGAGCTGTTTGTTGTTAGGGATTTATTGATAAATAAAAGAAATCACAACTCAAGAAGAATTTAGTGTTAATTTTATTGTTATTAAGAGATAGCTCAAAATGGAGGCTGGAAAACTGAGAAGCTCGCAATCCATTTAGTGTTTCTTATAAGCCAACATGCGTAACAGTGAAAAAGAATCATGTTGAAATTGTTTTTTTTTTTTTTTTTTTTTTTTTTACTATGCTTCCATGGAACTTGAACTTGACATACCAGGTGAGCTCAAGGCACGCTTTTCTAACACATGGGTTTTTTCTAGTTTTGTTTTCAAATGTTTATACTTATTTCACAATATGATGCTACTTTTTAATGCCATTAAACACAAATATCACGCAGATTTATTTTTTAGGGCCTGTTGTGATTTGGGTTTCACGTAGGTATCCACCAGCGAGTGCAATCATTCGAACGCCGCATCGCCAGTAAAGATTAGCGTTCATCGCTTAATTAGTAAGTTTTACATCTAAAACTGATTTCTGTCACATCAAAGGTCGGAGAACGTCTTTTTCCATAGGTTCCTAATAATGTTAACTGAGAATTATTTTGTTGTCAGGACACAACGTCTTCCCAAAAAAACCATCCCATCACTTTGGGAAACAACATCATCTGAACACTTTTCCTTTTTTGCCACGTAGAAATTCTTGATAAAAAGAGCTACGACGTTTGACACGATCAGAATAGATCCAGGGTATACCCCCACCCTAAAGGGTTCAAAAATAGTGTCATTCATTGCATTTTACTTCAATTTAAGTTCAAGCAATTATCTTATTTAAAAATCCAAATTTCACACCCCTCCCCTTTATTTCACTTTTATGTTAATGACTTGCTCAGTCCCCTTCAGAAGCCCCTTAATTACACTCATGACAATGACATAAAAAACTGTGTAAGTTTATATAGCTGAACACACAATTCTTCCTATCCTGATTGATCTAACAGAATTTCATGGAAATGTAAAGCATTTCTTTCACTGGGAAATAAAGAGGCGTCAAAAAGTCGTCCTAAGCTCTTCTATTGATCCTAGCCGCACAAAGAATCGAACTTTAGACGCATTATTAATCATTTCCTTTGGGCTTTCTAAAGCTGAAAATTAATGTAGTAGGCCAATACTATCATTTTTTTTAATCATTTTTCAACAGGGAGTAAGTGAAATAATCATAATATAAAAAGAAAACATAAAACAATTTAGCCTATATGAAACAACGACATTATAGAGAACTTTTGAGAGTAAGAAAATATCTTTTTTTTTATAGAAAATAAAAAGTTTAGCAAAAAGCAGGGTGATAGACTGAAAAAAATAACAACACAGCGCTGGGAGAGAAAAAGACAGAGGGGAGGGGGGGGGAATAATGATAAATTTATGGTAGCCTAGTTGAAGACGATAATAGCACGACTGAAGGAGACAAAATTATGAAGTGCTTTTTTGAACTGAGCGTCGTCATCCAAATTCGGAAATGTTTGAGAGAATTTTTTAAAAGTAAAATGGTGATAAAATATATTAATGTCCAAAATAAACCGACTTATTCCTGATAACTACAGTGAAGCAATATTTATTAAAAACAAGTAATTCCGAAAGCACTATGTGCCAATGTAAACAGTTTGATGTTTAAACTATTTTTAACAAAATGGTCACCTCAAATTTTTATCGGATGGATTTATCCATCCGATAAACCCAAAGGCGTGGAGGGTGGGAGGGGCTAGTTGCCCTCCGTTCTTTTTTTACTCTGAGGAAATGAACTAGAACTTTTAATTTCCATTCAAGTGAGCCTTCTCTGAAGTTTATAAGAGCATCCCTTTCATAAGAACCATATACGGCCGCAGGACATAGCTTACAATGCCTGCCCCCCGGGCCTTGGGGGGTTGTGTCGACACCGGTGTTTTTGTTATCTGACCTTTGAGCTATTTTAAAAAATGGCTATTCTAAAAAATGATAAATAGACTTGTATTTACAGCATTAATGTCCATCTCTAAAATAGGACCCCGGCAACTCAAAACTAAGCCTAGCCCCCTTACAACACCCTTAGAAATTTTATTCTAAATCACCTCGCTCTCTGACCATTTCTTCGCCTAGCGCTCCTGAAATACCTCCCAAGAAGCGTTATCCAAAGCCAGTTGTCGCACCACGAGTTGTCTAAAAATGAAACTTAGTGCAGTTCTGGGATGCTAGACTGAGTCTGGGAGGCAAGATTTAAAAAATAAATCTTAAAACGAGTGAAAGTTAAATTGAATATGCAAATCAAGCTTGAATCGAATAAAAATAACTACAAACAAGAGATTGGGTATCGCCTCCTCTCACTGCAGAAGCCTAAAACCTACTGCGTCATTAGTGCTTTTCTGAAAACCATATGCGTCTTGAACAGTCTTTGAAAGTACAAACAACATCAAATTGAATATTTGATATATAATGATATTAGTTGTTGAAAGATCCATCAGTTCAAGAATTTATTTCACTCTAATTTTATTTTTATTTTCAATACTGTAAGAACTGGAAAAGAAAATATTTGTAATATAATTCGTTTTCAGTGAAGCGCCAATGACGCAGCAGGCTTTTGGTTTTTATTTACAGTTAAGGAAGGGGGCAGTATCCAAACTCTTGTTTGTAGTGAAACTATATTCGTACTGAACATCTTTAGTAAGAACTAGTAAATTAAACTGAATATTTGATGTATAATGATATTAATTGCTGAAAGCTCATCAGTTCAAAATTTTAGTATAATTTAAATGTTTATTTTCAATATTACGTACAAAAGAAGTTATTTGTAATAAAATTGGTTTTCAGTAAAGCACCAATGACGCAGTAGGTTTTAGACTTTTACAGTGAGAGAAGAAGGTGATACCCAAACTCTTGTTTGTAGTGATTTTTGTTCGTTTCAAGCTTAAATGCATATTCAACTTAAGTTTCATTCGTTTTAAGATTTATTTACTCATTTACATTAATATCTATTGTATGTTTGTTTGCATTGATTGTTTATTTAATTTTTGTTCCTTTTAAGTTTCATTTATACTTCAATAGCAAGATATTTTTTTTCGTTTTAAGCTTGATTTTCATATTCAATCTAAGCATTACTCACTTTAAGATCTATTTATTCATTTATATTATTAGTTGTTGTATGTTTTTTGCTATGATTGCTTATTTAATTTCTGTTCGTTTTGGGTTTCATTTATTTTTTAATAGTAATTTCTGGTCGCTTTGAGTTTGAATTTTAACAGGTATTTGTATCCGCTGAGCTTAAGTTTAAAATGGCCTATACTTTTCTTTGAAAAACTTATTTTTCGGAAAGTTTTTTTTTAATTCATGGCCAAAAAAGGGCATTTCTCGGTGCCATTTCTGGAGTGGATACACTGACAAGCAGAATAACAATACAATTCTAATCTCACTGGTCCAAAGCCCTTAACCACAGGCTTACAGTTTCCCCCTCCTTCTTGTATATTATCCTTCACAGCTCCCTTAGTAACTGGAAAGTAAAAACGCGTTAAAAATAAAACTGCCCCATGAAAGAAATGTTGATAAATAAAGTTCAGACAGGGATAAACCCTTTTAATAGACAGTGATAAATTGTACAAAAATACTAGATATTTTGGTCACAGGTGCAGTGACCGTCATAAATAGTAATACTCTTTTTAAAATTGTAGCAAAGGTGGCATTATTCTCATCCTCTTACACTGTAGAAGAAAATCCTGTTGGTTGATAACATTTGCATGTTTCTTATGAGTGTTTACATATTCATAAGCTTCTTTGGTCAAATTATCCTCATAAGTATAACGTAGATAATTTCGAAGGCTACACTGCCCTTCAGCGACGATAAATAAAAGTTCAAATAAGGATAAATCCTTTTAATAGACAATGACAAATTTCGCAAAGAATACTATATATTTCGGTCAGAGATGCAGTGACCGTATTCAGTAGTAGGCCTATTACTACTGATGACGTAGGAACTATTTAATTTGTAGGAACTGGCTCTAACGTCAACAAAAATCACCAACACCATCTAGCGTGTGGTGTCTATTGGCGTTTTCTCCAAGCTTCGTAATGGTGAGGTAAATTTAAGAAGCTGAGATCCAACGCTAATTCGGCGTTTAGCGAAACGCTAAACGCCAGATAACGTTGTCAATTTTTTTTTATCAACACTAGTGCCAATTTTAACTCTTATAAGTTATGCATAGGGATATATCCCTAGTATATCCTAAAGTATATCCTATCTTTAGGATATACTTTTTTTGGCTAGTCGCCAAATTTGGGGGAAGTCAAATTCCTACCTAGGAGCATAAGACTTAAAAAAGATGGGACTAATTCATCTCTTTTTCCTTCTGTTTTGTTCCCATGGCATGCTTCTAGAGATTAAGATTTACTTGAATCTGAGATTTTCTGAATATTTTAATTTGGGCAACTCAAAGGAAACAGGAGCAATGAAACAGCATGACTAATCGAATACAAAATCAAATTTTCAAAGTTTTAAAAACGTTAAATTTTGTACTATTAAAGAAAAGAAGAATTGCCTCACATATACAATTAAGGCTGCAAGGAAGTTTTGCAAACTTTTGCTACCTAGAATAGGAAAACTTTAAAGATTTGCTTGGGGCATAATTCAAATAGCTTTATCATGGCAGAGAAGTTTCTGCTCGTCAAAATAGGAAAATAATACTGTTAAATGGAACTACAATAAAAAAAAATCAATTCGGCGCTAAAAATTGAAACTATTCAGAATTCTATTTAAAATTTTGTAAATTAAAGTAATACTGATTAGCGAAAGAATTTTTTTTTTACATCTTCAAATTCAAATAAAAACGACAAATAAATCAAGCATCAATTAGTCTTTTATTTTAGAAAAATTTGGCAAATTTTTGCTACCCAAAATTAGACAACTTCAAAGATTTGTCTCAGACATAATTCAAAAGCAACTATCATGACAGAAGAGTTTATGCTCGTCAAAATATGACATTATTTGACATTATATATTATATGACATTATATATTTTGGTAGAACTTCGATAGAAAAATATAAAACTAGTCAGTTTCTACGTGGATTTTGTAATGCAAAAAATTTAATAACAATTGACAAAAGATTACTTTTTTACCACCTTAAAATCAGAAAAAAATACAAATAAACAAAGCATACAAATTAGTCTCTTAAACAATCAATCATTTAATTAACGTTTAAACATAAAAACAGAAGAGTATTTTCAGACTCATATACAAAACAGTGCATGGATTCATTAATTTTGGGGGACATGAGGGAGGGTGTTTCCGACATTTATTTAGGATGGGGCCATTTACAGTGAGGATGAGGATGGGGTTGAAATATTATTCAAAGGCAGTAAACACATATCTGAAGATTCCTGCATTTGCTTAAATACTCTTTTCTTAAAAACAAGCCATATTTCCTTAAAAATTGTATGTTTCCTAAGTTAGAATCTCATATCAAGAAATTCCACATTACATGCAAATTCAAAATTTTTAAAGCTTTTTTTCAACCTGAAACATTAGAATTGAAGCTACACAATGCCTGATGCTCTGGAAAAAGCAGACTAAACTTTAGCTTCCCTATGAGGGAAGCTAAGGCCTTTGTAGCAACCCTAAGTTCATGATAAAAAAGAAAGAGAAATAGTGATGTCAGTGATTTACACTCTACAGTGAACTTCCAAGGGATCTTTTTGGAAAAACAAGCTAAAAAAGCAAAACAATTTTTACATCTGCAAGCCCTTCCACTTCTTCTACAACTCTGTTTCTCTTCAGGTCTGACTCGAAAGGTATTACAGAATCCATGAAACTTTCAGTAAAACGTTTTTTTTTATTACAGGGCTGTAAACACATTCGAAATAAAGTAAATTTTGACAAATTTTTTTTTATTTATTATTATTTTTCGAAAAACTTAACCTAACAACTTCCTAACCAAGGTGTCAGTATTTTTATACCTAATATAATTAAATAAACACAGATCACAGCAATTTGTTCTTTTTTTTTTCAGAAAGCAAAATATTGTCCTCCGAAGTCAAAAAGATAATGGAAACGTGTGGGCAAAGCTGTATCCAGGGGACGGGATGGGATTAGGGGGTTGTACCCACCCACCCCCAACTGTTTTGTTCGACTCGTAAAAACGTAATAAAAATTTATATAAAGAAATTTTTGATGCTCTTTTTAAAGTTCCCTCTCCCCGAACAAAATTCTGGCAACAGCCCTATATGCGCGGAAGCAGATTGGATTTCAAACACGGAGACATTCCTAAGAAATACCACCATTTGTAAAAAAGAAGGAAACTAAAAACAACTAACTTTAGAATATGTTGTCTCTCCAAAGGACCCTTAGTTAAAACTGGGTAACCTTGTAGTTGACGAATATTGAAAAAACTAGTTCACAAAAATTACACAAAAATATCGAATATTTAAAAATAAACTAACTTTACAAATTTGTTTTTGTTGCTAACAGGTAGTATTCCTTTTAAAGAAATGATTTCGAAACTCCAAATATAATTCTATTAACCATTAGGTTAATTGTTGTGATGTTCATTTGCTGTATTCAAGTTAAGATCTGTATTAATAAGTATGAGGAACGGGGGGGGGGGGGGGTAGAGGACCAAAAGCTATTGTTAGGCATCACAAGTTGCACCAAAATTATTTTCAATAAAATTACAAGATTACCTATTTTTAAATTAGTGAGATCTTAGTTACAAAATTAAAAGATTATTCATGTTTTTAACCATTACTTCACTCAGGGAGGAGGTATAGGGTGGAAAAAATTGAAAAGCAGTTCCCAAAAAGGTGCTTTTTCGTGTCTTGACGGAGCAGGGTCTCCGTAAGAGCGGAGTCGTACAGAACAATATTCGAAAAGATCGTTTGTGAATTCAACTGAATCATACAAATTAAGAATGTTTATCTTAAGAATGTTAATTAGAAAAATAAAGAATGTATATTGCGGAGATAATGGATGATTATACCTGCTCTTTGACTAGTCGGTCAGTTCTTGGAACATGCGTGTGAAGGGGGAGGCCACTAGCAACTTCTTTGTTCTTGGGCTCAATATACACAGCATATTTCCGAGTCGGTGGATGTCTAAGACCGCTTCGAAGTTCACTAAAAATTATTCATTAGCAACGCACTGAATTGCTGCTGCTACAATGATATTTTCTTAGATCACACTTTCCATTTGTAATTAAAATGTAATGATTTTTTTTTAATTTGTTATTATAAACAATAACAAATGTTCGCGTCTTTCGGCTTTACAAAAATAAAACTAAAAAGAAATACATACAAAAAGAAAACTATAAAAAGGACAAATAAAAGGAACCGACATTTCATAAATAGTTGTTTTTTGTAAAGTTACCTGTCTTATTTAAAGTTCTACCCGTTTTTTTCATATTTTCATTTCATAAAAATCTGTCTGAATATAGCTTCAGTTTCTTCTTTCTCATAGGGCTAAAGGGGTTGAAACTTCCATCAGTCCTTTCCCATGGGCATACATGTCGGGATTACGAGATAAATCTTTTTCTTTTTTAAGCTGGTTTCACACCCTGTTAGGGCTCACGTTTGTTCTGCTTTTATTTAAGAATAAATATTACAGAACAGCATTAGGTTTTTTTCAATATCGAGAGCATCGCTATTTATTTTCAAACTTTACATAATATATAAAATAATAATATAGACTTTACATTAACTTTTTATGACTAAAAAACTTTATATACGTGTATATATTACATACATACATACATATATATATATATATATATATATATATATATATATATATATATATATTATATATATATATATATATATATATATATATATATATATATATATATATATATATATATATAGTTAGCCTGCATGAAAAGATATAGAAAAGAATGAAAAAGTTGTGACAGTTTGGAAATGAAAGAAGGTTTATTTCATAAGAGAAAATTAGTGACAGTACATAAAGAACTGAAAAATAATAAGGCCTCAGGCACTGATAGCGTGGTAAATGAGTCTTTTAAATATAGTGGTTGTGAGGTTAGAGATAAGATACTGGAGGATATGAATCTGATAATTTTTAAAGGGGAAGTTACTAGGAATTTTACGAAAACTCTAATTAAACCCTTCCACAAGAAAGGTGATAAGAGTGAGTGTGGTAATTATATAGGCATTAGCTTGGGTTCTGTAGGAAGCAAATTGTACAGTATTATGATACTTTTTAAACTTAGAGATACTGTAGATAATGTCTTAAGAGAAGAATCGTGTGGTTTCAGGAAGGATAGAGGATGTGTTGACCGAATTTTCACTCTAAGGTTAATAATTGAGAAGTACCTGAGTCATCAAACCCCCTCAGTTCTATTGATTATGAACAAGCGGTTGATTCAGCTGATAGAAGAGTTTTAACGAAGGTCTTAGCTTTGTATGGTATGCCAGACAAATACATCAAATTGATTAGTGCTATGTACGAGACTAGCACTGCCGAGGTTAAGGTAAGAAATGAGTTTAGTAGCAGGTTTCGTATTAAATCAGGAGTTAAGCAGGGCTGTGTTCTATCCCCATTTATATGGCTCATTTTGGTGGACTTTGTCCTAAGGCGCATAGTAAAGGCAATCGGAGAGCACAGAATCAAATTGGGAAGGAAAACTTTCCCAGACTTAGATTATTCTGATGATTTAAGCATCCTAAAAGAAAATGTTAGCAAAGCGAACGAGTTTTTAGAGGTTTTGCGAGTTCAGGGAGCAAGATTAGGTTCAAAAATTAATGTTAAGGAGACTAAGTCGTCAAGACTAGGCATAAGTAGAGGTGAAAAGATGACATTGGGTAACAAAAAGATTGATCACGCGGAGAGCTTCACTTACCTAGGTAGTATTATTATTAAAGGCTGTTGGTGAAATGAAGATATTAAAAGAAGGATACCCAAGGCTCGGGGTGCCTTTTTAACAGTTGAAAACAATTTGGACGAACAGAAAGATAAGTCTGCGAGCCAAGATTAGAATATTGGAACCTACAGCGATAACGGTGGTCAAGTATGGTTCTGAAGCGTGGGCGATCAGAAAAACAGAGAAGAATTTGCTAGGCGCTAGCAGGTCATCCCCCAATGGGATGGGAGGATGTCTTTAGTGAAGATTTAAGGAAAACAGGAGCTTCTTCGGAGGGTTTGAACAGATTAGGATGGAGGTGGAGTGTGCGTAGCGGAGTTCGCCCCAGGCGGCTTGGTGTTGTAGTGAGTTGTTAGTAGTGGTAAAAGTAGCAAAAAAAATTGAATATAACGTGTTTACATTTTCGTTTAAATTTAAAAACAGGCAAAAGAGGAAAAATCAAGACAAAGTCAAATCTACACAGGTTTAAGTAAAACAAATACACTACAAGTAGTAAAACCAATGAAGGAGTTAATATTAACTCGTAACTGTTTTTCTTAATTCAAAGCTTTAACTTAAATCGTAACTTATTTATTCGGTCAATAAACCCAATCCAAATTTTACTTTCCCAATTTGATTTTTCAACTGAACCAATGGTAATAGAAATAGTTAAACAGTTCGTGGTAAACGAATTGAGTAAGGAGCGACTCGGCCCAACAGTGGCCAAAACTCTTAAAAAAGGAAGTTTGATAACTTTTAATACATCCAAAGAATATACTGATTCAAAATATATGAAATTCATATGTTTAATGTTACCAATCAAAAGCTAAAAGCCTGAGAAAATTTACCTGATTTTCAGAAAACGAGGAAAACACACCCATAAAGTCAAGCAATCTTAATGAACTTCACACCATCACTTTGAGCATATCAGAGAACTCTACTATAGTATTTTCAAGCCCCAAAAATGCGGAATTTCGTGGTTCAGAAGAAAGATCACGGATGCAGATTTATTTTATTTGTTTTGTTTTTTTCAGGCTGATCGTATCTAACCGATGACCCAAGCTTCAAACTGAAATTAAAAGTTCTAGTGCTCTTTTAAAGTTACCAAAAATATTGGAAGGTAACTAGCCCCCTCCATGCTCTTTTATTTCCCCGAAGACATCTGACCAAAATTTTGAGATAGTCATTTGGATCAGGGTAGTTGGAAGGTCATTTAACTATTCTTTTAGGGATGATATTACCCACCCACCACCACTGGAGAAAGTGCTCCAAGTTATGCTATCTGCCCGCCGTTTAAATATAGTATTTGCGATTGGGATTTATAAGTAAATTTCGAGAGAGAGGGGGGGGGAGCTATCTGAGGGGGAGGGGTATTTTCACGGGGAGAATTTTACGTTAGAAGGAAAGTTTCCAGGGCGAATTTTCCACAGAGGGAAAGGTGGATTTCACGGCAAGACTTGAAAAACAAACAATAATTAAATAATTTTTGTTCAACTGAAAGTAAGGAGCAACATTAAAAATTAAAACGAACAGAAACTATTATGCATATGAGGGGGGCTACCCCCTCCTCAATCCCTCGCTTTTTAAGCTGAAGTTTAACATTTTGTCACAACTTTTTAAAGAAAGATTGCTCAAACACAAGGGCCGCTGAATATGAATAAGAAGTATTTTTCAAAGAATTTTTAAGACTTTAACATAAAGAGGGAGGGAATAAAGATGGGGCAGCCCCTCATTTATACGGAATAATTTCTTTTCGTTTTAACTTTAATGCTACTTCTTCCTTTCACTTCAAACAACTGATGGAGAGAGAGGAAAGAGCGAGATAGAAAAATAAAGAGGCGGAAACGAGGCCTCAACCTTGATTAATAAACAACTGATCTTCAATAACATACCATTTTGATTAATTTTTGTTTCTTGCAAGCTTTCACTCCATCAGTTTAAAATTCAATTTTCACCAGTTCCCTGATAAAATTAGGATCCGAGAAAAACATTTTTGCAAAAAAAAAAAAAAAAAAAAAAACGAAGATAAAAATCAAGAAGTTGGGAAAGAAATCTAATAGGGAACAAATAAAAATAAAAAAAGCTTACAGAGTACTACTCGTGCAGGACAGTGCATCATCGGTGTGCGCCCCAGAGCTCATAGACTGAGCCTCGCTATCTTGTCGAGAAACTACGGGACAAGGATTATAAACAGAATAGGGACTTGGGGCTGAGCGAGATATGGTTCTGAAAAACATAAAACATAGAATAAATAAACATTAGCATGCAATATAAAGCAAACATAATGTAATCTCAATATAAGTAATCCAGACAGGGTTGTTAATGTAATCTCAATATAAGTAATCCAGACAGGGTTGTCAAGTCGTCTCAGTTGGCTGGCCTGAAAATAAATTTACTCTGGACCTTTTTCTTTCATTGGAGGGGAAAAAAAAAATCTAGCTATCCGTTTTCCTTTTGTTTTTACATTCCATGCCTTTTCATTTAATCAAACTGTTCACAAAAGAAAAAAGATGAGCGAAATATGTAAAAAAAATACCAGAGATTGAAAATTTAGAATTTTGAAATAACAAATACATCAAAAGAATTAGCATTTCATGCTTGACTTCAAATATACCAAATTCCTAAATTTTAATAGTTGTTACTGTAAGACTAGTTGCTTAGTTTCAGACAAAGGCTGGACCCTCTCCCCGACATTTAGATGAACATTATACATGACAATCAACATGTCCAAGAACTCTGGAGCCGAAGTGTCAAGCCCCTTTCAATCAAAATTCGACTATTCTCCGGCCAATAAATTAATGGTCACACATCCGTGTTTATTCAAACTTTTCTCGGGGTAGTAATATCGAACCAGTGATTGTAGAATATCAGGAGAGAATGATTCAGACGGATCTTGAAAACTCAAGTGCCCTTTTTAAGTCAAAACAAACAAGTCACAGCAAAGTGCCAGTTTCTGCCTTTTTTTTGCCGCAAACAGCAGTTTCAGCCGGAATAAAGCCAACACTTTATCAAAATTTTCGATAAAGTAAATCAGTTCAAAACTGTCAAAAAGCTAATTTTATAATCGTGCAGCCTCAGGGGCATGCTGCACTGCGGTGTCACATTTGTCTCTTAACAAATATGCTTAAAATAAACGGTTATTATAAAACTGCTATCCAGCAATACTAACAGTTATGTAGTATTACAGAGTTAAGCAGCAGCTTTTAGGGGCAGTGTCAGTTAATAACTCTACCTAAGGCACCTCAACCTCAAAAAGTACGTTTTAGACCCAGTTGTCGAACTTCCGTGAGAGCTCCTTCAGATAAATACCCATCTCAAGCTTCAAATTAGTCCTTACCCGATATTCCTTCACTTAGATAAATAAGCATGAAGTATGAATGCCAAGAGGGTGAAAATTCCCCTTTTTCGCAGAGACGGTAGTTTTTAATGGGAAATATTAGTGTTCGAACATCAAAGTATTGAGATGAAAAGTCTAACTAAAGCGTAAAGGGCGGATATTTGATAAGTTCCATATAACCAAAGTCTTAATTTCTTCTTTTTTTCATTGTGCGTCCCAAATGAAAGGGCTTGTGTATTGCGATTTACTTGACACGTTTTAAATTTGGTTTAAATACTTTGGAAGGCTGACAGAAAAAAGAAAGAAAAAAAAATTGCTATTACCAACCAGCTATATTTACTGCTTTCTAACATACTTTCAGAAAAGCACTAGTCAAACTTAAACATGAAGAAGGAGAAGTAAAGGACGCGGTGACCTCCCTCATATAAAACCTGTTTGTTTTTATTAAGTCTTAATCTCACTCTTTACTCTCATTAAAAAAAGTATTTTTAAAAGGTTTTCCGATTTCAATTCCGTTACAGATAAGATTCTGATTTCAGGTGTCATAGTGGAACACTGCACAATTTTTCCGTTACTGTTTTTAGAGACGGAAATACAGAAATACGGGTGTGTTTAAATTCGAACATGTTTCAGCCAAGATTCAGGAGACAACACCAAAGGACTTTGTAGACATATCTCGAAATAGATAAAAAAATTATATTCAGAAAAATGTGAAAAAAAAATTAATGATTATATTGATCATGGTGGCTGGGGTTCCATCTTTGGCAGGCTGCACCTCAAGCCACAGTCTTACGGGCAACATTAATAAAGTTTCTTATTTTATTCCGAAATTTAAAATACCTCCTACCGAAACCAATATGGATATTGGTTTATATACCACCAAACATTATAAACGTTTCTAATTCGGAAGGCATATGGAAAAAAGGCGTTAGAACATAAAAACGCACTCTTAAAGGATTCATTCGAATGCATCAACTTTACATTTGAATCAAGAGTCAAAAAGTCTTTATCAGTCTCTAACTACTGTCCTAGTTTTCTATCTGTATTATCTTCCTTTTTTCTAACTAGAACTATCTTTCTTTTTTTCGATGAGCATTCGAGAAAACTCTCCAAGAGCTGACTGATATCAGACATATTTAGCTTTTTTCTTAAGTTCTAGCCGAAACACATCTAAGAAGTCAAAATAAATAAATAAATAGGTTGAGTTTGCGATCTAAAGAAAGCTGGTTTCATTTCATTATAAACATAAGAAAACTAAACAGGTGCTTTTTGGACTTCGATTTCTTATTATTAAAAAATTCGTAATAAAAATATTAAATATTTCTGAGATAAAAACTAGAAAATTTTTTGACGAGCAGTAGTCCAAAGGGAGTCATTAGGGCACTACATCATTTTTCGAACATATTCTTTTTTTGGGCCAGCACTGTTCAAACCTATTCAAGCGGTGATTGATAAAAGGAGAAAAAAAATCCACCGTCATTTCCTTGTCCCATTCTTCGACGACACAAGTTACCTCCTTCATATTCAAGAGTGACAAGAAACACAAAGGTATCTTATCACAAAAGGAATATATCCTTTATAAAGTGTTACATAGGGTATAGCCAAACCTTTATTTTTTCTTCTAGAAGCAAAGATTTTTCTTTGATCTTAGTCGAAAAGAAAAGAGGTCGATATAGTTTACTTTTTTCTAATATTCTTACTATAAAGAAAACATACTGGAACACTAAAAGAGAAAGCAGAGAAGTCATCTTCTGAATATAGTTGTCTAAACATAACATGTACTCTTATGAAGATTAACTATGAGGGTATTTTTCCTAAAATTATAACACCAATGATAAAGCGTCTTTGTATAACTGATACACTGCGATTAGGGATTATTTTTAAGGACATGCATATAAAAGAGGAGCCTATTTTGGGAGGAGGCAACGTTTCGCTTCTGCCAGCAACCGACCCAGTTCCCTAATCAAAAGGGGTTTCTCTAAGGATTTCTTGCCGTTTGTTAAAAAACTAGATGGATCATTGCCCCCCCCCTCATTCAAATAATATCCTTTCAAACACCAGCAATCTCTCTTTTGTTGAAATGGAATGGGGACCCACCACTTCAAAACTATATCCTATTCAAGCTAAACAATTAGTTTCCACTTTGAAAACAAATCTTTCAAGCTAAAAATTAACGAAATGTAACGCAAGACACCAACTAGAAAAAATCTCTAGATATATTAGTCTTGAGATGCGAAGGGAAAGCACACATATCATGATCATGAACAGAGGAGGGCATAGCTATACAGAGCGCTGGTGCCACAAGAAGATAGGGTAAAACAGATCTATATTCTTTCAAAGATTAATTAAAAATTACTAAAGATCCACATTGCCACATTGATTAGAGTTTCAGCAGATGAAAATACAATAATAAAGTTATTTGGTGAGAGCCTTGATAAAGTAGCTAACATCAGGGATGTATACCCCAACAATGCATTGTGACTGTTGTGAGCAAATAAAGACAAAATATCAATTAAAGCCTCTAATATCCCTTTCAAATAGAAAAGGTTTTAATGTAATGTTGGCCACGATTTTAGAACACCTCCAACAGGACATAGCCGAAGATGACAGAGAACAGCTGACTGATTGTACAGGTTGGAAAGAGGATGTCATAGATTCATTCTCTGTCTGTGATTACTGTGCTGGGAAAATGTTGAAAAGTCAGGAGAATGTCCGATCAGTATCATATCGACTGTACACCAGATCGACTGTACACCGGAATGTATAAAGTGTCGAAATGATTTTGAAATGGCGATGATTCGATTTATAATGCCTTGTCTTACGATTGTCAGATTAGGGCAAGTAACTACGTTGAAGAGACCTTTTACATAAAGGATCGATATATTTTAAATTAAAGAATAAATAGTAAAGCCTATAATAACTGAATATTACTAGGAGACTATAATATTTGTAATAAGACCTTACTTTCCTAGAAACCAGCATCATCCAATTATAATTATTACATAAAAATCGATACTGTAATTACGAATTTTATAAGTATCCTCGGTATCATGGTACTATTGATACCACTAAAAGAGAATTATAAACTAAAAGGAATCAAGCCTGGGTGGTCTTGAACCACCAACCTTTCGGTTAACGCCCGATCGTGCTAGCCACTTGAACCATTACGTCATTTACAATGTTAATTTTGTAAAATTAACAATATGATACATAAAGGATCGATAATGTTTATTATAAATGGGGACTATGTAAGCTTCATCGGATATAGCTGAAATCTAGTAAAGAACCAACCACGGCACATAGTAACTATAAGTTATTTGGACGTCATGGCATTAAGAAAAGGCTCAAATTGTCTGCGTTTAGAAGACAAGTTACAATGAGAATCCATATACAGAAGCCTGCCGCGTGCCGAGCTCCTGGTACTATTATATTTATATATATATATTATATATATATAATATATTATATATATATATATATATATATATATATTATATATATATATATATATATATATATATATATATATATATATACATATATATATATATATATATATATAGATATAATATATATATAGTATTATATATATAGATATATATATATATAATATATATATATATATATATATATATATATAATATATTATATATATATATATATATATATATATTATATATATATATAATAATATATATATATATATATATATATATATATATATATATATATATTATATATAATATATATTATAATATATATAATATATATAGAGAGAGGAGAAGAGAGAGAGAGAGAGAGGAGAGAGAGAGAGAGAGAGAGAGAGAGAGACGAGAGAGAGAGAAGAAGAGAGAGAAGAGAGAGAGAGAGAGAGAGAGAGAGAGAGAGAGAAAGAGAGAGAGAAAGAGAGCAAGAGAGAGAGAGAAAGTACCGGGAGACGGGCGGCATTGTCACTGGTCCCCGGCACGGGCACGCGGCAGACTTGTATATATTGATTCCCATTGTCGCTTGTCATCTAACCCCAGCCTCTTCTTGCCATGGTGTCACCATAAGTTCGATACAACCACCCTGAGAAAAATTCAATTTCTTCCTTAAAGTTGTGATCTATTTAGTTCGTTTTTGTGGCCAGAAAAAGTTTCAAGGAAAAAAACTTCGTAGCCGATTTCAAGACCGGGCTCCGGCACTGCCACGTTGCAGGCTTGTATATATTGATTCTCATTATCGCTTGTCTTCTAACCGCAAACAATGTGAGCCTCTTCTTGATGTCATGGTCGTCACCATAGGCTCGATACAACCACCCTGAGAAAAATACAAATTCTCCCTTAAAGTTTTAACCTTTTTAGATCAGTTTTTGTGGCCAGAGATGTCAATATGCCAGTTTCAAGAAGAAAACAACTATGTAGCTGATTTTGAGACTGGGCCCCGGCACTCGGCATGCGGCAGGCTTGTATATGTTCATTCTCTTTGGCGTCGAAGATTGTGATGGCGTTGCTCTTCTTACGTAACATTTCTTTCTTCTTCACTTTCATTTTTGACTCATTCTGATTTTGGATCTGGGGGGTGGATATGATGTAATTTGTGCCCTTGAAATCTGCTCATAAATGTGACGTCAATCCTATGTTTTTTTTTTCTTCCAAAATTAAAGCTCCAAACTAATTTTCTCAAACTCGTGATATATGCAGATCCTTTTTGCAGGCCAGAAAATCCCATGACGCCAATTTTCCAAAATTGTCAAAGATATTTTTGACAAGTTCTGATTCTCACTGTCGCTGGTAATTCTCGATGCCGCTAATCTCCGAACCACATATTTCTTCTAACTGGATATTTTTTTTTATTCACTTAAGTAATCTAACCGTATATTTCTTTGTTCTTCATGGTCGAGGGTATTCATTTATCCTCTAGGTATTACGAAACTACGAAAACCCCTTTTGCAAAGACTCATTACACTTGGTATTTTATACTTAGCTATGCTTCTTGTGTAATTTTGCCTGCATCATAGACAAACAAACAAACGCATATTATATATATATATATATATATATATATATATATATATATATATATATTATATATAATATATATATATATATATATATATATATATATATATATATATATTATATATATATATATATATATATATATATATATATATATATATATATATATATATATATATATATATATAATATATATATATATATATATATATATATATATATATTATGATGTTGAGATAGAAGGATACAAAGTCAAAGGAAATTAAAGTAGGATACAAAGAGAGGAAAACACAGTGTCATCGTCTTTTTCTCTGTAAAATAACTGAAGCGTTTCAAATTCATTTGATGTGTTCGGCACGGGATTTCTTTTAAGAGGGAATCATCAAAGGGGAACTCTGTTCCGCTTGAATTGAGGCGGCACTCTTTACATTTGAGTGAAGTAAGGTGAACACTTTGCTTACCAAAAGATGAAAGGAAGAGATAGAAAATGATCAGAGAGAATCTGGACTTGGAGAAATGATGACTTTGTTAGAGGTCTGTTATTCAATTACCAGCTAAAAATAACAAAAAATACAAAAGAATATTTATAAAAACCAGGCTACATACAACTAAACACAAATCCAAAACTCTTGTTTTGTACTTGAATCTTTCAGAAGCTAAATATAATGAACGTCATTAAATAAATCACAGAGATAATTAAAGATAATGATAAATTGCCATTTTGGATTTTAGTTTAACAGTGACCTTGTGGACTAACTCTAAATACGAGGATGTATGCCAGCACCTTTCAGTGCGCATTTCAATTTGACTATACAATTTATTCCAATGTTTCATATACAATCATTTCAATCTGATGAAGTCAAGATGGCTATATTTGACCATATAGGTATATCTTGATTGGACTAAGTCAAATTCGACTCTTAAAACATAATGTAATACTCAATAGCCAAGATGTGTTTTATATGTGTTTATACTATAATTACTGTTCTTTTGAACATACAAAGGTAATAGTCAACCAAGTTCTTTCACAATGAAATCTAAAAACTAAACTATAAAGACGAAATTTAACAAATTTCGCGCAAAACGTGTCCATTTTTTAAACAAAGTTCAATTTATTGAGTTTGTAAAAGCTCATTTAAGAGTATTCAGGTAACTTGTCCCAAAATTGACCCCTCTCCCCCTTCCTATTTCTTAATTACGAATGTAGTGGCCAGGGACAAAAAAGGACGCGGGAGGACCCTGGTGGCAGAATATTTCGATTCCCCATTTAAAATATCACAAAATAGTGACATACCTATACAATACAAATCAAGCGGAAGTGAACTAATGAGCCCGGAATTACTAAAAATTCTGGAGGCAAAAAAATGCTGATCATTTTTCCTAAAAAGTTGAAACGACGAAAAAAAAATGCAATTTCACATAAATGTAGTTTCGGCGGTCAGACATTGAAATATTCAATTTCAATCCTGCGAATTCTTGGGTCTCTTCTTTTACCTGAGTAATTCAACCATGGGCTTCCCGAACTATTCTACGTCTTAAAGAGTTTGAGAACGGTCATGTCCAGGATTTGTATTCGGGAGGGGGGGGGGGGTATCTAAGAATTTTTGTTCGAGGGGGGGGGGGGTTAAAAAGTCTTTTTAATTGCATTTTTTAAGTCAGAGTTGGAGGAATATTTTTTAGTATTAAGGGAGGGGGGTCAGAACCGTTCCCCCTTCTTGACCTTCCTTTGAGGTTTATGAAGGTTTCACTATATCATACAGATTTATACCTTGCAAATACTTCAGATTTTTGTCTCGCATCCGTGGTATAGAGCCTTCTTGTTTGAGTCGCCTCTAGAGCTTTTCTTGTAAGTGGTGCAAGCGCCGCTGATTTGCTTGACGTTGTTAAGGAGGTAGTGGGCAGTTCCATGTCTTCCATTACAGTTGGTAAGGTTCTCGTGTTCGGGTTTCGGGGAAAATCCACGGATTCTGTATCGCTTTCATCCCCTTAAATTCAATATAAAAATAGAAGTTTTGCTTTAAAACAATCCGCAGTCGAAACATATAAGAATATAGAGAAAAAAGCTCAAGCGAAGAACCTGGCAAGATTTTTCCCCAGCAGAACTTAGAAAAAACATCTTAACAAACATAAAATAGGAAATTCTGACCTAAAAAACCAGTAGCAACTTCCTTTTAAAAATTGGGTCTGTTTGGACCTATAGGCAAGTCATAAATATACATCACCCAAAGACATGAATATACACCAAAAAAGAATTACCCCTCATGATCTATTCAGAAATTCGCCCCCCTTAGAATTTTTTTAGAAAGAGCGCTAAAATGGGGAACAAGCCAGATACACTGCGTGAGCAAAGAACCTTACCTACCTCTTCAAGTGTTTCATCATCTGCTGTCATAATACCTTAGTTACAGCAAAAAAAGAAAAAAAAAAATCTCATGCTGGCCATGGCCTGCGTTGCGTAGGTACCGATCTTCTGACTTAATGCCTTCGGCCGGGAGTGCAATGCGTGATTGGGGGAAAATCATCCGACGCTTCCCGTATTCCCCCCCAGATTTCACCAGGTACCCATTTAAAGTTTAAAGCTGGGTCAACTCTAGCTGAGCTTACAGACTCCCACCATTAATCCCCGTTCCAAACCAACTAACCAGCAACACCAGGACTCGAGCACCTGACCGAGGGATCAAAGAGTTCGTGGTAACGAACTGTAAGTAAGGAGCGACCCGGCTCAATAGTAATCGAAACTCTAAAATATTAAAACTTAAAATGAACAGAAATTATTACGTATATGAGGGGGTTCGCCCCCAAGTCAATACCTCGCTCTTTTTGCTAAAGCTTTTTTTTAGTGCTCTTAAAAGAGCTATCTATTCTATTAAACGGCCTTTGTGATTCAGGGATTTGCGATTCGAACAAAATTCGAACTGTAGCGTAAAGAGCGAGGTGTTGACTAGGGGGGCCAAACCCCTCATATACGTAATAATTTCTGTCCGTTTGAAGTTTTAATGTTGCTCCTTACTTTCAGTTGAAAAAACTTTTTTTTTTAAATTTCAAGTCTAGAGCGCTAACATCTCGGCTAGGACGGCACGCACTCTTCTCTAAATACATCTAGCCCGTGTTTTTTAATTTTTTACCGAGAGGGGGGAGTAGTAGTTCAGACCAGTTTCAGAGAGGAAATGAAACTCTTCATTCCAGATTATATACGGTCAATTTAAAGAAAACACTTTTTGAAAAATTTGAAGAAGCAGTATAGACAAAAAGTCAATTAGTAACAGATGTAACAAATTGTTGGATCTTACAAATTTGTTTGGGGGTGGGGCTAAAGGATGGGGTACTAACAACAATTTCAGATAATGCTATTATTTTGCAATATTCAGTATAACAGATACTTTTATGACTCGATAACATCAATATTATTGCTAGAGGAAGTTCTCAGAAAGCCTGAATAAAACTGAGAGGCAAGATTTGAAACATTATTTAGTCAGCACTTAACAACAACTTTTTAAATATTTTATCCGCAGCGCCAGGTATATGACGAGTGCCAGATATGCCAGTCCTTTACCTAGTTTAACCCACAGGTTTTATACAACCTCTGAATCTTTGCTTGAAGAAATCAGCAGATGACTTCGATGAAATTCCACCCTCAGGCAGTTGGTAACAGAGGGATATGTAGCACTGATAAAAGCTACACGCCTGCGACAACGATTTTGTATTTTTACCTTGACGAGCTTTTGCGACTCCTGTGAGTCTGGGGAGCTTGCGGCTGAACAAATTCCCGCGTATCATCTAAATTTCAGATACCGTGTTGAGCGGAAAAATGCCTAGTCCTGCTCCGAGTACAAGTAAGTTGACAAACTGTCGCGAAAAGAGAGAAAGCTACCCAAAATGGAAGTGAGTGGATTCACTTATAGACTATCGTCGGTGGCTTCACATCAGACGGTATCTAACATAATTTTGGAGCCTCTGCAGTGGTCCTAAGTGAAGTTTTGGAGCTGCACCACGAAGGGATGTTTCAAGGATGATCGAGTTGAATATGTGAAGGCTTTACGAGGAAAGCGTGAATCCCAACTTTCTTGCACATTAGCATCGGGTCCAATCATGTTTTGACACCCAGGCAAGATACCTCCCCCCCCCCCAAATAAAAAATGAATTCACGGAAGGTAGAGTTTATCAACCCTCTTGATGGCTTCATCCTTAAACTTTGAGAAGCATGACAGCACAGAAATTTTTATCAGGAGGCTTTGTCTTCACTGCATTAGAATCGACCAGGCAAGCACTTGACCATTTTCCAGTCTCTTGTAAATCCCCTTAAAAGGGATGAGGAATCCTTAATAAAGCGTTCTTCTTTCAGATGGCTGAAGGGGCTTCTCTGATTTAAGGAAGGTGGCGTAAAAGATTTGCGAAGTTGTCTCTAATGTCGTTGAATGAAGGAAACATCATTACTGCCACTATGGGGAACCCCAGCTTTGATCACAGGAACGCCTATTGGAGGCAAAGGAAGCAATAGGCCCCCTAAATATTTCTCCCCCTCCTCTCCGTCCTTTGTGTTTCGACAAATACTTTTTTTTGTATTTTCACAGAAAAGATTGAAAAAAATCTTCCTAGATTTTGAAAAAAAGCATTCCCCCCCCCCCTTCCGTATTATTTGTGAATTAGCGCCTTTGCTTCTTCAGGTTATAACAGGAGGTATAACTTTCAGTAACAACCATCAAATGATTTTTTTAGGAACTTTAGCCATGTCATACAACCAACCAAATATTCTATATAATTTGAGCTTTTTTCCAAGATTTCTATGCCAATCTTTAGGAGGAGAGTGGGGACGTGTTTTTTTTCTTCTTATGTATAGGGTGGGGACACAGTAAACATCATTGTTGGAAGACCGAGAGGTCTGTAGTATACAAGTCCGTTAAGTTTATTTTCCACATCTTTTCTACCCTCGAACCATCCCCTTGTAAAACAACATATTTAGGAGTTATTCCCGAGCTTAAGACTGGAGTCTCAACTATATATACTTTAAAAACAAATATGTTTACGTACCTCTACTATCTTTCATTTTGGGAGATTCCACCCCTTGACCCGCTTTTTGTTTCTTTGACGTCCTTTATTATTTTCTTTATTCGCCAATTTTTTGTCGGTTTTGCTCTTGTTGTCAAGGCCTACTTTGCTAGTTAGCCATAGCACCAGTGGCGGTTCTGACCCCTCTTGCGCCTGGAGTAAAATCTCGATTAGCGCCCTCCCCCTGTCTCCCACAAAATTTTCAGGCCAAAATTAAACAAAATTTTAATTTTTCAACAAAATTATTTTCAATTTATTAATTAATCAATAGCCGTCCTAGCCGAGTGGATTGGTGCGCTGAATTTAGGATTCTTTGTCCGAGAGGGCGAGGGTTCGAATCCCCTTGTAAAACAACATTTTTAGGATTTATTCCCGAGCTTAAGACTGGAGTTTCAACTATACATACTTTAAAAACAAATATGTTTACGTACCGCCACTACTTTTCCATTTTGGGAGATTCCACCCCTTGACCCGCTTCTTGTTTCTTTGGCGTCCTTTATCATTTTTTTTATTCGCCAATTTTTTGTCGGTTTTGCTCTTGTTGTCAAGGCCTACTTTGCTAGTTAGCCATAGCATCAGTGGCGGTTCTGACCCCTCTTGCGCCTGGGGTAAAATCTCAATTAGCGCCCTCCCCCTGTCTCCCACAAAATTTGCAGGCCAAAATTAAACAAAATTTTAATTTTTCAACAAAATTATTTTCAATTTATTAATTAATCAATAGCCGTCCTAGCCGAGTGGATTGGTGCGCTGGATTTAGGATTCTTTGTCCGAGAGGGCGAGGGTTCGAATCCCCTTGTAACCATCCCCTTGTAAAACAACATTTTTAGAATTTATTCCCGAGCTTAAGACTGGAGTTTCAACTATACATACTTTAAAAACAAATATGTTTACGTACCTCCATTATTTTCCATTTTGGGATATTCCACCCCTTGACCCGCTTCTTGTTTCTTTGGCGTTCTTTATCATTTTTTTTTTATTCGCCAATTTTTTGTCGGTTTTGCTCTTGTTGTCAAGGCCTACTTTGCTAGTTAGCCATAACATCAGAGGTGTTTCTGACCCCTCTTGCGCCTGGGGTAATATCTCGATTAGCACCCTCCCCCTGTCTTCCACAAAATTTTCAGGCCAAAATTAAACAAAATTTTAATTTTTCAACAAAATTATTTTCAATTTATTAATTTATCAATAGCCGTCCTAGCCGAGTGGATTGGTGCGCTGGATTTAGGATTCTTTGTCCGAGAGGGCGAGGGTTCGAATCCCCTTGTAACCATCCCCTTGTAAAACAACATTTTTAGGATTTATCCCCGAGCTTAAGACTAGAGTTTCAACTATATATACTTTAAAAACTAATATGTTTACGTACCTCTACTACTTTCCATTTTGGGGGATTCCACCCCTTGACCCGATTCTTGTTTCTGTGGCGTCCTTTAAGATTTTTTTTTTTTATTCGCAAATTTTTTGTCGGTTTTGCTCTTGTTGTCAAGGCCTACTTTGCTAGTTAGCCATAGCATCAGTGGCGGTTCTGACCCCTCTTGCGCCTGGGGTAAAATCTCGATTAGCGCCCTCCCCCTGTCTCCCACAAAATTTTCAGGCCAAAATTAAACAAAATTTTAATTTTTCAACAAAATTATTTTCAATTTATTAATTAATCAACAGCCGTCCTAGCCGAGTGGATTGGTGCGCTGGATTTAGGATTCTTTGTCCGAGAGGGCAAGGGTTCGAATCCCCTTGTAAAACAACGTTTTTAGGAGTTATTCCCGAGCTTAAGACTGGAGTTTGAATTATATATACTTTAAAAACAAATATGTTTACTTACCTCTACTACTTTCCATCTTGGGAGATCCCCCCCCCCCCTTGACCCGCATCTTGTTTCTTTGGCGTCCTTTATGATTTTTTTTTATTCGCCAATTTTTTGTCGGTTTGCTCTTGTTGTCAAGGCCTATTTTGCTATTTAGCCATAATATCAGTGGTGGTTCTGACCCCTCTTGCGCCTGGGATAAAATCTAGATTAGAGCCCTCCCACTGTCTCCCACAAAATTTTCAGGCCAAAATTAAACAAAATTTTGATTTTTCAACAAAATTATTTTTAATTTATTAATTAATCAATAGCCGCCCTAGCCGAGTGGATTGATGCGCTGGATTTGGGATCCTTGTCCGAGAGGGCGAGGGTTCGAATCCCCTGTGACCATCCCTTGTAAAACAGCATTTTTAAGGTTTATTCCCGAGCTTAAGACTGGAATTTCAACTATATATACTGTAAAAACGAATGTGTTTACGTACCTCTACTACTTTCCATTTTGGGAGATTCCACCCCTTGACCCGCTTCTTGTTTCTTATGCACATAATCTAAAAAGATATCCGACTTAAAAAAGTTCGGAAATGTCGAATTTCGCATTTGCATCTCACATTCTTTCTGAGCCGCATCGAATATCCTCGCGTCTATCTCCAACTTTGCACTGATTTTGTCATTAATATCCCGCCGAACTTCCTCGCTTAAAGGCACTTTCCGCGAACGAACATACTTTCGATTTATCGCTTTCACAGTGGGAACTATGTCAGATCCGTGAAGTTTAAGTCCTTCGCATGCAAACCAAAATTCAAATAAATGACCACAGCCTTCGGACTCCATAAATTGTCGGTATAGTTCGACTCCATCTTGATCGAGAAGGAGGTTATGCAGATCTTCAGACCAACGAAGGTATGATGGGGATCCAGGCGTCGGTGGTGAGGAAGAACGCGTAGATTCAATTTCTCTCCGGATATCTGGAGAAAGATACTTATTATAGATACGTATATTTAAAAATATTTCAAGACTTAGTCGAACTAAAATTGTCATAAGGACACGAGAGTAAGCATTAAAACGTAAAAAAATAAAGGTTTTTGGCTTACTGGGTTCAGTTAAATAACCAAAAATAAACTAAAGCTCGGATGAATTCTTATAAAAAAAAGTTCATGGTAACGAACTTAAGTAAGGAGCAGTCTGGCCCACTAGTAACCGAAAATCTAAAAAAGAAATTTTATTGCAATTAGTACATCAAAGAATTGACTTTTTATGCTGATTCCAAATATATAAAATTCATTTAGCTTAATCTTAACCATACAAATCTATGAGCCTAAGAATATTCGCCTGATTTTCAGACAAGGGAAAAACAACCCCAAAAATTCCAGAGACCTTACTAAAAATCACACCATCCGATTCAGCAAGTCAGAGAACCCTGTATGTTTCAAGATCATATCTACAAAAAAAAAAAAAATTGTATTTGTTTGTCAGAAGAAAGGTCACGGATGCGTGTTCGTTAATTTTTTTTCCAGGAGTAATTGCATCGAACTAATGGCCCTAGAAGATCGGGTGAGAGTTCATACAAATGGAAATTCAAATGTTCTAGTGCACTTTTAAGTGACCAAAAATTTTGAAGGGCAACTAGCCCCTCCTTTCACGCCCCTTTTACCTCAAAGATATCCGATAAAAACTTTAAGGCAGCCATTTGATTCAGCCTGATTGAAATGTCAAATAAGTATGTTTCGGGGCAAGACACCCCCACACAGCTCCTGAGGAAAGGGCAACGAGTTGTTGTTTTAATTCACCCATTGTTTATACATAGCATTTGTTATTGGGAAATATAAGACTTTTTCGGGGTGGAAGGGATATTTTCTACTGGAAAAGTTTTTTGGAGGGCATTTTCTGGGCAAAATTTCCCATGCAAGGGGAGGATTTCCTGGCATGATTTAAAAAAGACCAGAAATTAAATTTTTACAACTGATAGTAAGGAGCAACATTAAAAAGTTAAAACGAACAGAAGTTAATCGGTACATGACAGGGGGTGCCCCATCCTCAATCCCTTGCTCGTTATGCTAAAGTTTTTTAGTGCTTTAAAAAAGCTTCTTATTTCCATTCATCGGTCCTTTTCTTCCAGCAGTTGTTCATAAAGAATTTGAACAACAAGTCAAACTTTAGCGTAAAGAGGGGAGAACTGAGGAGGGGGCAACCACCTTCACGTAGGGAGTAATTTCTGTTCGTTTTAAGTATTAATATTGCTCCTTACTCTCGGTTGAATTTTTGTTTTAATTTAATAACTATACTTAAGCTTGCACATCCAATTGGCTTCTTAACCACGCTTCTAAAACCAAAATTGCGTTTCAGAAAACCATAATATCGACAAAGAGGATCACGGTTTCGGTGATAGCTACAACCAATTAAAAAGCCCATAGTAACCAACTGTTTAAAATGCGTTTCTTTTAAAGGTCTCGTGATAAAAATTGCTATTTATAGCTGATTCGGTAATGGTAACTATTACTTCAATTTATCTTAATAGTAAAGTGTAATTGTCAAAATAAATTTACGGAAATTTTTAAAGAGCCTGAAACCCCTCGAAAATGGCGTTGGATCAAAACGAAAATTACTCCGTTAGAATCGCCATTGTCGAAAACCCTGTGGAGGAAAATTACAGCCCTTAACCTTGGACAACAATGAAAATCACTTTTTTTGCATGGGGAACACTCTTTTGTCTTTTTTTTTGCCCTTTTTTGTTCGTCACTAGCGGGGCACTGGAGCATCATAGAGAGGTGTTTAAGGGCTCGTTTAAAAGCTAATTTTTATATTATTTTTTTTTAAATTTTTTGTAAATTTTGCTAGATAACGCTATCATAATATTTGGTCTTCACATTACTAATAATCTCAAAACACTTCGGGCTCTGACAGTTTCTAATGCAAAAAAAAAAAAAAAAATTCAGATAGGCGCTTGGGAAATAATATTCTACATTTTTCGATCATTCTATTCTTCTTTTTTTTGTCTGCTTTTCTTCAATTTTGAAGCCTAAGGATCTGAATTCTATCCGGACTTATTATTTTAAATGTTCTCGGTACCTTTTGTGCCTCCCTCCGTGGTTTCGGAACCGGCATCTAATATCGCGATTCGGCCTCCCTGATTTACGGGAAAAAGTGACTGTACTTGCGGGAAAGCTGTCGTTATCTGCAGGTCTTACTGCGCACCATAATTTACGTCGTTTTATGTAAATAATTGTTAAGTGTGCGAGTTTGCTTCTTTTTTTTCTTTCTTTTTTGTTCTTGATTTACTCCGCTTCTTTTTTATAGTGGGTAATAAATAAATTATTATTAACCCAAATCCCGTTGCACCCAAAAAATGGCACCCAAAAAGTGCACTTTGGGTGCAATTTCCGGAATGGAAAAACCGGGAAGGATGAAAAGGGCACTATCATAATCTCCCAAATGTCATATGGTTCAACACCCTAACCCTGAGGCTTAGAATACCTCCTCTTGCATGTTCCTCCTCCCAGCATCCATAATAATATTCATAGATCGCCTACGGACTAACAGAGCTAGAAGGCTACTGCAACATAATAGAAAACTGCTTAAGGGCTCATTTAAAGGCTCATTAAATCTAATAGTTTTTATAAACTTAACTTGATAACGCCATCATAAAGTGTCATATGCCAACCAAATTGCACTTTGGATTGTATTTCCATTCTGTTTTTCTTTTTTTATGAAAATATCATGAGAGGGGCCTTTTCTATTAAGAAGACTCGAAAAAAGAATTTTCAAACTCTAGGAAGGTACAAAACTAGGAGGTAAGGCCCGCCCTCAAATTCTGCCAATAGGACTAGCACACAGACAGCATTGCAGAGAGATGTTTAAAGGTTCAATTCAAAATTATTAATCGTTTCAGCGTGATTTTTGTAAATTTATAGTTGACTACAGCATTAAAAAGCCGCATTGAGTGGTGATAAAGACCACGAGGTCTAGTTTACCCTATTGCCTTAAATTTATAGCATATAATAATCACATTATTTGGAAAACTAAACAGTATAGAGATCAGCTCTAATTTACATGATGCTTTAGTCAGGTGAGAACATATTGCCTTGTGGCAATGGTAATAAAAATTTTAATCTTGTATTTTTTTTTTTTTTTTTTTTTTAAATTGAGTATTCTCTTTCAAGCACCAATTCGTTTCAAATGTTGAAGTCGAAGTGACAAAAATAATGAAAATATAAACTTTCGTCAATTGTATTGACTACATATATTAAATTCTTTTAATAATTTCTTATATAATTGAATTCGTTATTTACATCTCCTTAAAGATGCTAAAGATAAACACTCAACAGACTATTTTTGGAACGAATCCCAGATTTTCTAAGTCAAAGTTTTAAGAGAGATGCAAAGTTAAAGCTTTAGCCTATTGGATACTCTATTTTAGCAAAATCTGCTATTAACTTCAATAGATTCTTTGCCTGAGTTGAAAAAATAATTTTTTTACAAGGTTTATTGTAACTATTCTTAAAACCTAAAAAAACAGACAAAAATTCATGAAAAGAAGTTTTTATAAATAAAGTAAAGAGCGAAGTTGAAACCTCAAATGGGCAAAAATTATTGATTTGCGGTTTATGCAACATATTTTTGAAAAACTATTTCAAACAAACTGGCTCGTTATATTTTCCTATTTTATTAGAATTCTGAAAAACTAGCACTCCAACTAGAAATCAATTTTCCAACAAAATATAGACAGCGGCTCTACTTTCGGCTATATCCAGAATACAAAAAAAAAGGAAAGCGATTCCGAGTTAACATACCATAAAAACAATCAAAAATATCTCGACATTTTTCCAAATCCTCTCTTCGCTGATTACAATCGCTTGAGCAAGCAGAGTGGCTGCTACATCCTTCAATTTCAAAATTGTCACACAAAAAGCCTATTTTCTGTCTCGCATCCCCAGCAGCTGAATTCCATAGTTTCATATAGAGTTCAGCACTCTTTTAGTCTTGATGAAGAGACTACCAAAAGAGTAACTAAAGAAGAGAATATCTGGAGACTCATTCTGCTCCAAAATAGGAAACTTGCGCATTTTAAACGTGCTTACTTTAGTTACGAGTCTCTGAGTGGGAGCTAACACTCAGGGAAGAAGAAGAAAATGGCTACGGTAGTAATCAGTAGTCAAAGTGCACATGTTATTAAAAAAGCGACATAAAATTCCAAGTTTTTATGATAGATATGCTTTTTCGTATATACATGAAATCACTGTTTGAGAAATAACATATGTAAAACATATAATAAATGATACTAATATAACACTAAACAAGAATAAAATCTTAAAATAATAATTATGTTAGTTATTATTAATGACAATAATTATTTTATACAATATTATAATGATTACATAAAATATGATATATTTAATAAATTATTAATAAACAATACACAATACATAAAATCACTAAAAAACAGAATTTTGAAAACAATTGATACACCAAAAGAATTGCATGTTACCCATCAAAACTACGAACCTAAAAAAAATTGCTTGTTTTTCGAAAAAGGGGGGACACACATGCAGAAAGTCACCATCAGATCCGACATATCTGAGAGCCCTACTGTAGAGATTTCAAGCTGCTATCGACAAAAATGTGGAATTCTTTATTTTCGTCAGAAGAAAGACCATGGATACCTGTTTATTTGTTGCTGCTTTTTCCCCAGGGTTGATCTTATCAAACCAATGGCCCCAGAATTCTAAATTCTTGGTCAACCTTCTTCCCGCCTATGGTCAAAACCATAGAATACAATAGAGAGTCATACTGTGTACAAGAGAGGCATAGAGAGTCAATAAGAGAGTCATAATTACTCCCGCCATTTACCCATGCCGCAGCCATTTAAACATTTGCCTCTCAATTACTTGGACTAGTTGTCTTGGCTTTTCTCTTTTCTACAATTAGCCATGTCTTGATGCAACCTACTGCAAAATACTTGATAACTTCAATACAAAATCAACGGATTTGATTTCTAAGTAATCAAAATGTTGGAGGGCAACAAGCCCTCCTCACATGCCCCTTTTCCCCCAAGACATCCGATCAAAAATTGGGATAGCCATTTGATTCAGCGTAGTTGAAAAGTCCGATAACTATGCCTTTGGGGGTGAGAAGACCCCACATAGCCCCTGGAGAAAGGGCTTTAAATTACGCAGTTTTGCCCATTGTTCACATATAGTATTTGTTATTGGGAAATGTACGACTTTTTTTTAGGGGGGGGGGGGGGATTTTCCGTAGGGAAGAAAGTTTTGGGTGATTTTATTCAGGGAAAAATTTACACTGGCGGTGGGGGGGAGGGGAGTTGATTTCTTGGTATGACTGAAAATTTCAGAAATTAAATATTAAAAAACAAGTTTTTTCAACTGAAAGTAAGGAGAAGCATTGAAACTTAAAACGAACAGAAATTATTTCGTACATGAGGGGGGCTACCCATTTATCAACCATCGCTCTTTACGCTCAAGTTTGACTTTTTGTCAAAATTCTTTAAGAAAGACTACTCAAACACAAGGGCCGTTGAATTTAAATAAGAAGTGTTTCTAAATAGCTTTAAAATTTTAGGTGTAGCTCCCCTCATATACGAAATAATTTCTGTTCATTTTAAGTTTTAAAGTAGCTCCTTACTTTCAGTTGTAATAACTTATTGTTGGTTTATTTAATAGTGTAAAGAAATGGTCAATCACCACTGATTTGAAATTGGTACCTATTATTCAAGTTCAACATTAACAATTGATTAATGTTGACCTGAATATAATTAATAATAGTTATAATTGGCAATTGATAGATACGAACTAAGCATACAGAACTTTTGAAAAAGTTTGGAAACCCCCTTGAGTGTCCTTATCTTCTTTTTTTTTTCTTTTTTTTTGCCAATGCAAGCGGAGTGCTTGAAAGTCTTAGAGAAAAGGAGAAAACCTCCGTGTAAAAGCGAACATTTACATCTAGCTTTGTGCCACAAAAGAACAGCTCGGACAAGATGAGGATCAAAATATAGTGGGGTCCAAACACCTTTTACAATCCGTCAGTTCAACGGATTGTTGAAAGCCATAATTTTAATCTTGCAGCAGCTTTTGAGGATTTACTTACAGGTGGTAGAACATTTATCTGTAAGGATTCCTTCTTGGTTTCACATTTAGTATGTACCTATGGAGTATTTTAATACATTCACAATACAGCCATGTGGTAGTAATAGTGGCCAATCATTAGGGCTGTCAAAGCCCCTTGGTTTGAGTTGAATTACTTTTGTAGAGTTAGGATACACATTCATACAAATATGTCAAGCAGAAGAAAAATTTATCCAGCCCCCCCCCCCTATATAAACCCATCCGCCACCTGGCAACATCGAAAAGCAACAAAATTTAAAAGTCCTATTTATTTTATTAACTGTCTATCAAGAAACTTTAGCAGATTAATGTGAACTACACTAGTTTCTTGCAACTGAGCCAATAACGCAGACCACCAATACCTAATTTTTTTTTTCTATTCCTTCGCATCGCCATCGCAAGGTGCTATTAAGTATGTGTCACTTGTCTTTTCCATCGCTCCTTCGCAAGACTTATTAGAGATGTTGAATGGAAATACCCTGGCATAGCCTTTTACTACGAGTTCGATCCACTCCTTGGGCCACAAGGCAGTCAAGTGTTACACGCTTCCGGCAGAATCCATACTGGCAGTCGCCTAAAAGGTCATTTGACTCCATGTACTGATAAGCCAATATGAGGCTATACTCGTTGGATCGCCATCTAGTTTAGGCATAGACTTCATTACATACAGGGCATAGGCATGGTTTAGTCGAGATGTGGCTTTAAATCTTAATACATGCAGTTTTTCCTTTTCTTTTCTTTTGTAAATTTAATGTTTCTCTTATAGTGATGACGGAGTAAATTAAACGCCAAACCAAAGTTTGTAGCATATGACATAAATTCATTTAATATGTGTTTCCATTGCCTGACATTTCATATAATGTTTTTAAAAATTAAAACCATTAATAAAAAAATAAAAAGTATGATTTTAATGATTAATTTAATAGGATGTAGGCTATAGTTGATAGAGTGAAATCGTATCAAATCATTAAATTTAGTATTCTATTTTGATTGATGTGTGTTAAGGAAAAAGTTGAGTGTTTATTGTTAAATTAGTGGTAGCAGAGTATATGATGTTACACTTTTGTTTCTCTAAACCCCTTTCGAAGTTAATTTTAATTATTTTTTTGTGGATTTTTTTGGTAATCCCTCCTCCATATCATGCTGTGGCATTAAAGGTTTTTTTTAATAATTGAAACTAAATTAAATAAAAAATAACAAAACTTTTTGAGACTATTACCTGTTCCAATTACAGCAAAAAATGACGAATGTGAAATTTAAAGAATTGTCTCATAAATGAGGCTGGCCACACTTTTCATTTTATGAATGTATTATAAAAAAAAAAAACCAGTGCTTCCCAGATACAAGTAAAGCCTAGTAAGGATTACAAGTCAGATACGGGTATACTTTTAATATATTCTTCTTATCAACGCATATAGAAATCAAATAAATTCAATAAAAACAAGAAGCTTTGCTGCCCCCTCAATCTCCATTCGTAAGGTTTGAACTATTGCTTGCACTGCCCCCTGTTTTAACTTAATTGCTACGTGTAAAAAAAAATCAAGCATTTTCCAGTTCTAAACAAGAATATTAAAAATATGTTGTTTTAAGTAAAATGACAGCCACCACTAGGATGTTAAAGATAGGCGGTTAAGCAAGGCAACAGTCCCTCTCCCATTCATGAAGTTTTTTGCAGGCATTAAGCTTGAACAAAGGTCCTTGCTTGTATCTGAAAAACACTTTGTTTTTTTTTAACATATTGAAGGAACGAGCATTTTATTGAATTACAATCGAGTCTTTTAAAGTTTTGTGCTTAATTACTTCTTTCTCTTATTATAAGTCTTAATGTCTATTCCATATGACTAGTTCCTCTAACTACATCTAAAACTAAATTTAGTTATGTAATGTGTGATAGCTACTACTACTAGTACTAACAACTCATCGCAGCATCAAGCCGCCAGAGGCCTACATAGCTACACACGCTCCTCCTCCATCCCAATCTATTCAAAGCCTCCCTTTGTACACCCTCCCACGAAATTCCCATTTCCTTTAAATCTTTCTTTATGACGTCCTACCACCCCAGACGAGGACGACCTGATAAGGATCGCTGTTTTTTTCCTTTTGGTCATTATTTACCTTTGGTACTTTCTGTTTCTAGTCGATTCGATAGAGTAGAACAATTCCTTAGACCACACTGCCTTTCCATTTACAGTTAAAAAGAAATAAAAATATTGTAAATTGAGCAACACTTTTAATAAGGCAGTGAAAAAAAGACAAAAAAAACTATTTGCAAAAATAATTGCAAAAGTCCTAATGTTTCGGCTTCATATCTGGAAGGCTTTATCAATGGGGAAAAAAACAAATAAAAGTAGCCCGAAACAATAATAAACATATAAAAAAATGAGAAACAAAAGACCATACACATGCTAAACAAAAAAATTAAAAAGAAAAGCGAACAAAAACTCAAATTTGAACAAAGTTTACAGACGTTCGTTCGTCATTTTTCTGCGGAGCGTTTGTTTTGTTTTTCTGATCTTCCCACATAGGTTTGTTTAAGATGGATTTTTCCTGTTTTTTTTTTTCGTTGATAAAGGCTTCTAGATCCAGATTTGAAGCCAAAATATTTGGACTTTTAATATTAGGGGTACAGCTTTTTTCTTCATTGTCTTCAAAGTTTACCCCTTTTTCAGCATTTCCATTTCATTTTAAAAGTAGTAGGGCGAATTTCAAGTAGCTATTTTATTGTAAGGCCCGAGATAGGTTTTGAGGGTAAGAATGGGCGTTAAACAAGCCCAACCTTTCAGCATATCCGCAGCAAATGAGAACACATTACTTATAGTCCATTGGTAAGCACCCGTAAAACGACGTCCTGGATTAAGTTAGATGACAGATGAGGGTAGACATGGCCGTATGCAAGGGAGCGGGTCACGGGGTCAATTGTCCAACACGTTAAAACGTAACGAAAATGCGAGTGAACTAATTTTTAATGCGTTTTTAAAATGAAATTGTAATTTTTTCGACAATTCCCATTATTCTCAATAAACTCTAAAATAAAAAGGCTTCGATAGACACTTTTTAAAAATACGTAGAAACCCTGGAATTTAGTGTCTAAAGTAGTTTGACGTCCATGCTCCAAAGGGTATGTGAATGTCAATTGACATGTTCTTTACTTTGTAATCCACATGGCTTCTTCTCTATTTAAAGAAACGGTTAAAACAGGTTTTTAAATACTCTTAGAATTGACAATAATATAACATTAAAAGGTTTCACAAATTTTAAAATTACTAATTAGCTGTACTTCGTGAATCAATAATTTACGAAAAAAGACCATCTCTACTTTCTTTTCAGTGTCCTTCTTGGTCGTGTCGAGTTTGCCGATTGATGTAGACACTCGTACTCAGGGTTGCCAACCCGGTCAGTTCCAAAAGTGCTACAATTGCCCAAATTTGCGTGCTACACAGCGATTTACGGTGCTAAAGTAAAAAAATTGACAGTAATAGTGCTAAAATAGCACTGACAAATATGTTTTTTTTTCATGCCATACTATTGAACATCTTTGGCCTAAACACATTCGTGTGCGCTAAAACACATTCGTGTGGGCTAAAACCTATTCGTGTGATAGGATCCGTCGGTATTGCAAAGACGATGCGGAATATGATTCTATAGATTCAGTGTATTTTCTCTATAAAAAAATATCTGCGCATGGCATAAATTAGGGACAAAGGAATAAAATACCCCTTAAGAATCCTCACACCTTTGCCCCTCATACGAAATGTGATTACGATGCAAAAAGATGTTGAAACTTGGGACTAAAACCTAATTATTCTTTTTTTTATCAGCCCCTTAACTGGTAGAGACAGTCCCCCGCCCCCCATCAACATTTACCTATATGCAAAATAGTGACCTAAAGGGCAACTACCCTTCGAAGATTCATTAAAAATTGTAAAAATTACAGTCAAATGTTGTATGCCAAGGATTAAAAACGAAAAGATCAGAGCACAATTAATTTTCAGATAGTCATTTTTAAAGTGGTAAATAAGGAGCGACTCGGCTGAACAGTAACCGAAACTCAAAACACGGGATCTTACTATCAATAGAAATATCAAAAGAATAATCTTATTATGCTGATTCCAAATATATATAATTCATCAAGTTTGGTGTTACCGATCAGAAATTAGGAGCCTGAGAAAATTTGCCTTATTTTTAAAATGTTCGGAAACATCCCCTAAAATTCAAGGAATCTTAATGAAAATTACGTCATCATATTACTAGAGAACCCTACTGTAGAAGTTTCAAGCTCTTATATACAAAAATATAGAATTTTGCTATTTTGGCCAGAAGACACATCCACGTATGCGTGTTTATTTGTTTTTTCCCAGGGGTGATCGTATTAAAATAATGGTCCTCGGGAGAGGGTTCATTCAAACGTAAATTAAAAGTTCTAGTACTCTTTTTAAGTGATCAAAAAGACTGGAGGGGCAACTGACCCCCTCCCACGCCTATTTTTTCCCCAAAGTTATCTGCTCAAAATTTTGAGATAGCCATTTTGTTCAGTATAGTTGAAAGATCAAATAAATATGACTTTGGGTGTAAAAGATCCCCCCCCCCCCCACAGCCCGTGGGGAGAGGTCTCTAAGTTATGAAACTTGCCCATTGTTTACGTATAGTATCTGTTATTGGAAACCATACAGACCTTTCTTTTTTTTTGGGGGGGGGGGGGGTTGTGCTTGGGATGGATTTCTATAGGAGAATCTTCCTTGGGGAGGGAAATTTCCGGGGGGCTTATTTTCCAGGAGAAATGTTACACTGGGGATTTGACAGAATTACAATACGAAATCCTTTTGAAGTGTCTTACATTCTCTTTGCCAAATCTTACATGCAGAGATGTTCCTTGGGAATTATCCGGGGCGCTATTTTCCGCGTATTTTGATTTCCGGGAAATAATTTCTATGGAAGGGGGCATTTCTGGAGTGATCGAGAAACCGATTAGAGATTCAAGTCTTATTCAAATGAAACAGTGCTAAGGATAATTTTTCAGGCTGAATCGTCCGTAAGCAATTTTACGGGGAGAGCGATTTTCAGCGAGGATGGAACTGTTTGAAGGGTATTTGACAGGGAGTACACTTTACGTTGGATAAAATTTTCACGGACGAGTTTTCCGTGAGGGAGGGGGGCATATTTCATGGAGGGTGAGCCAGATTTACCGGCATTATTTGAAAAACGATAAGAAATTAAATAAAAATAATATTGAAAGTAAGGAGCAACATTAAAACTCAAAATAAACAGAAATGATTCCATATATGAAGGGTTATCCCCTCCTCAATACCCTGCTCTTTACGCTAAAATTTCACAGTTTGTCCCAATTTTTAAGAAGGGCTACTGAAACATGGGGGTCGTTTAATTAGAATAGAAAGCTGTTTTAAAAGTGCTAACAGCTTTAGATTAAAGAACAAGGTATTGAGGAGGGGAGAAGCCTTCATATAAAGGATAAATCTACAAAAATTAAAATACAAATTTAGTTTTAATATTTCATGTACGGTGAGCCAAATTCGAACCTGCATTAGTTGAAAACCGTTCAGAAATTAGAAAAAGAAACAAATTTTTTTAACTGATAGTAAGGAGCGACATTAAAACGTAAAATAAACAGAAATTATTCAATATAAGAAAGGGGCTGTCCCCTCCTCAACACCTCGCCCCTCACGCTAATGTTTGACTCGGTATCAACTCTAGTTTTTAAAACAATAAAAAACTTTAGCGTAAAGAGCAAGGCGTGGAGGAGGGAACAGCCCGTTTCATACATGGAATAATCTCTGATCGTTTTAGGTTTTAATGTGGCTCCTTTCTTTCAGTTAAAAGAAACTTCTTTTTTTAATACAAGAAAAATATGGATAAAAGGATAAAGCCTTTTATCCCATTAGTCTTAACTCGAAAATGACTCTCACTCTAAGAAATTAAACAAAAACAGCACTTTTTTCAACGGAAAGTAAGGAGCAATATTTAAATTTAAAATGAATAGATATTATTCCGTATACGAGGGGTTCTGTCCCCTCCTCAGCCCACCAGCCTTTATGCTAAAGTTCGATTTTTTGTCTCAACTCTTTAAGAACAACTGTTCAAACACAAGGACCGTGTAATTGTAAAGATGCTTATTTTAAAGCGCAATAAAAATTTAGCATAAAGAGCCAGTGGTTGAAGAGGGGGCAATTTCCTTTATAGAATAAAGGGGGGGTTGCTGTACAAATCCCTTTACACAGAAACCCCCCTCATATACGTAATGATTTCTGATTGTCTTAAGTTTTAACGTTGGCACTTACTTTCAGTTGAAAAAACTTGTTTTTTCACGTTCCGCACAAGGATATTCAGACATTCCTATTTTTCCAAATTATTTATGTGCTTTAAACATTCATACAATACTAAGGGTTTCCACTTCTTTGATGCCTCACAAATTTTTTTTTACAAAACCACCGTGTCACCTATAACCGGCAAAAGAAATGAATCACAATTTCCAGTTATTCAGTTTCCAGTTATGGAATTTTTTTCTTTTTTTTTTAAGAAATCTATTTTCATGTTCAAACTCCATTCAATAAAGCACAAGAATTACGCTTATTCATTAAGTTATTGCAATTAATTGCAAAAAGCTCTGTTGAACGCAGAGCGAACCAACCTGTATGTTATTTACACAAACCCCGCTTTCAATAAGCATATTGCAATTAATATCTGTAATTTTTGGCGTTCAACAGGCAATTACAGGTCTGCGTTGAATAGCGCTTATTGAAACCAATTGAATTATTTTAATATAATTATTTTCTTGCTTGTTGCGCGTCAGAGCTCAATAAGTTGCACTTTTTTGTGTTCTAGATAGAAAATTCTTGCTGTGTATCTTTTAGGATAAATTAAAATATTCCTGTTAGAAGACACTCAAGCATTGCCTGTAGTAAAGGCCCATAAGCCTTCAAGGTTTTTATCCTTTTTTGCAGGGGGGGGGGGACGTACTTTTCAAAATCTCGGAAGGCAGATGTGTCGTTTTTTTTTTCAATGAAGATAGCAAAACTGTCATTTTCTTGAGGAAAATAACCCCCCAAAAGGTACTTTATCAAAATCTAGGAGTGGGGGGAAATTCAGGAGGCACATGCCCCCCTTGCCCCACTGTATCTCCCCACACCCTCAGACCTCTTCTATATCTATTTGAAGGTTAGTGAAAAGTTAGAAAATTTGGGCAAATGAATCCTTTTACAGCATCAGACTCAAGTCTTCCTCCAACTCCTTGGTAATAGCTTATTCGTAGTTATACATCACAAAACATAATTTTATCAAGTATCAAATGAAATAACTTAATGAAAAGAAGCTTTATTTAATGTCTGTATTAATCGTTTATTTTGTACGAGCTGTGTGACTCTTTATGAACGACTGCGCCACCGCTCGGCATTACTGCCTCTGAAGTTTATGTAGCTTTAAATCTTATTCCTAATGTGGCATCTTTCGTTTTTTTGTTTTGTTCTACACCCTCTTTTTTGTACCTCTGTATGTTCTTTTCTTGAATATTTTAACTGTTTAGTTTAGTTTCTCTTCTTTTTTTCGATGATAAAGGCTTTCAAACGTTAATTCCAAAATGTTCGGACATATTTTCGTTTTTTCGCTATCTTAGTTAGAGTTTTTTACTTTTCTCTCTATGTTATTTTTTAGAGCATTTTAGCTGTTTAGTCTAGTTCTTCTTCTTTCTTCCGATGATAAAGGCTCCCAAATGAGAAGCCAAAATGTTCGGGCATATTTCAGTTTATTTTTCACTGCCTTGATTTTTATTTCTTTTTTTTTCTTTCTGTATATTTTCTTCAATATTTTAGCAGTTTTTCTTATGTTTTTCATTGATAAATAAGACGTGAAGCAAAGGCCTCGGTTATATTCCAGTTTATTTTTTCACTGCCTTAATTTTTAATTCTTTTTTTTCTATGTGTATGTTATTTTCTTCAATATTTTAGCAGTTTTTTCTTCTGTTTTTCATTGACAAAGGCTTCCAGACGTGAAGCAAAGGCCTCGGTTATATTTCAGTTTATTTTTTCACTGCCTTAATTTTTATTTCTTTTTTTTTCTTTCTGTATATTTTCTTCAATATTTTAGCAGTTTTTTCTTATGTTTTTCATTGATAAATAAGACGTGAAGCAAAGGCCTCGGTTATATTCCAGTTTATTTTTTCACTGCCTTAATTTTTAATTCTTTTTTTTCTATGTGTATGTTATTTTCTTCAATATTTTAGCAGTTTTTTTCTTCTGTTTTTCATTGACAAAGGCTTCCAGACGTGAAGCAAAGACCTCGGTTATATTTCAGTTTATTTTTTCACTGCCTTAATTTTTATTTCTTTTTTTTCTATCTGCATGTAATTTTCTTCAGTTATTTTAGCACCTTTTCTTCTGTTTTTCATTGATAAAGGCTTCCAGACGTGAAGCAAAAGGCTCGGCATATTTCAGTTTATTTTTTCACTGTCTTAATTAAAAGTATTTCCCGTTATTTGTACATCTCCATATTTTCATTGTCCTGTAATTATGAATGCAATGGCAGTGTAATTCAGGATATTACAAACAAATTATTAACCTGACAATGTTTATAGCTTGAGAACATGTGCATTCTTGCTGGTTCAATATTATTACCATTCCTGAAGCCCTTTCAAATGACGATTCTTACTCGCTTGACAGTAAAAAAAAAGTTTTCGGTTACTATGGGCTAGATTTCGTTCTTTACTAGATTGCGATTAACACCACAACCAGGACCATTTTATATAGGCGAATGTTGCCCCTTCTTAAAATGGCGCTATCCAAAAAGTACTATGATGTAGCCCAAAATGTTTTCAATCAAAATACCTTATTATGACGTAATCCAAAATATCTTCATGCAAAATACCTTACTATGACGTAATCCAAAATATCTTCATGCAAAATACCTTACTATGACGTAATCCAAAATACCTTCAATCAAATATCTTACCCTGACGTAACCCAAATACCTTCAATCAAAATATTTTACTATGACTTAACCGAAAATACCTTCAATACGCCTTTAAGTGCGAACACCAGCAATGACTAAATTTTTGTACATGGGTATTTTGGCTGAGTCAAAAAGATTCTCTTGCATGACTTGGGTATAAGCAAACGCGACATAATAAACTAAATATTTTAATTGTGTACCTTAGAATTTTCGCAAATTACGAAGATCTTAGCAGGCGTATCTCATATTTGAAATAAGCAGTAGGTCTCCTATTGTTTCTTTTTTCATCCTTTCTGATGTCTTTCTTTAAAATGTAAGCCAAAACTTAAGAAAATTTTCAGTTCGTAAAACGAGCGTAAGCGTGAAACGAAATAAATTATCTTGAATTCACACTCTCTAAGACAAATTTTTACCATTGTACTAAGATAACGTTACACTTAAGATTTGTTTGGGTAAAATTGCTGTTTTGCGGGTTGAATGCCCTTATCGGCACTTTGCACTTTACTGTTGCGCGATCTCTTTTGCTGCACAGAAATGGTTCTAATTTTTTTTTCAAATGAGCCCTCTTTTGACAAGCCATGACCATTGAATCGATATGATCATCCCCGGGAAAAGAGAAACAATTGAAAGACAGAAAATGCCCTTTTTAGGGTTCAGAGATTTTCCAACCCAAAGAAAGGTCCACTGACCTTCCCAAATATCCAATAAGAAGCTATGCAATACTGTACACAATTTAATGAAAAAAAAGATGTGCGATCGGATTTAACAGTCTATATCGGCGGTGTTGATTCAATTCACGACCCTTCAGCCAGGAAGAGCACTGCGTTGCTGGTAAGCCAATCATCCTATGCTTTAGCAGACCCTTCCTGTTTTACCTTCCCCATAATTCTCCAAATACCCATTTTGGAGCTGGGTTGACTCTGGTTGAGCTTATACAATCCCCATGGGCGTAATTTGCCATGGGGCCAGGGGGGAGGGGTTTGGGCAGTTGCCCCCTCCAGATCTCGGTTTGCCCCCAGCTGAAATTTAGTTTCTGCAAAAAATCTTGTTAAAAGTAAGATAAGCCTGCATAATTCAAGCATCCAGAAACAACAGGTCAGTTTTCTTTCTTTAGTAAGACATCTGACCCCCGCCCGAAACTAAATGATGATCGACACCAGAACTCGAGCCATCATCCTGAAGGACATGGGATTGCAAGTACAGCGCGCTAACCATTTGAATAGGCCATAATTTCATGAAGCTTCGAATGAATAAACCGATCTAAATGAAGATTAAAATTAAATCTCTACGTTATGTGTTCACTTTATATTAACAAAATTTACTGATAGGAACAAATGCGTCGAATCTCGGCATTGTGGCCTTTGAAACTGGAAACCTGAATATATAGCTTTCTGGTAAATCTACATTGATTGGATATCTCAGAACCTCAAACCAATAGCTTTTTCACTTTCTTCGGGTCAAAATTGTTCTCTATGCAACAAAAATGGCAGAATTTCTTTTGCTACTTAACAAGGGCACTTGAACGTTTAATTTCCGTTCGAATAAGCTTCTTTAAGACATTTTAGTACCACTGGATTGATACAGCAACCCCTGCAGAGACAAAAATACCGCATCCGTGACCATCCTTCCCGACAAAAATACGAGATTTTGCTTTTTTGCGAATAAGGTTTGAAAAATCTGTATATTAATAGGTTCTCTGTTCTGCTACATTTGATGATGGAAATTTCTGCAACATCAACCCTCTTTTGAGGGTGTTTTCCCCTTTTTTCTTAAATAGCTTAAACTTTCTCAGACTCGTAGCTTTTCACCGGTAATTTTGAACTTGATGGGTCATTGTAAATTGATAAGAAAATTTTGAACTATCACATATTTTGAATTACCATAAAAGCCGAATCTTTCAATGAATATATTGTCATCTGAGTACAACTATTTTCTTTTGTTTAAAAAAAATTCAACCTACAAGTCACTCTTCACTTACAGATCGTTACCACAGGCTGTTTATGATGGAACTGATCTCTGTTCCACTGTCTTCACCAACTTTTTTCGTAAATAGTTTAGTTTCCTCGGATTTTTATGTCTAGAATTCTTTATTTACTCTGTTATTTTAATTTCTTAAGTTTTCATGTAGTTCATGCATGTAGTGTATTCTCTTGTTTTTTTTATCTTTTTTTCGTTATTCTCCAGAAGTGCCGTTTTTGTATATGATGCGGGTTAAAAGTAAATTATTATCGTTATTATTATAAAGGTAAAAAATATTCTTGGTTATAAAAATATTCTTGGAATTTTCTTTGTTTTACAAACCTATTCCAGAAATCTTCCAAGAATTCTTATTTTGAAAGTAGGTGTCTCTTGCCCTCTTGACAAATTGTACCCAGTAAGGATAGGAATCAAGACTGTATCCAGGATTTTTGTTCGGTGTGGGGGGGTGGTTTAATAGTAAAATTTACAAAACGCATCAAAAATTTGTTTATATAGAACTTCTTTTTATTTTTTTACGAGTCGGAGAAGAAAGTAGAAGGGGGGGGGGGGTTCAAACCCAGTATCCCCATGGATACAACATTATCAAGAGTACATGATGAAGTAACCCCTGTCGTCTCAAAACGCAGTCTGCAAGTGAAAAGTAAAAAAGAAAATAGTTCATCCAGTCCGATTTGTAGCATGTGACACATCAATAGATATTTTGTGGGAAATAAATTAAATAGAGGGTCTCCTTCCGCGTCGGCCCAAGCGAAACTTACCACAATATTACAAAAAAAGCTGACATAAAACATACCATTGTACACTGCTGCCTGTCTTCTCTTCAACGAAGCTGTAGGAGAGTTCCCCCCAGATCCAATTTTTCCACTCCTTTCTAATCTAAGATTTTCTAAACTTTTCGTCAACAAGTCTGGAGGCTCCTTGTAACTCATTTTGACGGTTTCTTCACCTAAAAATTAAAGTGTTCTTAGTGCAAAGGTCTATCACCGAATCTCTACTTTTTTAATCAGGACGAAAAATTTTCGCTAGAAACTGAAATTATAACGAGGGCTACAGCCAATCAAAACCCTTCATTCCCAACGCTGAGATTTCAAAACATTTCTCTCGGCGAATAGAGGGGGGGGGATGCAGGAATACTAAAACTGAAAGTTAAATTCATATTTTCGAAGTTTTTGAATCGAGAGAGGGCCGACCGAACAGATTTGTTTGGTATAGGATGCCTTCATCTGTCCCTCCTCTGTGCAGAAAAGATTATGAAATAACAACTCATCCTTTTAAAATATTAATTTAAATAACTTTTTCCACGAAACAAGTTCTCAAAGAAAAGTAAAGAGCTCCATTAAGCCAAAATGAGCAGAAATAAAGTCAAGCAATCTTGCAAGAGTAAAACTACCACAAATCCCTATCAGTAAATAAACGGAACAGAAATCGAACAGAAATTACAATAAATAGCCAAGTCAAACTCAAAACGAACAAAAATTAACATGAGTAGGGCTGACAGCCCCCATGCCTTCTCAAGACCAGAAAATAATTTGCACTTTACTGAAAACAAAACACATTTCAAATGTTTTCCCTTTTTTACTTTAATAAATAAAAATTATTAAAGCTTTAAGGAATAAATGCCAGTATATATAAATTAAACTGACAATCCGCGGTCATTTGTTTCTTTTTTCAGTAAAGTGCAAATTATTTCATTAGCAAAAAGACTTGGACTCTGTTAGGGACCTTCTCTAGTTTTCGCAATTTAGGGACCTTGTGGCAGCCCTGGGTTTTTAGAAGGTCATCAAACCAGTGGTTTTCGTAGGTCAGGAGGGAGCTTATTTGAAGTACCCTTGTTAAATAGAAAAGAGTTCATGCCACAGTAAAGTGGAGCTGTTTTCCGCCGTGTTGTGACATAAACCAGCAATCTGGCCCAAACACACAAAAATTCAGTAGAGTGAAAATTCCGAGAGAGCCAATCGATTTAGAGTTCAGGGATTCAGGGTTCTAAAACGGTTGGGAGTAAAAAAAAAGGGAGGGGGGTATCTAACCCGAGAGTTGTTTAATGGTTTCATTTTTTACTTTTAATATCTAATTGAAACTCAAATAATTCTTCAAATTCTCTTATTTGTAACTGTAACGCCTAATAAGCGCAGCTAACGTCCTATTCTTTTGGATTCATGTGCTAACATATCAAATAGTTGGTGGCAACTAGACCCCAGCGCCGCGCCGGCGGATCGACCGAACCCCGCCGACGAGAGGCCTGGTCCAACGCCGCCAGTGTCGTAACGCCGCCGCCGCCGGCTAAGGCGGCGGCGTTCTGTCGACTTTAAATTAATTTTGCGGCAATTCTTTATTGCGTCAACCGCAAAGTCGGAGCTTTTCCTTCTCGTGCGGTTTAGTATTTCTATTTTCCTGATTAGAAATCAAGCAGGGCTTGCACTATCCCCGAATTTTCGGGTATTTTCCCGAAAAGGGAAAATACTAGGAGGTATTACATTTAAATGATAATATCTCGAATTTTTTTTTATTGAAAGCAGGGATCCCAAAAAGTTTTTTTTTTTTATTTAAAGCAGAGACGGTATCCTATCAAGGTGGTATCCAGGGGGGGGGGTGTAGGGACCTATCATATTTAAATTATAATACCTCGATTTTGTTTTTTTGAGAGCAGGGGTGCCAATAAGTTAATTATTTTTTTTTATTTAAAGCAGAGAGGGTATCCTATCAAGATGGTATCCAGAGTGCGGGGGGAATAGGGAGTTATTATATTTAAGTGATAGTACCTTGACTTTATTTTTAGTGAAAGCAGGGATGCCAAAAAGTTGAAAAGTTGACAAAAATTAACAAGATTTTCGTGAGTTTTACTTGATACAGCACTTGCATGGCTTTTATCGTCCAAGGGGAAAGGGACATATGCGTCCAACCCATTTTTTTCTTATTGATGAAACGGGTTTACTTTGAAAACATTCATTCGTAAGTACCAGGCAGATTCAAACTAAAACGAACTGGTATGACGAAAGCGATATCGACATCCCGACCTAACGTTGCGCTCGAGTGACAATGGTGCCCTTTGCCCAGTGCCCAACTTACATTAAAAGGCCAGGTCATAATAAAAGCTTTCAATTTGGGAGGTTCACAGTGGTTTAAAAAATTCGGTCACCCCACAAATGATTACCAAAAATATGCACAAATATAAGAAATGTAATATTTGGAATATTATAACACTTTTTTCAAAGCTTTGAAGAAAAGCAAAAAAGGCTAAATACCCCTAACTACGCTTGAAAGCTATTTTAATAAGAAACTCTTTGGAGATTTCCATGGAAATGACCATAGCAGAAGCTTTGAGCCTGGGTGGGGATCAAAGAGGAGTCTTTGAGTATTTTGACCACAGGTGACTTACTGTCGCGACTTTCTTAAATTTGGTAATTTTTGTGAGCATTTGGAAATCAAAGCTTAAACTCAATAACTAATACTAAGTGTCCTAACATTTTGCTTGATTAAAAGTGACGAGCTAGGATGAAAATCTCAACATCTTCCTGGAGCTACTTCAGTCTGCATATTATTTCATTTAATTACATTTAAAACGGATGAGCTTTTCACTTTTTACCTAAGAAAATAGCTGGCACTTCATTTTTCTTCTTACCGAATAAACCATTAGGTGTTTTTGCGTCATTGTAATTGAAGTGTTCTCATGTGAAGTTTTCATCATGTATTTTTCAATTTGATAAATTTGCTCCTTTTAGATGCAGTTTATAATTTGGCTGATATTAGGTATTTATCAGTTTATAAATTGGAATGAATCCCCAAAAGAAAAAATAAATAATATCCAAAAGAGCAGCCAAAAGCAATAAAAAGCAGCAGTTCAGCCTTAGCGTACTTGACATACATTCTATAAAGAAGCAAAAAACTTTAAAATGTTTTTTTTTTAAATTGTTATTAAAAACCAATTTTTAATACAAGAAAGCTTTTTAGGAATCCAAAAGAGAAAAAAAAACAATCAATATCAAAGTCGCCCATTTCAACTGTTTTAAAGGTGACAAAACAGATACAGGCAAAGGGCATTATGAAAAAGTTAATCTTTTAAATTCAAAGTTATATTCAAAGTTTTTACCCAGATAACTGACGAATTTTGATATACGGCATTTGAAGTTTTGTATGCAGTAATGCTCGATGAAAAAACTACTAATTTTGATAATTATTTATGTTAAGGATACATAGCTAATAGATACTTCAACTATTATGCAAGGGTTCTGAAACGCCACAGTCATTTCGCTTCTACCAGATTTCTACTTCTCTTGATGAATAACGAAGAAGACCAGTTTCCAGCCAGCGACTTGTGAATTTTTGAACTCATGAATAGGCTCGAATCTGTTGTAAATTTAAGCTGTGATTTGAGAAAGACTGATGAAAACATTAATGTTTGCGGACAACATTGATCGCGCAGACGGCGCGCCGCTGACTTCTTACCGGCGGCGCGCCGCGGCGTGGTGTTTTTGGCCCCGCCGCCGCCGGTCTTCCCTCATCGGCGCGGCGCCGGGGTCTAGTGGCAATGAACTATAAGAATAGAGGAACTATCGAAAAGCTATCCCAGTTGCCACTTCCCAGTCTCCGAGCCAATAATGGCGCGAAATAACGCATTTATTCCTATCGATAGATGGAGACCACAAAAAAGAAACGGTTAATAGAAACAATTGTTTCGAAGCTTCACTTAACTGAGTTTATCCAATTTAAGCTTTACTAGATTATATAAAATGATGTAGGCTATAGTTTCGTATCAACTATTGGAAAGGAAAGTTAGTAGACCTTTCTTTGGGTGGGGGAAAAGATGACTGAATCCTCAGTGTGTTTTTAGACCAACTCATTCTATCTTCCTGTAAGCTTTCTGATAAATATATAAGTAGGGGAGAGAGTCTCCCTTCATTTTGGGTAATATTTTATATGCTTACCTGCAAAGAAAGGGAAGATGGGGGGGGGGTCCCTGTAAAAGATTTGTTCGAAGAATTCTCCATCTGTAAATATGATGACACAAAGGCTTATTATTTAATATTCAAAATTTATCAGTTTTAAATTTGCTCCTCAAAAGCTAATAGATATGGAAACTTGCATAATTCAGAAAAAAAGGTTCAAAAATTTCAAAGTCATGTAACTTTGCTGAAAATTATACAATGAAATTCAAAATCAATGATAACCCATATATTTAATATCTACTGAAGTACCAAAAAACTCAATTTTGGGCCAAAATACTATCGAGCCCAATTCTGAAAATTATTTAAAGGGAATTTTTATACCCGACCTGTTCAGAGACAACACTGACGTACGGTTGAAGATTCGTCTTTATATGTATGCGGTCCGTATAAATGTGTTCCTATTAAAACTAACCGTTACAACATATCGCATAGTTACACAATGGCTATTAGGGTGGAGGCCAACAAATTCTTTTTTATGGGGAGAGACCTTAAAACAGCTTTTTTCCGAATTTCGCCGAATTCCCGAACTTTCCAACTTTCCATGAGAGATACGTCAAATGAAATGAATAAACTATGAAGTGAATATAGATAGACTTGAAAACTTTTATATCTTATTTGAAAAATCAAATCAAGCAAACCGAGCCCCACCCCCCTCTTCCTGAGCCCCCACCTACCTTACCTCTTGGTCGTCAAATCTCGGTAAGTAGGTATACAACGTGATTTGAAATCGAACACAATGCTGAAAGAAAACACAGAGGAGCAGAATGTATGTAAAAATATCGAGAATATACAAGTGAAGAATTGAGATCTCAAATTCGGAAAAATATATACAGATCGAGTTGAAGTTTTCACAAATATGTTTTTTTTGGAAGGCTGGGGGGAGGATGAGAGACAAATGCGCTAAAAAAAAGGGTACTTTCCCATTATACGGGCACTTCTAAAAAGTCAAGTCTGGTTGATGCTAATGAAATAAAATAAAATAGTTTATAAACATATTATAGTTTATAAACAAATTTGGGCTATATATTTGCACATTAGGGGGGGGGGGTGTAAAGCATTACATATATTAAATACGTAACCTAACCAAACCTAGGTACCTTTTCTCCCCCTAAATCCCAAAAAACAACAGTTTAAATAATGTAAATTCAATGAGAAACCACGCTCTTCGATCAATTTAGATAACAATTATCCGCTTTACGAGTCTCCATCACTGCATTCATTGGACTGTCTATAGCCGAAGTGCCCATATAATGGGAAAGTACCAAAGAAGTTCAGTTTTGGAGAAAATGTTTGGTACCTATTTACCATAGTTAGTTTTTATTCATAGATAGTTGTATTTTGTTAATTCTCGAGCACTTCGTCTTAACAATGTCGAAATCTAAATTTTTGACCCGCTATATATAAAGGAAATCTGATACAAGGATCTGATACTATTTTTGCAACAACAACAAAAAATCGTAAAAAAAGACGTATTTGCTCACAATTGATACAAGATTATTAAATTAATACAAAGATTTATACACAATTATTAAGATTTAATAAAGATTTTATTCTTTGATTTAAACATTTGTAAGTTTTTTTTTCTTCATTAGATATATAGATAGATAGATCGTATATTTCAAAAGCCCAAAAGCCATATACACACAAAATTTACGAAAAATAAAGAAATCACCAATAGCACAAATTACAAAGCACACAGAAACATAATACATAGCGAAAAAATACCTACTAGTAATTTAGCGAGAAAATAATTGTAGTTAATAATTAATTGTAGTTAATAATTAATATAATAATTAATTGTAGTTAATAATTAATATAATAATTAATTTTATAAACTTTTTCTTCTTTCTAAGCTTTTGTCTATTTACACATCAACATGAAATATTGTGATTGGATTACTCCTTTGTAGAATAACAGGAAGCAGCAAAACCATCCCATATCTTTCCCTTAAATCAGAGAGCGCTAGGCACTTCCGGAGAAAATGGTCCAAATATTCGTCCTCATCTTTACAAAGAGCACACACATACCGCCCTTCAGGATCAACTATCTTTTTGTCGAACACCTTTTGACTGCTCTGGATTGGAAGGCAATTTGCCCTAAGCTGGAATCCATTGACATAAAATCATAGCCGATAAATTAAATTTAAAATAAACTTCCTCTCCAAAACTAGGTTTAGCCTCATTATAATGATTCAATATTTAAGAATTTAAAACCAGCCCATGCCAATTTTCATTATGGCCATCGATTGGCTAGACGACGGCCGACGGCCATCTTTGGCTAGTTTCTTACAATAATCATAGAGACAAAGGGAAAAAACATTTTTGCAGAAAGAACCTATATTTAATAATCGATAGACTTAGTGGCACCAAAACCAAGAATTTTGCTTCTTTTAATTATTTTTGGCGGTTCATTTGACCTTGAAAGTTGTTATGACATTGATAAAAAAAACTTTAAATAATTTGAACTCGTTATGTGGTTCATCGACAAAAAGAAAACCAAAAATATTTTTAGCAGTCCTCCAAAATCTGGATTTCTGCATTTTGTCCGTTATCACACGAATAGGGGGATATTATCTCATCATTGTTAAAGTCTTGAAAATGGTTATATCAGCTTATTTATTTAATATTATTGTAATATTGTTTAGGATTTTAATATCCTTTTTTTTGGGCTTTATTACCAATTATTACACTTTTTTTTAGTTCACAAATTCATTATCCAAATAGCTGTGTATCAGATATAGCATGACTGATCCAAATTTAGTTTAAACTTCAAAATTATATTATCCATCAGAATTAAAAAGAATGATGCCCCTTTTCACAGGAACGGTTCAACTAAAATTAATTTAGACATGCAAAAATCTAAATTAAACCTCTAGAGTATCTTAGAATAGCACCACCGGCTTCTGTCTGTCTTAAAACAATCCGCTACTTTCAATGATAGATAAACAATAGAGGAAAACATTGGATTTTTATAGTTCTGCAACATGAACAGATACGAGCAATAAACCTTAATTCTTTTACAAAGGAACCCCTCTCCCCTATCTTGTCATTGGGTATAAATCCCTTTTTTTTAGAATTTGTCATTCATTGCAAGTGTCAACTAGGCCCACCCAGATTTTGAATTCTATACTGTCCTTTCAATTGAAGTAATCTGGGTAGGATTTAGTTATAAAAGACGGCTTGTATTTTTACAAAGGTGGAAAGAATCTGATTGATTACCAGGTGACAATATATGCGCCAAAAAGGGTAAAGAAAATCCTATTATATCTTATAATTTAAAAATTAGAAATGATTTATTTATGTCACACTTTATTGCAGCGATTGGGAATTACCATTTCATGAAAAAGCTAATAAGGTTAGGTTATTTATATTGCCAAACTTTGGCAATTAATCAGAAAATGTTTCAGCCAATCCCATACTCCCCGCAAAAGAAGCAATTACACCTAACCCCGAGTCATCCTCTTTATATGACGCCCAGTGCCTCCTACGTAGTGGCACTCACTTGGCTCGTACTTACAACCATCAATTAAGGGTTATTCATGGTAGGTTCAGTTTCAAATAAAACTCCTCACCATACGCTATTCTAATCTGGGGTAAAAACGCAGGGTGCTAGATTTCTCTACGGCTGTAATCCAAACTTGATTCTCCAATATACATAGCCGTGCTTCCCCTAACCCTGAATTTCCCCAGGAGAAAATTAGATTCTCTGAGATTTCCCTTAAACTAAACATTCGTAAATATAAGAACGTTAACACAAAATAAGCGTCGTTAACTTTGGGGAAGAGTTCAGAAAACCCAATTTGCTTATGGGGAGATTCAGGAAAACCCGAAAACAATCGGGGGAAGTGAAAGCACTTGTCTACTGTCTTGAAGAACAGGGGCCTATGGTGTACCATAAACCCAGACTCCTTTTCCAATTCCAGGTCTCTACACTGAGATTGTCTGAAAATCGCAGAAGTTTACATTTTTCCTCTAAAGCTAGACACTGAAGCTGGTTATCGCTTTAGGGCAGGGGCTGATCTTCAGGCGGAAAATGGAATATCACTGTTCCAGTGGATAACAAAAAACTTGAGTTTCTTGGGCCCGATTTCTTGAGTTTCTTGGGACAGGAGAATGACGGAAATTCACCTCATTTTAGCAGCTATGAGGTATTATTACTTAGTTCTTTCTCTTTCATTGAGGACGACTACATTATATATAGAACAAAAATATTCTAATATTAGTTTTGTTTATAACTGTGTTGGAAAAAAAATCTTAATTTCTTGAAATAATTTGGTTCACCCCAATTATTTTGACAAAAATTATCGCCTGTAAATTATTTTAGCCGACGCAACATTTTTCGTTTTTTAGAAATTTGACATTGCAGCAGGTCGAAAACAATTGTTTACTCTAAAATACAGAAAGAGATGCTTCTAAAAATCATATGAAAATGTAGGCATATTCCCTTCCAAAATTCATCTAATAATGATAAAAAAAAATTAATAAATTCATTTTAAATCAAGATCCAATCAACGGGCATTGATGTGTATAAGGTTAAAATCAAAAAGAAGCTTGTGTAACGCAGCAACATTATAAGCTTAGAATGGGCATTATTATGTAATCAAGGTTGTCTCAGTTGGGGCAAACTAGTAAAGAACGAACCACGGCTTAAAAAAAAACAAGAATTCGTTAAAAAAACATTCTAGTGAAAAAAAAAAACATTTATCGTTGATTCCGAAATGGTAATGATTATTTCGATAGGTCTTAGTAAAACGTTATTTTGAAAACAAATTTATGGGAATTTCAGAAAATAGCCCGAAACCCCTCGAAACTGGCGCTGAAAGTATCATCATTAAAATCGATATTGCCGAAAAGCCCCAGGAAACTTACAGCCCCAAACCTTGAACAACATATCACTTTTTTGCATGGGTAGCAATTGTGTTTCCCCTTTTGTTTTCTTGTTTATATAGGAGACCCACATTTACGAGGAGGGTCTGAAGCCCTATTTATATCTCCCTATTTATACTTATGTCCCTAGCTTAGAATGTACAGACCTATGTACAGGGTTGCCGACATGGTTAGTTCCTAAAGTGCTGTAATTGCCCAATTTTGCATGTTGTACAGCGATTTTCGGTACTATAGTCAAAACATTGACTGTAATGGTGCTATAATAGCAATTTCGTGCTATTTTAGCATTATTTAAGCGATCCTGAGCACGTGCTGCAGTGCTACACATTATGAAATAGTGCTAAAATATCATTTTCGTGCAAAGGTGAAAACCCTGGCTGTGTATGGCCAAAGTAGATATAGTAAACAGGATGGTCGATGATGTATATGCTAGCAAATACATTTCCTTTGGATAAAGTAAAAATAACCAATAAAAAAATTAAATCTGTGTACAAGCAAAGAGGGCTTGGAACTTGAATCACGCAAAAACTACGAGCGCGTTAGCTGACGGTTGCCACCTCCTTCAACTCCCCGTTAAGTCTTATTTCGACATGTGTCCACCCTTTACTTAAAACTCTTTTGGAAAAATGCAGGGCGGATTCAAGCCATAAATTAAATAGATATCACGTATATGCAAAATTTCTGTGTATATTAAGTAAAAAGCAAGTTATTTGATGATATACTTAGCTGAGGGGTTTGCTGAGGAGGCGGCAGTCAACCAGTATCGTAATAGTAGTTTTTGATCGTTTTTGTTTTAATTACTCTTCACTTTTATTTCGATAAACCTGGTTCAAAACAAAAAAGTTAATCCCAATAGAGTCTGCCGTGTTAAGCATAGCAGTTATATGCCTCTCAGTTTTTAGTACAAGACAAGAAGACGTTATGATTCCACATTGTGGATTTATTTCTAGGCATTTGTATTTGAGAATCGGCACGGTAAAATACACATTTTGCACCGGAAACGCCCTCTTCTCAGATCTTAGCGAATACTAGAGGAACCTTACATCGAAGTGAAGACTATATACAAGAAATATTACTTAGAAACTGCAAAATAACACTTGCGATGGGTTTACTTGTCCCGATTGTCTCTTTATATTCCTCGGTTAGCTTTGGGTTTCTGTTCAGACAGTCCCTATTTTGCTGTCTGGCTTCTCTCGTCGGGTTTCTATTAAGCGTGATACTTAACCAAGCCCCGATTGCGTTCAGGCACATCGAATGAACAGCGACTTTACATGATGGTTTAAACAACAGGCCTTTTTCGCGAACTAGAAAGCAAAGTCGGCTTAGCTTTCCAATGTTTATTTCTAAAATTCGTGACTAGCGGCAAGATGCATGGCTACTATTTGCGAGAAGACAAGAATTGGCTAGTCTAAGAAAGCAAATCCAGTTCCAGCCCGCAAGTGGAAAGTGTTTTTGGCTTCAAATTCAAATTATAATGCGCATGACTTTAATAGAACTTGCGACCGTAGGTATTTTTTCTTTATCTTATTTTCCCTTACTTCAAGAAATGAACAGTATTTTTGAAAACCTTGCAATATAATGACCGAAACAATTATTAACACAGGTTTGTAATAAAACTGATCATAACAATAAAAACAAGGTCAGTTTTTAAATAACTTGCTTTTTCAATCGTTATTCACGATTAGCCGATATAATTTTCACTAGTCGGTCTAATAACCCGATTTCACTTTCCATTGATTTTTCCACGACTGGCACCTTTTTTGTCGCTAAGACCCGGCTTGTCACGAGGAAAGGTCAAAAGTTGCAGTATGTTACAACCTTATATTGTACAGGTCCTGTAAAATTATATAATGCATTTATGTCAATATGCGAGGGAAACCTTGCTGATCAGGTGCAGGACGACTTGATCTTAATTTGTCGGAGGGACGAGTCCCCAGCCCTATATGGCCCAAACGAGAGCTTATATCTGTTTAGGGCACAAACTGCAAAAGCTGATTTTTCAAATATATGTAAAGAAGACAAAATATGTTAAAGTAAATGGGCATCTATTGAACTATTAATCAACCTAGTAAAGAGCAAACCACAGCACATAGTAGCGAAAAATTAAAAAGAAGGTGTTTCCAAGTTAATTTTCATGTGTAACAGAATAGCAAATCGACACTGATTTTTGAATAGTGACTATTATCTATTTAAGCTTCAAAGTAAATTTATGGAAGTATCAAAAGAGCTTGAAAGTTTTCAAAAATGGCGGCGGATAAAAAAAATATAAATAAAACAATAGAATCTTTGTGGTCAAAAACTCCACCTAAAAAAAACAATTGCCGAAATCCACATAGACACCATAGACGTGTCTTTTTTCTTGTCTTGCTAGCGCTTAATGGGGCACTGAAAGACCCTTAGGGCTGTTAACGCACAGTGAAAGTTTACTTATATCTTACGTCATTTTATGAAATGTGGTGACAGCACTAAAGTAAAACGTGATTTTCAACAACAAAAACGACTGTTTTTTCGGCGTCATTACATATCAAACCCCTTGAAAATGGCATCATTAGAATCACCGGACGGAACACTTAAGCAGACGCTTTTACCCCCCCCCCCCTTCTTCATTAAAATCCTAGAAGATCTATTGTAGTCTGTGTACTATTTGAAAAATCTCCTTATTTCGGGCGAATCATAGCAAATAGCGATAAGTTCAACCTGGTCTGCTCTTTGCTAGATTAAATAAAAAAACAAGTTTTTTAAACTGAAAGTAAAGGAACGACGTTAAAACTTAAAAACGAACAGAAATTATTCGTATATGAAGGGGGCTGTCGCCCTCCTCAAACGCCTCGCTCTTTACGCTAAATTTTTTTTATTGTTAAAATAGAGTTGTGAGACAAGTCAACTTTAGGCGTAAGAGTGAGCGTTGAGGAGGGACAGCGCCCTCTTCATATACGGAATAATTTCTGTTCTGGTTTTAGTTTTACATCGTTTCCTTACTTTCAGTTAAAAAACTTGTTTTTTTATTTAATTTTTGAACGTTTTTTGAATTAATTCAGGTTTTGATTTTGGGGCTCACCGTACATTAATATTAAAACACAAATTTGCATATTATATTTTGGTTTAGAATGGCTTTCTCGAAACTTGTTTTAATTTTATTTACGAACGTTTTTTAATTGTAATAAATATACCGTTAATTTTCTAGAATCTTCGTAACGAACTTCTATATTCATAAATTTTTAACACGTATATTAGGGGTTTCGCCCCCTAGTCCAATACCCTGCTCTTTAAAACTATAGTGGAATTTTTTTTCCAGTTCTTAAAATGACATCTTAATCACAATCCAGTTGATCAGTTGCAAACCTTGTTTTTTTATTTAATTCCTGATCGTTTTTCTTTAATAAATGGCTGGGAAAATCCGGCGCCCCCTTCTAGCAAATGTCCCCTTCCCCCATGAAACTTCCTTCATGGAAAAGATCCTTCCATATGCTCCCGACCCTCTCCTTCCCCCACCTACCAGAAACATCTCCTCTGCACAGTCTGTATACTTCCCAAATAACCAATACTATATGTTAACTTGAGTAAAGATTCTAACTTTCAGCCCTCCGCCCTGGGGATTTTGGGGGTATCAAGTCCATCTAATAAGACATTTTTATCATATTTTCGACCATTCTGAACAAAATGGCTATCTCAAAATTTTGATCGTGTACTTTGGGGAAAAATGAGCGTGGGAGGGGGCCCTATTGCCCTCGCATTTTTTTGGGTCACTTACAAAGGGCACTATAACTTTTAATTTCCGTTCCAATGAGCCCTCCCACGATTATTCTAGACCACTGGTTCGATACGATCACCCCTGGGGAAAAAAAAAAAACACTAAACACGCATCCGGGATCTTTCTTCTGGCAAAAAATGAAAATTCCACATTTTTTTGTAGATAGGAGCTTGAAACCCTCTACAGTAGGGTTCACTGATGCATGCGCTGAATATATGGTGTGATTTTCATAAGGTTCTATACTTTTATGGGTGTTTTCCCCCTTTTTTCGAAATCTGCCAAATTTTTCTCAGGCCTTAAATTTGATGGGTAATAATTAAACTTAATGAAACTTATATAGTTGAAATCAGAATTTAAAATCTGATTCTTTTGATGTTCTATTTGTATCAAATCCCGTTTTTGTTAGAGTTTCGGTTACCATTGAGCACGGTTCGCTCTATTACTTACAAGTTCGTATACCACTAACTGTTTGAATCGGCTAAATTAAGATGCTTGTAAGTTTTTCCTGTTTGTTATTCTTTAAAACCGAATTTTTTTTTGGCAAATAATATTACCCAAGGTGCAATGAAGGTAGGTAACAGAATGGCTGAACATGTAGATTTGTGCATTTGCTTAGGCAGCGATGCAACTAAATAAGACCAAAAAAGGGGATAAAAATCAAAAAATGCTTTTGCTAAACTTAGGAACGTAAGGGAGATTTCGAGAATCCGAATCCGAGTACGAATAAAGCTTAAGAAAATCCGTATACGATAAAACCTGTAGCGTTCAACGTAGCAATGATTCGAGGCAACAATTTTTCAAAGAAAATCTTTATGGACAAATTTAGACATGTGCAATGAGGTGCTAATGGCTAACCTTTCACAAAGGAGGAGATTCGACTCAATCAGTTTGTTTAAACCAAAGGAGTGACTATTTGTGTAAGGGTTATCCTCCGCATGGAAGACAAAAACCGTCACCAAAGAGTGAATCTTCTTAATAGACAACAAGAAGGTGCGAAAAGGGTTGGACGTCCTAGAGATAGGGGTCATAAAAATCCCTGAAAATCTTTACACATTTCTTGGGAGGTGACTAAAGCAGAAGCTCGGTTAGAATGGATTGAATGATGAGTGTTCAGCCATATATTTGCCTCCAAATTTAGAAATTTACAACTTATTAAACTAATAAGCATGTAGAAACATAAGAGAGATTCTGACCTGGAACAGGGGGTCGTATCTCCGCTTTATCAGGCATTAATTCCTCGTTGCTTTCTTCTTCTTCCATATTGACCTTTCATTCTGAACTTTCATTCCTTAAAAATAATAATAGCCTAATAATAAGAGTCATTCATTTTCAATCAAACTGATACGAGTTCATTAGGCAGCAATACAACTAAGGAAGGCCGTAAAAGGCTATATCAATATATATATATATATATATATATATATATATATATATAATATATATATATATATATAATATATATATATATATATATATATATATATATATATATATATATATCAGTATTACTACTGATGACGGTCACTGTATATGTGACCGAAATATCTGGTATTTTTTGTGAAATGTATTATACACTGTCTATTAAAAAGGGTTTTATTTATTTATATATATATATATATATTAATATATATATATATATATATATATATATATATATATATATATATATATATATATATATATATATATATATATATATATATATATATAGTATATATATATATATATATATATATATATATATATATATATATATATATATATATATATATTATATATATATATATATTTATATATATATATATATCTATATATATATATATATATATATATATAGTATATATATATATATATATATATCTATATATATATATATATATATATATATATATTTCCTCGTAATTGTGCTGGTTCAAATACTGAGCTATGCTTACTGCTCTGAGATTTATCAAATCAAAAACACTGACTAGCTTTAGCCAATTTAGGAATTTTCTGATAGTTGGGCCAGTTCTATAATTAAATACAGCCATATTGTGCAGCTATAATTTTTGAAACACACGATCAGAATTTTGTGCTGTCGACGGTGTTGGTGCAAGAATTTTATGTTTTTTTTCTTCTTGAAATTAGGCTATTTCGGATTAAAGCTTTTTTTCAATGTCTAAAAAAATTCTCGTATGCAGTTTCCTATACAAACTTAAAATAAAATACATTTTAGTCAATTTTTTTTAACTTCTAAATATAAACTTTTGGCTACTAGATACCCGATAGGCTAAAAGGTACATGGGCAATCTATGGGCCTATCTAAGAAGTCAAGTTTGGTTAATGCTAATGAAATAAAATAAAATAGAATACATATATAATAGTTTATAAACAAATTTGGGCTATATATTTGCACATTAGGGGTGGGGGGGTAAATCATAGCACACATTAAATACGTAACCTAACCTAACCTAGGTACCTTTTCCCCACCCCTAAACCCCAAAAAACAACAGTTTAAATATCGTAAACGCATTGAAAACCACGCTAAGCATTGCATTACTGTATAGCGGTGTCTTGAATTAACCCGTCAAAAACGGGTTTTTCGTGACTGGTTTACTTATAAAGGCCCATATAGCAACCAGCTAAAATTTAAGTGGCCTCAATTACGCCAATAACAAAATTACCCTTTTGTCTCAAGAACTAAAACGTGGAGCTTCAATAGAGCGTTTTATGGTAATGCAATCATAAATCTCCCAGGGCTCCAAGCATGGGCGCCCATAAGGGGGAGCACCCCCCCCTGGCTGAATGATGCTGCCTTATTTTTATATTTTTGTTCTGAGATTTCTATTATATAGCATTAAAAGTGCCAATTAGACGAGGTTTGCCCCTTCCCCCTGGAATTCAGCTTATAGGCGCCCATGGCTCCAAGTCTTGAGTAGCGTAATGATTAATCTAAGACTTTTATCTAGGATATGTTTTCGGCGTAGTTACTAGAAAATTCCTGATTATAGCCTTGAACTTTAGAGTCCAAAACTACGTTAAAAAAATTTCCAAATAATCTGTTGTTAAATCTTTAAAATGCCCGGTTTTCTCAAAAACTCTCTCAAAACTAAGAGGGATATGACAAATTCTACTTGCATATTCGGAACTGTCCCCAAAAACTATGCATCCTGATGCAACTGGTGTCAACAGCCAATTATTATCCAAGATGAATTTCATTACTTTCTTAAAAGCGAAATTTGGCCTGAACAATCAATGGAACGTGGAAACGGGGATTATTCGATTCGCTGATGCTGAACACATATTCACCTGATTTGTGTTATAGATCGAGTTCCATAATGACAATCTTCGCTAAAGTTAGATGCAGACAGACAAGTATTTTGAAATGAAAGTAAAGAGCACATTAAAACTTAAGGTAAAATGAAATTATCTGTTTTAATGAGAAGATTGATGGTCCCCTTAGTTTCCTGCTCCTTATGCCAAAGTTTTGATCTATTGTGAATGGTAATTACGCTCTAAATAAAGCATAAGCTAAGCTCTGCCGCAAAGAATAGAGAATCTAAAAAAAGGATCATTTATATTTGCTATAAATTTAAATGTTGATTTGACTTTAACTTTAATACAGCTGCTCTTTTTGTATTTAATTTCCGCTCATTTTTAATACTGTGTTCAGGGTTATCCTAAATACGAGGAGAGATGCCGCCAATCCCAACCCTCGGTCTTTCCGTCAAAAACTAATTTACGCAATAAGAAGGCAGTTTATTGTCACCCCCCCCCAAGCATTCCACGCTGTAATATAGTGGAAATAGATTCTTCGATATGAAGGGAGGCTTCAGAATAAGCTGCCCCTCCGTATTGATTTGAAACAACTCTCACGTTAAGTTAGAAAATATCAGCCAAAAACACTCTGTTTTGGTGCGTCAGCGGAGTTTTCTTTACAATCTAGAGCTAAATGTGACCCCGTTAGGGACCACTGGAACAAAATTGTTACGGTAGCGACCATTATATTTGGAAACAGCGCTGACTGAGGAATATAAAGGTGCTAGTATATTGTTATTAATTAAAAAAAAACAAGTTTTTTCATCCAAAATAAGGGGCAAAATTTAAACTTAAAACGAGCAGAAATTATTCCGTATATGAAGGGAGCCAACCCCTTCTTAACGCCTTGCTCTTTAAGCTAATGTTTCACTTTTTGTCGAAATTCTTTAAGATCAACCACTGAGCCCGCTGAATTGCCCGCTTTAAGATCAGCCCGCTGAATTGGAATAAGACACTTTTTAAGAGCACTATAAAACTTTAGTGCAACGAACATTTAGTCGAGGAGAGGGAAGCCCCCACCCACTCATACACCAAATAATATCTGCTAGTTTTAAATTTCAATGTTGTTCCTTACTTTCAGTTGAAAAAACCTGTTCTGTTTACTTGTTTTCTGATCGCTTTTCAAATCATACAGGGAAAGTCACCCCCCAGTTGGTTTCAGGCACCCTTCCCCAGCCCCACTGTATAACGACCCACAGAGTTTTCCACGATACCCAATACAAAATATACTTCACTGTACAGAATCTCATCAAAAATAACCTGAATCAACTTGGTTGAATAGAGTTTTAATATAAACATCTATATCAAACGATAATTTCATACGAACTATGCAACTCTTCAGGAGCGAATATACCATTACGAGGCTTTGTGCCTCTGAAACTAGGAAGTAATAAACATATATATATATATATATATATATATATATATATATATATATATATATATCTATATATATATATATATATATATATATATATATATATATATATATATATATATATATATATATATATATATATATATATATATATATATATATATATATATTATATATATATATATATATATATATGTATATATATATATTATATATATATATATATATATATATATATTATATATATATATATATATATATACTATATATATATATATATATATATATCTATATATATATATATCTATATATATATTATTATATATCTATATATATTTTAACCAAATTATTTTCAATTTATTAATTAATTAATAATATTTTTAAATTATTTTTTTATTTTTTAAATTAATAAATAATTTATTAATTATTTTCATTGATTAACTGTGTTTCCTACTTTAATTTAATTAAAAACAGATATTCAAAAATTACAAAATGATTATAACCGTTAGATTACTTATTTGAAATTTTACTCTTCTAAAATTTCTTCGCCCAGGGCAACTCCCCCTCCCCCTAAAACCACCTCTGGGCTATCTGGAGGCATTTTATGTCTTATTACAGTAAAATCCTACTTGGTGTTGCATTTATATATTTCTTTAAATGCTTGCCACTCTTGCATTTCTTAAACTTTGTTAGGCTTTATAGAAAAAAATGTATCTCCATGGCAGTATCATTGAAAAGGTGGCCATATTCACCAATATAACATAAAACATCAAATAAGTAAAAATGGGCATGACTGCAATCCTAAGTTATGAATATTATTCACTCCAATAATCCTAATGCGCGAAAATTCATTAGCTAAATATAGTACAGAACACGATATACCATGGTACATATTTATAAACCTCTAGTTATCCCGTAAAAATGTTCTACTGGGAATTTGTAAGGAATTATTGAAGAAAAACTTCCCTGTGTTGGAATACAGCTTTGACTACTTGGTTCCCCTCAAGAGAGACCCAAAATCTTTAGCGTCGATTGAAAAGAGGGTGGGAAGGCACCTAAAGAATAGGGACTTTTATGGTTTAAAGCAGTGGTTCTCAAACTGTGGTACGCGTACCCCTTAGGGGTAGACAAAAATTTTTAGCGGGTACGCGGCAGGCCAACAAAAAAATAAAACAACCCTTTAACTCTATGACTGGCAATTTTATCTATAGTTTACTTAGTACCGGTAACTGAGAAGGGGTACCTCAAATGTTTTGTGGGTAAAAAGGGGTACAGAGTCTAAATAAGTTTGAAAACCACTGGTTTAGAGAAAACAATTGTACCATCAAGCTCGGACTACTTTTTTTGTGTTGGAGTTTCGTACTATGTGGCATGTATTCAATAAATAATAGGCTTACCAAAAACAAAAGTTCCACTATTGAGGAAAAAAAAAACAGAAATCATATTTTTCTCCTTCTTTAGGCTTTAGCTTGTTCCCATAATTAAAAAAAAAACATAATAATGCTTTATTGTTAAACAACTCACAAGGCAAAGAAAAGCTGAATTCGTGTTTCAGGTCAAAATTTTTTTAAATCAGAATAATAACTGTAAAACAATCATAAATGAATCAATGTCAAATAGTTTTGTTGTTTTGCTGGGTCTATTATACGAAACCCGTGAGTCGTCAGAGAAGAAAAATATCAGTGCTAACCCATGGTTATTAACATACAGACACTCATGAAGCCTTCGGCGTTGGAGCCTGGACTCCCTAAAGTCTTCGAAACGTTATGGCTGCTCTAATTACCTGATGTCATAAATTGCCAATTTTGGGATTTTTTCGCATTTATAATCCCTCCATTATATAAACTTGCAGATAGTGGCGGATCCAGGGGAGGGGCGAGGGGCGCGCGCCTCCCCTAACATAGTCTGAAGTAGTGTAATTTACTTATTTAACGCAAGTTTGTGTTAATTAAACTTGCTCCCAACGCAAGTTTATCGGATCAACCTACTTTACGCCCCCCCCCCCAAAAAAAAAAATCCAGGATCCGCCACTGCTTACAGAGTTATTTGTTCTGCTTTAAAGTGATTTTGCTTAGCTCAGAGATTTGTGAACATTTAGTCTTCAGATTTTTTTTTTCTGGCCAGTGATAACAGAGTTGGATGGTTTTAGCATAGTCCGCGTCCGGTTCATCTTGGGGTTTGATTTCCATTTGAACCATCTGCTTATCAAGCTTAAGCTCAGGACAGCTAATCATTCTTATCAAGTCAAACGAATCTCAGAGAAATTTTCCCTTTGATTGACAGAACAATACAAAATTTTTCCAAGCGTAAAAAATGGAAAAATACAAAATGGATCAATATCTTTGAAGAACGACAAAGGGGGGCTCAATTCAAAAACTAAGCTCTTGAGAAGTTATTATGAAATAGTAGATGATGGGTGAAGTATTCTCCGAGCTCATTATGAAAAGTAAGAGACATTTCGACCAATCACAACGCTTCCTCATTTCTAGGAGAATGAACGACAGGAGCTTATACTTCAATATTTAATAAGGCATATATGAAAACCACCCTAATTTGTAGAATAGATTCCCTGGAGCAGTAGCTTAAAATTAGAATGATTGGGCGAATAAAAGTGCTCTTTAAAACCCTCGAAAATTTGCAAAATCCGTGACATTATCATTATCTATAAAAGAAGCTAATTTGAGGAGGATAACTCTCTTTACAGAACATTGATCCGACGCGTATGGGAAATAGATGGGTTAAAATAAAAGACGGTTGTGAAACAGCAGCAAATTCTTCAATAGTGGAAGAAGAAGTGAAATATCCTTGATTTCTAAGAGAGCCAACGATAGGAGTCTTCTTCATCTGAATGACATTAATTGTAAGTCATGCATTTACTCTATATTTGGAAAAAGCTAGGATGAAGATATTCGCTTTGCAGCGCACTGATCAGCCGTATATGAGGAATTATATGAAATGCAAAGAGGACAATTTGGAACTAAAATTTTGATAAAATTTTAGAAGAGGATTTATTTTAGAAGAGGATTAGAAGAGGATAAAATTCCAAAGAGGAACTAAAATTTTGATACAAATCCTTAAAAATGGATTAAGATGATTCATTTTAATGACATTCATTTTGTTTCATACATTCTATATTTGGGAAAAGCCAGAATGAAGTCATTTGTTTTGCAGCGCACTGATCGGACGTATATGAGGAATTATATGAAATTCAAAGAGGATTGGGAATTAAAATTTTGACGCAAATCCTAAGACAATGGATGAAGATGATTCATTTTAATGACATTAATTTTACGTCATATATTCTATATTTGAGAAAAGCTAGAATGAAGTCATTTGTTTTGCAGCACACTGATCGGACACATATGAGGAATTATATGAAATTCAAAGAGGATTGGGAATTAAACTTCTTATGCAAATCCTCAGACAATGGATGAAAATGATTCATTTTAATGACATTCATTTTATATCATATATTCTATATTTGGGAAAAGCTAGAATGAAGTCATTTGTTTTGCAGCGCACTGATCGGACGTATATGAGGAATTATATGAAATTCAAAGAGGATTGGGAATTAAAATTTTGACGCAAATCGTAAGACAATGGATGAAGATGATTCATTTTAATGACATTAATTTTATGTCATATATTCTATATTTGGGAAAAGCCAGAATGAAGTCATTTGTTTTGCAGCGCATTGATTGGACGTATATGAGATATTATATGAAATTCAAAGAAGATTGGGAATTAAAATTTTGATACAAATCCTCAGAGAATGGATGAAGATGATCCATATTAATGACATTGATTTTTTTTTTCATACATTCTATATTTGGGAAAAGCTAGAATGAAGTCATTTGTTTTGCAGCGCACTGATCGGACGTATATGAGGAATTATATGAAATTCAAAGAAGATTGGGAATTAAACTTTTTATGCAAATCCTCAGACAATGGATGAAGATTATTCATTTTAATGACATTCATTTTATATCATATATTCTATATTTGGGAAAAGCTAGAATGAAGTCATTTGTTTTGCAGCGCACTGATCGGACATATATGAGGAATTATATGAAATTCAAATAGGATTGGGAATTAAACTTATTATGCAAATCCTCAGACAATGGATGAAGATGATTCATTTAATGTCATATATTCTATATTTGGGAAAAGCTAGAATGAAGTCATCTGTTTTGCAGCGCACTGATTGGACGTATATGAGGAATTATATGAAATTCAAAGTGGATTGGGAATTAAATTTTTGATGCAAATCCCCAGACAATGGATGAAGATGATTCATTTTAATGAATTTAAATTTATGCCATACATTAACTCTATATTTGGGACAAGCTAGAATGAAGTCATTTGATTTGCAGCACACTGATCCGACCTATATGAGCAATATATGAAATTCAAAGTTTAAATTCTTTATTATCCACTAAAAAAAAATCACAATGCTATTAAAATAATAACCAACAGTGAGGTGAACTCATGTGTGGGTCTTACAAAAAAGGGATGAGAAATATAATTTTGATGCAAATCCTCAGACAGTGGATGAGGATAATTCATTTTAAGAACATTAAATTTTATGGCATTTGCTATATTATCTCTATACTAGCGACAAGCGGAAACGACCAAGATATTTTTTCAGACACTAATCTAACCTATGCAAGAAATATATATAATTATGAGAGTTGTAAAATAAAAAATTGAAGCAAATTCTTAAAAAGTCCATAAAGACATTTTAATTTAATGGCATTTTGCTAACTGATTTATGTTCACGATAAGTTAAAAAAAGGTGAATATATTTTTTACTGCACGTCGGTTTTTTTTTATTAAAGATGAAATTAAATAATGGTTGTGAAATACAATTTTTGAAGCAGATCATTTGTATTCAACAGTCGTGTCATTTTAGGTAGATAACCCATTTTAAAGCGCATACAAATGCCAGTAACTGGCTTCAACACTCAAAACTAAAATGTGGCCTTACAGTGGAGGAAACATTATAGTGACAGGGATAAATGGTCAAACCTCAGGAAAATTGTCACAGATTTTTTATTAAACCAAAACTTTCAAAAACATCAGGTTACTTACATAAGAAAATCCACTCGAATCCCCTTGCACAAGTGTCCCAAATTTGCCGTAGAAGGGGGAAATCAATTATTGTATTTATAAATAAATATTTTGGAGTTTCAATAGTTGTTTCCTATCAAATCAAGCATGCTGAATACAAATCTGAATTCAGGTTTCCATTTTTTCGCACTGTAATGCCCATTTCCACCCTAAAAGGACTGAGGGGGAGAGAGGGGGAGGGGGGGGAAGCTCAAAATTAAGAGACTGTTGGATTATTTGGTCATTTCCTATGAAATCAAGGTGGCAAAATCGAAAATGGAGTTCAAAACTTGATTTTACGTAGTCAAGTAACTCATCTTACCTTAGAACGGTTGTGAAAGTTGACCTTCATGAACTAGTTATTTTAATAATTTCTGGTCGATTCACCATTTCTTATCCACCTCGGAATAGCACCTTAGAATATAAGTCTCGAGCGGTTTAATTTTAAACCAGTATTCCAGAATCCCCTCCCCCTCCAGTTTGCAGTTTCCATTCCTTATTGCCATTCTTTAAGTGACTTAATCAGTAGGGCCATAGTTAGAGGAGTAGCTCCAGCATTTTATTAGAGGGAGGGGCAAGAGGGTTTTATAGTAAAGGGGCATGGGCTATATATTCCGATTTTTTTTTGGGGGGGGGGGGGCAACTGCCCCCCCCCCTCCGAAACGACGCCCTTGACCATAGTACTTGCCATTACCTTTGACTAACAGCTTTAATGGAAGGTAAAGTGTATCGTCGATGCAGAGCCTGCCACAAGTGCTTTAAGAAGTGCTATTCTCGTCCTAGGTGGATTTCACACTGCCACTTTCCAGAACTGCCCGTCTTTGGTTTCAGTGTTTGGACCTAATTTGAATCCTGAGAAAGAACCTAAAAATTGAACGAAATAGAAACCTTGAGCTTTATCTACAGTCGTTGTTGGAATTGCTTCCTTATTTTGCTGCTTCCGGCTCCAATATTTACACGAAGACTACTTGGCAGTTCGTGCAGTCGATTTTTCACTTGAAGAAAGACAAGCCAGAGCAGAAACGTTACGGGAATACCTGTTCATCCGGAGAACTGACAACAAAGATTTTAATGAGAAATACGAAAACGAGTCACGGTCTGACGAGAGGTATAGGGATGACTGAATCGCAGCGGACAATTTGGACATCTGCTATGCTTACTTTGGTCCTCGTTAACGAATGCACGAAGAACCTGACTGGCCTCGCGGAGTTGACTATTGAAAATCACTCAGAAGAGATATCTTCGAGGAGAGCTAGAAATCTAGCGGACATCAAAAAGACAGTTCGATACATTTAGCCCCTAGAACCCATTAGGCAGAATTCACAGCTGTTGAATGTGGTTACTGGTGCCCATGCTTCATCATCTGTAAACGCAGACATTGCCAAATCTGTGGGAGAAGCGATTCTGAAGGACATGGAAGCAAAGACATTGACAAACATGTTTTCAAGAGAAAGCTGTGCCTATGGCTGAGAAGTCATCCGTGGTGATGGACAGCAAGAGAGAAATAGTCGACCCAGCTATAATCTTCCAACCGTCTAGCCGAAGTGGTTAGCACCGGTGGTTTTGACTCTACCGAGGTTCTGTCGTTCAAGGTCTGTACTTTTCCACCTTTGTCAGCCGACAAAGCATCTCTAATAATGCACTGATCCAGTGATCCAATGTCACTGGTGGTCCAGTGACATTGACATCCTCTCAGAGAGTTTTGGGCGGTGGCTGGGTAGTCGAGAAAGTCCCATGGACTGCTGGATCAACACACTTTGAGATGACAGTGGCAGTTTTTTACTCTTAACGTTGTCGGCCACTTTCATTGGGAATGATACCGATCTTATTAGTCCTTCTGCTGTACCATGCCTAGATTGATGCATGTGATATTTTTAAGCAGGCAGACACATATGGACATAACCGACGAGTGTACGATATAAGAAGGATCAAGAACAAACTAGGAACCGAAGTAGCAGAAAATCTCCTTTTTGCCACGCAGTGTCTGGCTGCGATACAACATCTGGACTTCACGACGTAGGGAAACCAACAGTGTCATGTTTCCTTGTCATGGGACATGGAAAAATCTAAAAGATTTCTCTATGTCTAGTGGATCTTCCTCTGTTGATCTACCTTTCAAAAGCATATTTATTTGTGCTGCTCGGGAGACCAGAGAGAAGCATTGACCTCTCTTACTTTTCTATTGTTTACAAGTGGTCTCGACTCACAAGTTTTTAAAGATTAAGCAAATAGAAATTGGTAATGTTAATTTCAAAAGATATAGAAAAGTTGTTCAAACATCTTTGCGTAACGACAGAGTGGGATGGGGGGGGGGGGCGTTGATCCGTCAAAAGCGTACATTTTCCATTTTCGTAGGAATCATTGGTGTAACTAGGGAGAATTCCTTAACTTAACCACCTCAGGTAGGGTTAGAAGCAATAGCAAGAAGAACCGAAATATTGTAGGCACCTTTATATATATGGCAGCAAATCCACCAGAAAATTAAAAGGGTAAATTTATTTACGAGAATTATCTAAAGAGTATTTTTCTTTTATAACAGCATTTCCATTGATAGTGAAAATTCCCCTGCGCACAAACTATATTTGAAATCAAACGAAACTTAATTAATTGAAAATCCTTCTCCTCCTGTTCCATCCACAGGCATGGTCTAGCCGAGTTTAAGTGGCTTTGTATTCTAAACTGCAAAACAAGAGTAAGTTTTCTGCTAAATCACTATTAACTTCAATTCGTGTCACAGCGTCGGGTCGAAGGCTGGGTAAGCATAGACAGCGCAATAGCGCTGCCTAAGTAAAGAACGATGTTGGCACAATGTATATTTTTTTTTCTTTTTTTTTGGTTTCCATACCAGGGCACTTTGTATAGAAGGAGTTGTCGTAGAAACTTCGAAAAGGACTCATTCGATTGGAAATTGGAAAGGCTAGCGCACTTTTTAATTGTCAAAAGTGATTGGAAGGCAGCTAACACTCCTTCCACGCCCATCCAATCAAAATTTTGAGATACCCATTTTGTTCAGCATAGTTGATTACCGGTTAGAATTTATGTTTTTTAAAGCGTTGTCGTAAAAACTTCAAAAAAGGCTCATTCGATTGGAAATTCAAAGGGCTGATGACCTTCTAAATAGTTTTTTTGATTGGAGGGCAACTAGCCCCTCCCCACGCCCATCATTCCCCCAAACACATCCAATAAAAATTTTGAGGTAGTCATTTTGTTCAGCGTAGTTGATTTCCAGACAGTAAATACGTTTTTGAGGAGGACACTCCCCCACAACCGTCAGGGCAAGGGTTATAAGTTATACCCTGGGGGCATAAAAGGTTTTTATTGAAATCTTTGTCGTAGAAACTTGAAAAAAGGGTTCATTCGATTTGAAATTCAAAAAGCTAGTACCCTTTTTAATAGTCGAAAGTGATTTGAGGGCAACTAACCCCCCTCTCACGCCCAGCTTTTCCCCAAACACATCCAATTAAAATTTTTAGATAGCCATTTTATTCAACGTAGTTGAAAGTTTTTAGATAGTCATTTTATTCAAGATAGTTGAAAGTTTTAGAAATTAGCTCTTTAAGGATTGCAACCCTTCTCCCCCCCCCCTCCCCCAAAGCCCTCAGGGCAAGGGTTGTAAGTTACGCCCTGGGGGCATATAAGGTTTTTATAGAAAGCGATGTTGTAGAAACTTCAAAAAGGGTTCATTCAATTGGAAATTGAAAGGGATAGTGCCCTTTTTAATAGTCGAAATTGACTGAAGGGCAACTAACCCCCCTCTCACGCCCACCATTTCTCCAAACACATGCAATCAAAATTTTGAGATATCCATTTTGTTCAACATAGTTGAAAGTTCTGGAAATTAGGTCTTTTAGGATGATAAGCCCCTCAGAGCCCTCAGTGCAAGTGTTGTTAGTTATGCCCTGGGGTACATAAGGTTTATATCGAAAGTTGTTGTAGAAATTTCAAAAAGGGCTCATTTGATTGGAAATTGAAAGGGCTAGTGCTCTTTTTAATAGTCGAAAGTGAGTGGAGAGTAATTAACCCCCCTCGCACGACCCCAAGAGTCCCCAGGGCAAAGATTGTAAGTTATGCCCTGGGGGTATATAAGATTTTCATAGACAACGTTTTCGTAAAAACTTCAAAAGGGGCTCATTCAATTGGAAATTGAGAGGGCTAGTGCTCTTCTTAATAGACGAAAGTGATTGGAGGGTAATTAAACCCCCTCTCAAACCCACCATTCCCCCAAACACATCCAATCAAAATTTTTAGATAGCCATTTTGTTCAACGTAGTTGAAAGATCTGGAAATTAGGTCTTTGAGGATGACAACCCCCTCCCCAGCCCTCAGCACAAGAGTTGTAACAGGGGCATATAAGGTTTTTTATAGAAACCGTTGTCGTACAAACTTCAAAAGGGCTCATTTGATTGGAAATTGAAAGGGCTAGTACCTTTTTTAACAGTTGAAAGTGATTGGAGAGCAACTAACGCCCCTCTCACGCCCACCATTTCCCAAAACACATCCAATCAAAGTTTTGAGATAGCCATTTTGTTTAAAGCAGTTGAAAGTACTGGAAATTAGGTCTTTGAGGATGACAACCCCCCCCCCCAGCCCTTAGGGTAAAGATTGTAATTTATGCCCTGGGGGCATATAAGGTGTTTATAGAAAGCGTTGTCGTAGAAACTCAAAAAGGGCTCACTCGATTGGAAATCGAAAGGCCTAGTGCCCTTTTTAATAGTCGAAAGTGATTGGAAGGCTTGACATTTTTATAGTAAAGATCGATGTGGTACATTGTATTATTCTTTTATTTTTTGTTTAGACCAGGGCACTTCGTATCGAAGGAGTTGTCGTAGGAACTTCGAAAAGGGCTCATTCGATTGAAAAATAGAAAGGGCTGATGCCCTTTTTAATAGTCGAAAGTGATTGGAGGGCAACTAATCCCCCTACCCCGCCCACCCTCCCATTTGCCCATTATGTTTAAAAGCTAAATGTTACCTTAAGATTAAATCAAATGCACTGTGTTAATGCTAATTCCTAATAGGCATCTCAGCAATATCCCAAGAACGACTGAGGGTATTATGTTCAAACTTTCGGGCTACTGCTGCTCTTAAAATTTAACCAAATCAAAATAGTGTAAGTGTATCCAAGCTATCAAAGAAAGTAAATAGACTTTTTTGCGAATGGTATCAAGTTTTTCCATTTCAGGTCAACTAGAGGAGGTATGAAACTAAATTAAACACTACTATTTGTGTCCAGATTTTTAAACGGGTGTATGTTGTTAAAAATTGCTGAAAATTTTTCTCCAGCATACAAATAGCAGGCCACACTATAAAGTCTTAAGAAAACGAAAAGATTTAAAGTATTATTTTCTTTTTCCCTGAAAAGACTATATCAATATAAAACGAACAGACATTAATTAAAAAAACTTTTTCCACAAAATAAGTCTTTCAAAGAAAAGTAAAGAACTCCACTAAACCAAAAATGAGCAAAAATGAAACCCAAAACGAACAGAAATTACAATAAACAACCGAGTCAAACTCAAAACGAGCCGAAATTAACATGAGTGGGGCTGAAAACCCCTATGCCTTCCCAAGGCCAGAACATAATTTGCACTTTATTGAAAAAAATACAAATGCACGTGCATTGTCAGTTTAATATACATATACTGATATTTAGTAATCAAAATATTAATATTATTTGATTTATTAAAGTTATAAAAGTAAAAACATTTATATTTTTACTCCTGTTAATTTCTGCTCGTTTTGTGTTTGACTCGGTTATTTATTGTAATTTCTGTTCGTTTTGGGTTTCATTTTTGCTCATTTTTGGTTTAATGGAGTTCTTTACTTTTCTTTGAAAAACTTATTTTGTGAAAAAAGTTTTTTTTAATTAAAAAAATGACAGAAGGAGTAACCTTCAGTTACTCCAGGACAAGAAAGAAGAACATGGACAACCACAATAACACCAAAAGCCACTGCAGCTTTGGAAGCCATGCCATGCTCAAGGTCAGTCAGCCTACCTCCATTTTCACAGATATTTAGGTACCTTTGGGGATATTTATGACTCCCACAAAATTCCTTGGACAATTCCTGGGTACTGCTGGAAAACAAAAGCTGGTGCATAGGGTGCATAAAGCTGGTGCATAGGGATAACAGCAGAGTTTTGCCTTTAAAGCTCTACCAAGGCGCAGTACCCTGTGCAAAGGAGGGGTGGGGGTCCATAAAAGTTTGTCATGTTTGACTTACAAAGGCAAATGAAATAGAAATGGGAAAATTTATGAGGTACATAAATGAAACTTTCAGAAATGAATGTAGAGCTATGTCGAGGCCAGGGTATGACTTTCTAAGCTCATATCCCCAGTGTTTGCCTTAATTAAAAAGCTTGAGGGATTGCATGCCTTCTTCTCTTGTTTAATTTGTAGCTAATAAACTTCCGTTATCTTACAGAACGTTAAGTACTGACAGTTAAAAAATCATTACGAATAATATGTTAAAGAATAATTTGCAGAAATTTTTGAAATGGAACCCTTAGTATACAAAAAAGATTAGAAACTTCAGAAAAAACCGTCAAGCTATAATTTAAACTGCCAAATCCAAAAGTAGTTCAAAAACATTTTTTAATAGTGAAATTTGCAAGGTTCATGTTTGCGTTTGAATTTTTTTCTAATCTAGTGTTCAAAACTCTTTAACAATTATCAATGACATTGTTTACAATTGCTAAAAAAAAATAAATGGAAATTGTTAGGAGCAATTTTAAACTGGCTTACGGAAACATATTAATTAGTTAAATTATTACCTTGGATAATAATCCAAGCAAACTAAAAACAAACTTGAACACAATTTCATTGGGCAGAAGAAAAAAAACGTATCTCATTGCAGGGTAGTCCATGTTAAGGTGTGGCTTGGCAAAGTATGGTTCACAGAATTTTTCCTGGCCTCTAAACAAAGCTTGAACCGCATTTTTATCAGGTCCTTCAAGACTTACAAGTAGGAAATTACCTACACGGAATGAGTTATTCATTCTGTTATTTATTTATGGCTGTATTTTCTACCCAATTTCACACGAAATTTTGTTTTAAACCATTTTATGGTTTCGATGTAAAACTGTGTTTCAATTCTTCTCAAGCTATTGACCTTAAATTTTTTTTATCATTGAAATTCAATATTTAGTAATCTTGCTTTAAACAAATATGCTAACAAGAAATCTTGCTGAGTTTTTCATATTACTAAATGATAACAAAAAATACCATAATAAAAACTGTAGCATTCAGTAGAAACTGGTTGAGAAACTGCTGAAAAATGTAATATCAGAGGTCAGTTTAATGATGGGTTTTAAGCATGAAAATTAGCTATAAAAAAAAACCTGTTAAGTTTAAGAAACCAATTAAGTGAAATTAAAATAGTGGTTTTCACTATTATTTTGGAAAGAACTACTTAACAACAAAATGTAGAAGAATAGGGAATTTTTTCTATAGGACAGCGTAATGAGAACTTTAAATGAACACCCTATATCCAAGGGCCGTCCTCAGTAAAACCAAATAAAAAAATATATAAAAGAACAGTCATTAAAACTAAAATCTTTTTTAAGGTGTGTGTGTAACTGAACCACAAGCAACTGAACTCCTGTAACTGAACCACGGTGCAACTCAACCCCCGTGCAACTGAACCCTCGTGTAACTGAACAACCGGGCAACTGAACCCCATTTAACTAAACCCTCGTGATACTAAACCCTCATGCAAATCAACCCCATTTAACTGAACCCCCATGTAACTAAACCCCCAAGTAACTAAACTCCCGTGTAACTGAACCCCCGTGCAACTGAACCACCGTGCAACTGAACCACCGTACAACTGAACCACACTGCAATTGAACCATCGTGCAACTGAACCACCGTGCAACTGAACCATTGTGCAACTGAACCACTGCACCGAAGCAGGTAATTAACCTTTTTCAAACCAAACAATAAAAAACTATGAGCGTAGAAAATACCACAAAATGAAAACAACAAAATAAGCAAAGTGGTAAAAAAAATTACAGTATGTAGACGTTGAGAGCCGCCGTTTATTCCCCCCCCCCCTCCCAGCAAAAAACATCCCTTAAGATAAATACCCCGCGGAAAATAACACTTCTTGGAAATACCCCCCTCCCAGAAAATACCTACCCGGGGAAATATCTCCCCCCCCCCACACACACAAAAAAATACCTCTTGCGGTTGGTTAGTCTCCAATCACTTTTCGGCTTATAAAGAAAAGACTAGAAATGCCAGGGGATTATCAAACAATTTCTACCTCCCTCCTCCTGTCGTCTCTCCCTTAGAGCTAATTCTGTATTTATTTGAAGGCTCAATGAGAGCTGAGATGTTTTGGCATCAAAATGCACCCTTTGAGGTATCTCCCTCTCTTTCTAGCTACAAAACAATCAGATAAACCCTTGCAGAAGTTTCAGTTCCTTTTTAAGTTTTTTTTATTTGTCTATTGCTTACAGATAGTATTTGTCATTGGGAAACATGCGGAAATTTTTTGTGTGGGGGTTTTCTGGAGGATCTTTCATGAGAAGAAAGTATTCGCACGGAGGGGGGGGGATTAACACATAAATTCCTCTTTTCCACTTCCCTGGGAACTTCTCAATTAAACTAAAAAATCACACGACTCAAAGAAGATTTTTTAATTTTGAAAACCAAAATTTCCACAAGGGGGGTATTTTCCAGGTGATGAGGTTTCCATGGGTGGAGGAGGGGAAATTTTACGCAGGGGAGGAGGGTAAACACTTAGACCCGTAGAAAGTGACAGGGTGAAGGGAACCCCAATTAACAGACATAAGAAAGAGAAATAAATCTGGATTTAAGAGTTTATGACGTTCGATTTTCTTTGTTTTTGTGAAAACAAAACAGAGCATTTTTATAAATCATCTTGACAGTAATTTATATAAAGACTTAAAAAAGCAAACAATTCCAACAAGGTTGAACATGTAAAGATTCTAACTTGTGTTTTATCCAATGTAAGTACGGTGGATGAGTCGCATGAGGGTTCTGCTGCATGGTGGTTCAGTTGCACGGTGGTTCAGTTGTACGGTGGTTCACTTGCGCGGGGGTTCAGTTACACAGGGGTTTAGTTAAATGGGGTTGAGTTGCACGGGGGTTGAGTTGCACGAGGGTTCAGTTGCATGAGGGTTCAGTAGCACGAGGGTTCAGTTGTACGGGGTTCAGTTGTACGGGAGTTCAGTTGTACGGGGGTTCAGTTGCACCTTGGTTCAATTGCACGGTTGTTCAGTTGTACGGTGGTTCAGTTACATGGTGGTTCAGTTACATGGTGGTTCAGTTACAGGGGTTCAGTTGCTTGGGGTTCAGTTATACGGTGGTTCAGTTACGATGGAACCCTTTTTAAAACAATCTGTGACCACAGAAAGAGACCACAATCAAAGACGGGTCTAGAGCGAAATCTTAGGGAGGGGAGGAGCGGCCAATGTGACAAGGGCAGCATTAATCGACCAAATTGACAAGTTCATCAAAAAAAGAATAAAAAAGGAAAAAATGAGGGGGGGGGGATCAATTCTGGTGGGACAGCGGTCCCCCACAACTCACAGCAGCACCAAGCAACCTCAGGTCAACACAGATACGCATGCTCCTCTTCCATCCCAATCTATTCAAAACCTCCCTCTATATACTCTCCCAAGAATTTCCTATTTGCCTTTAATCTTTCCTTACAAAATCCTCCCACACTATTTGAAGATGACCTGTTTTTTGTCTGACCCTGATGGTTGGCTAACCAGCCAACCAACTCCAATATTCTAATCTTGGTTCACGAACTCATCCTTAGCTTCAATAAAAAAAACTCGAGAAAGCAGAAACAATGCCAAGCTAAGAAATTCATCAATGACTTATTTTTGTTGACACTCATGTTCTAAGCAGAGATTCTTGAAGAGCAGACATTCTACTAATTATTAGTCAAATTGAAGCAGTAAGTAAAAATGACAGCAGTATTCTCCATCAGAGGCTTTAAGCTATCTTGAAAAGTAGTTTGAGTTAGCTAATTGAAGCTTTCAGGAATGGGTCCAGTGTCTCAACCATGCCTAGGGAATATCTACGTCCACTTTTTCCTCTTTCCACGGGGCACCAACCATTGATAATCCTGGACAATCTTGAAGCCTGGGAATCTTAATAAACAAATCTACCAAATCCAAACATTTGTGAAAACATTTCTTAAATTTCGAAAAAAGCTATGATGTGGCTTAAAATCCTGCTGAGGTCATAGATATTTGACGTTCAATGTCACTTGATTCCGACATGAGTTAGCCTAGTTATCATGTACCACGCCTGATTGAATAATGTACTAAGCCCTTACACGTGAGCTAGCAGGAGTTGTAGCCTCAAAACTTCCAATGGGGATCGTCAGGACCTAAGTAATTATGGTAGGTAGGAAGCCCAAAATTAATGTATAACTCAATATTCAGATATATAGGCCCATAGACCCGTCTTAATATAATCTTTTAAGCTGTAGAAATAAGGGAAGAGTCAAGATTAGCTTGAAAACACCTTCCTGAGTTACATTTTAGGCCCTGAATTTATTCATGAAATTTTCATTTACCTCACTCAGCTACTTTCCATAATAGAAAAAAAAAATTATTTAGGACTCAACTGAATATAATCTTTGGTGACTATTTAGTTAGAGAAATGCAACTTGCATTAGAGAAATACAAAATAGTCAGGTTATATCAATAATATCCTCAGCAACAGATACAGAGCCTCAATGATGCCCTAAGAGGAATTTTTTAAGTATCTGCCTCTACCCCCCCCCCCCCGCCTCCCTCTAGAAGGCACTGACCTTTGAAATTTTTTGTTTTATGACAGTGATATAAACATACTATAAATTGCTAGTAAACTCTAGAAATAAAACCCACTGCTCAAAAAGACATAAGGAATGTGTTTGGAGCCTCATATCTTCATTCAATAATGATTTGTAAGGTTTTAAAGAATTCTAATCTATTTCTTATATTTAGGAAAAAACTATCTATATAGGTAAAAATCCTGCTGAAATTATGGGAATTAAATTTTTGAAACAAGATCTAATGAAAAACAGACTAAAACACAAAATTAGGGCAATTTTTTTTGTATCAGAATTTAGATATGTACAGACTTATCCCATATGCAATCTTATAAGCCCAAGAAACAAAGAATAGGCTAACATAAAAACAACTTTCCAAGATTACAAAAACTCACCACCTAGAATTTCTACCAAAATGACAAGCAATTTAGCAAAATCCCTCCCAACAATTTAGTTACAGCTCTTCTTAAGGCAAAATTGTAGTAACAAAATAACATTACCATTAGATTCTCTAATTGGCATTCTTCCTAATGTAGTATTTGGTTCTTTGACAAAGCACAACACCCCACTCCCTAATGGTCTCGGATATAGCTCTAGCCTATATGCAGAATTAGATAAAATACCACAAAAACTCTTATTTTATAATATGTAGCAGGTTACTATTAATAAGAGTTTTACCTTTTTCTTCCACTTTCATCCATGTTTTTAAACCATTTTTTGATAAAATAATTTTGCTTCAATTTGCGAGAATCTTGTTGACAAGATTTTATAAATTGCAGAGAATGCAGTTATGCTATCTACAGTTAGATTTTTTTTAGTGGATGTGCAAATATAATATCATTTTTTAAATGTTTATACTATAAAGAATGACTGTATTGCATAGGCCGTATTCTGCCATTTTTGAAATCTTGTCAGTAAGATATTTATGAATTCAAAATGAAATTATATCATCAAAAACGATTTAGAGACATGGATGAAAATGAAAAGAAATATGAAAATGTGAATGATGGAGAAAATTTTTGCCTATTATAAAGTGAAATGTCATTTGTTGTGTTTTCCTTAGTTTTGTATACAGCCTGGGGCAGTGATTGGCAACCTTTTAATAACAGTAAAAAAGTCATAGTCAACCTTTCAATATATGCAAAAAAATCAAAAAAAGAACTGCGATCACATTACAAAATATAATAAATAAAAATTATGTATATTTACTTTGTAACCATAATTTTCAGTTTAAAAGTAAATTTCAAATAAGAAAAATTGGTACTTGTTAATTATTCACAACACACTAAGAATTTTGGTTTGTAGACCTGTAAAAACTGGTTTCATAGCCGCAAAGACAAGTGACGGTTTAAAGAAACATTGAACTTATATAATTTGGGCTATATATTTGCACATTAGGGGGGGGGGATAAAGTATTTGGACAGCAAGAAGTTAGAAAACAATTCTTACTTCATAATATGCAGAATAATTGCAGCTAACACACTTTGGATTCAGACCTGCTATACTTTACCCCCCCCCCCTCTAATGTGCAAATATATATCCCAAATTATATAGGCCTAAGTCCAATGCATTTTTTCACCCGCCACTTGCCTTTATGGCTATGAAACCGGTTTTCTCAGATCTTACATTCAGATCAAAATTCTTGAGTGTGTTTTGAATAAATAGCAAGTAGCCTACCATAAAACTCTAGACTGGATACTATAAGGTTTTCAAACTAATTTATATGTAACAGAGAATTTGAGCAACACTTTAGGATAAAGATTTTAATAAAAGCAGTATGATTATACTCCTTATTTATACTAGTCCCAAATATCATATTTGCACTTCCAACAATGCAACTCTCCTCCCTGAGGGTCCCATATATAGGTCTAGCCCTAAGTTATAAACTTTCCCCTTGTTTTTCACCTCCTGATAGTTTGTATTTCATTAAAAGGCACCCAGCTGTGTTCTTGATCTGTTAAAAGCAAAAGGCCTATCTGATTGTAAAAGAATTTGAGATTAGGTGTATAACAACATTATTTGGAAATAGGGATGACAATGGAACGAAACGTGGTAGAATGATTAATAGAAACATGCTGCATTTTTTAAGGCTGAAATTTCATTGTTTTCTTTTATTATGGCTATAAAAGAACACTATGGCAGGAAAGACAGAAACCAAAAAATGATATTTTGAAAGACCATAAAACAAATATCTAATTTGCCAGTCTACTTTCATTTTAATAATATCAGTATATATATTATTATAGTATATATCAGTATATATTATACCAATCTGATCATACACCATAGCTTCCATCTTAAACCAGTTATCTTTAAAGTCTGAAATGTATTTTGATGTGTGATGTGAGTGCATAATTTACCAAAGTACGGTATTATTTGAATTTATTTTAAAAGGTTTATAATAATGTAAATAAACATGATAATTTGATTAATAAAAACCACCTGCATATTTTAAAGTAAGAGTGTCATTGTTTTATTATTCTCTTTCAGTGTTATATATTCCTTTGGCTATATATGGGACCATCAGCAAGAGGGGGGGGGGACTGCATTTATGAGTAAATTGATTACTGTTTTAGGAAATATCATAAAAAAAGGAATCAAGTAGCCTAGTGTGTTCACTTTGTCCATGTGAGTTATGGAACCTCATAGATTTACCATAGTATCTTTACTTCTAGAGAGCCACTCAAATCTCATGTCACCAACTTATGTAATTAGCAATGTAATGGACTGTTCCCTGAGATTATTCAAAAATACACAGCTTGCAAACCTTAAAATGCATTACAGTGAAAAACATGGATATGGATTGTGTAGCCTAAAGTACCTCCAATTTCTTGTTATTCATTTTGATGGTTTTATGGAGGGAATTTATAACATGTTTGTTCTTCTCCTATTTGACACCAAAAGAGCCACACATGGGTCACCAACAACAGGGTATGGACTTCTGGCCTAGGGCTTTATCAGGGACCATTAGGGGAGGGGTGCATGTTAGAACAGCATAAATGACTTCTTGCTATACCAGTAGTTGATAAACCAACTAGATATAGAATCTTCCAAAATCCAACCCTATTAACCTTGTTCTCCTCAATAGTCATGACCTTTTGGAAATATTGAGTACCTACCTCCCCCCCCCATTGGTAAGAGTGGCCACATAACTATTGAAATACAGCTCTGTCTCAAAACTATAACAAATAGATTTGTTTAAAAATGTCTTCACAGATTACAAATTTATCACCTTACCTTAATCCATTTGAGAGCTTTAAGGTCCTCCAGAACTGTAGTGCAAAACTTCAAGGATAGAAATTCGAGCAACAGATTGGAGTGAAAGTTTAGAGGGATCAGGAGAAAAGCAAGTTAACTCTACTCAAAATCCAAGACAGTAACACTACATAATCTTACAAGAGAGAGCCAAAGACTCTTCTGTACCAAGGAAATTAAGATGCAGCTGAATACAAAAGATCTTGGAAAAAAAAAAATACAAAACTACTGAGAGTCCACACCAGTACAAGAAGTTGAAAAGAGCAAGAGATAAACTGAAATCTAACCAGGAAACTTTATCAGAATCATGAAGGCACGCTAGCTAAAGAAAGGGTGAGTAGAAAGTTGTCCCAGAATAGGGCAGATACCAGAGTCTGTAACCCCTACCTCTCCAAGAGAGTGATTGTCTATTGGAACAATCTCCCTGTAACTGCTGTCATTGCTCCTTCTGTTGACACCTTTAAGATTGCTATTGACAAGAGTTGGTCATTAAACCATGGAAGAAGAGTGGGATGCAATTGAGTCAATGGCTCCACATCATTACTGACCAGCCGCTCTACAGGATTATTTCCTTATTTCACTGGACAATGCAATTTTAGGTAATAACCCAAAGAAATTTTGGCAATATGATTCTTTCAAAGAAATTGCAGGTGAACTGAACTGCCAGTTTTTAGTAGTACATGAGATACCAACCTACCCACACAAACAAACTATCCAAAGCAGCCTATTGAAATTTATAGTTTAAATGTCCTTAAACAACTTAAATTGCTAGTTGTCATCAATTCAGTCAGAAAAGATAAGTTACATCCACATCTTCTGAAAGAAGTTACTGAAACCATTACCAAGCCACTCATCTAATTGTTAAAAAAATTTCTTCTGTACCAAGGAAGGTCCAAAAGATTGGAAAACAGCAGTTGTCACCTCTTTGTTGAAAAGAGAAATAAGCCAGACCAGAAAGTTAAAATCCTATTAGCATTGCTTCTGTTGTGGCTAAATCCTGGAAAGAGTGACAAATGAAACTGTCATGAAGCACCTCAAACTTAATGGAATACTATTACCCAGCCAACATGGATTTCAACCAGGAAAGTCAGTAGAAGCAAATTTGCTGGAGATTTATGATGCAATAACAGACCCTGAATAACCACAGGCCTACCTGTGGATGTCATGTTGCTTTTACCTCAAAAAATTGTTGAATAAAGTTTTCACATCCACACATGAAAACAAAAGTAATCTTGTGTGGAATTATTGCAGACCTTGTGGGTTGGATTTCAGCTTTATTTACTGATAGAATGCAGAGAGTGAGGCTATTTTCAAACAAAGGAGAATCAATACTCTCTGAAGATGTGAACACCAGTGGTGTTCTGGATGGTAGTAGCTTGGGACCTACCCTATTCAATGTCCATAAAAAGGATATTTTTTTAAACTGGATACAAATTGTCTCACTCTCTGCGCTGACTATTCAAAGGTGTATGCTGTAGTCAACTATGGACCACTACAAGCACATCTTGACCATATTCAAATCTTGGCAACAACATGGGACATGAGTTTCAACTCTTACAATGTAGCCAGGGCCATCACATATGGGAAGAGGGGGGTTAACACCCCCCTCAATGTTTCTGGGCAATAGGTAAAAAAAGAATTGGTAAAATCATGGTGCAAAGCACCACAATTTTACCAACACTGCCAAAAAATTTGTTTGGTTAAATAAGACCTCAAAAATACTGACATATAATCTACAGAAATCTTCCACTTAGTCAGTGAATGCAGCAGTTTTATCAACTCCTCCCATGATTTCACCAATGGTACACAATTTTTCATTTGGTTAAATAGAGCATGGAAATATTGACAAGACATATACTGAAATCTCAATCTTGGTCAGTAAATGCAGTGTTTACCAACTCATCCAGTGACTTATTGCATCATATTTATAACAGAAATTATGCTAATTATTAATAAAAAAATTGGTAAAAATGACCAGCCAGTCAGTAAAATCCCTTCCCTAAACATTTTGATAAGTAATGCCACCAAATGTAGCATTATACATTTTGGCAAGTCCAACCCAAGTTTTAACTATACAATGGTCAATCCAGCAGTAAAAACATACAAGAGCTATAAAGTATGGATGAAGAAAGGGATAATTGTTGTTGACAACCAGCATAAATTCTATTCAAACTGCAAGAAGACTGTGTCACATGTAAACTTTGTCCTTAGTCTCTTGAAGAGAATTATTCCAATAGATATCCCTATGTTTCCATGAGGTTGTACAAGGTCTTTTTCAAGCCAGTGTTTGACCTCAGAATGTAAATAGCATCACTAGGGTACAAGGATGATGTACAGCTGCTGGAAAAGGTGCAAAGAAGGTTACTAAGGTAGTGGGGCTACTAAAGTACCTACACTGGTATACCAATGGCAAAGGGTAAATTTTTTGTTATTCATATTATTGACTTATAAATAAAGTAAACATACCACTCTGCCTTTTTTTATGCTCTTTCCAAATATTATAATCATTTTTGTCAGAAATGAACTTTACCCCCACCTCTATATATACTGATTCAGGGTATATATTTGCACATTAAGGGGTGGCAATAAATTTTATTTCTGATGTAAATGAGAGGTGAGTTTAAACTTTCCCCTTGCCCCCCTAATATGCAAATATATACCCTGAATTGGTATATATAGAGGTGGGGGCTAAAATTCATTCCAACAAAATGATTATTATATTTGGAAAGAGCATAAAAAAGGCATTGAATGGTATGTTTACTTTATTCATAAGTCAGTAATAGGAATAACAAAAAATTTACCTGGCAAAAAGTTGATATCTTTATGATCTATAGGCTAACTTTACAAGAAAACACCCTGCCCCCCAATTCACCTGTCAACTTCCCAAAATTTAGGCACTGATAGGAGAGGATATTCAAAGAAGCTGTTCAAGCCATCAGTCAAACTCCATTGACAGTTTTTCTCCTGCCATGTAGTCAACCATTGGAACAGTCTCTCAGATACAATAGGCCTAGTCTCAGCACCCAAGGAAAAAGCTTTCAAGAAGTTATTTCTACATTAGGGGGGGTGGGGGTAAAGTTTAAACTTACCTCCCATTTACATCAGAAATAGAATTTGGGTAAATATCTAACAAATCATATTATTGAGTTAGGAATAAAGTGAATACACCATTTGATGCCTTTTTTTATGCTGATTACAAATATAATAAGCATTTCTATTGGAAATGAATTTCAGCCCCCCCCCTATATATACCTAACCCTGAATTGACATATATAGGGGGGGGGGGCTGAAATTCATTTCTGATAGAAATGCTTATTATATTTGTAATCAGCATAAAAAAAGGCATCAACTGATGTAGGCTATTCACTTTAGTCCTAACTCAATAATATGATTTGGTAGATATTTACCCAAATTCCCCCCCCCCTAATTTAGAAATATATACCCTGAATTGGCATATATAGGGGGGGGGGGCTAAAATTCATTTCTGATAGAAATGATTATTATATTCATTATCAGCATAAAAAAAGGCATTAAATGGTATATTCACTTTAGTTGTTACTCAATAATATGATTTGATAAATATTTACCAAAAATTTCCATGGACATTTTGGCTAGCAAGTCCCCGGCCTAAGTCTATTTATACCTAGGCCTAATAAACATTTTCTGGTTAGCCCAGCCCTACCATAAGCTGCAGCTCAGGACATTTATCCAAGGATTAATTCAAGGGCTAGGGCGTTAATACAGGCCTGAACATTTGGAATATAGTTCTAAGCTATGGTGATTTAAAGGTTCAACTAGCCTAACCCTATAAATGTATGCTACAATCACAACCATTTGGCCTAGGTTTCAAGTGACTTATTTACTGGCAAGGGAGATTCAATTTTAAACATACCAAAGCTAATTGATTCCAATAGCTCTTGACATTGAAAGTTGATAGGCCCTAGACCTATAAGCCTTAATAAGTTTAACTTTATATAAAGTTTGTATATACAAATTCCGCCATTGATCGCATGGAAAATAGATGGCGTTTAATAAATACTCCGAAAGCCGAAACTTGACGAAAGCAAGGAAATGCATAGTTCCAAGGTAAAGAAAATATGGAAGAACCAAATAATGGACACTGGTGGGGGAAGGGGTCATAAGGTTTTTACACCCGTATTCTTATAAACTGAAAATTAAAAAATGTTAGTTCTGTTATTAGCTTGAAAAAGGCAATATTCTTCAAAAAAAGATACCCCGTCCCAAGCTTTAACCCCCCCCCCGGAAAATTATTGTTATTACCCCCCCCCCCCCCTCCCTCTATCAATAATTTTGAATGACTTTATTTAAGGGTAATAATATAAATAAAGCTAAAATTTAAATTCGCACATGGTTTCTCGTTTACGACCCCTTGACTCGTCATAACCTGAAATACTGTGTCTCTCCCCCTCACCAAGTTCCAGCTATGTCCATGAATGCCCCTATCTATAAAAAGCAGAAACTTAGTCTATTCTTATATTAATTTCGTAATTATTGTCAAGCTATTCTGTACATTAAATTGAAAACAACTTTTTTTTTCTCTAAGCATTGTTAGGGAAAAAATAAGTTTTTGGATGACGTTGCTATTGTGTTAAGGTTTTCATTCTTAAGACTTTGAGATAGAAAAAAAGTAGGAGTTCAATGTAAAGAGTCTAGGAATGAGAAGGTGCAGCTTCTTTAAGGGTATAGGATAATTTTGCCGGTGTTTAAATTTAATTGACGCTCCTAACATCGGTGCTCTATTTGAAGTTGTCAAAGATTTCAGAGGGTTACCGCTTTTTCGCAACCTTTGCTTGTTCAGCTGTTTATTGCTGAACCATGTTCACACTGCAATGCTAAGAGTTCCTTGCAAAAAATTAACGTGCACCTCCCAAATTCACCCCCCCCTCCTTCCTTGAAAAGAGTTTCAAGTTCATGACCGGGAAAATTTTCCTTTGGAAAATACTGTTCTTTGGATAATTAAATAAAAGTAAAAGTCGATCTTTATCTTGTGCATGTTGATCTGCAGAAATTAACATGGAAAAATGGAAAATTTGGGCCCACTATTCATTTTTAAGGGCTCGAGACTCATGATGGGAAGATCCAAGGTAATAGTAAGTGCAGAGCTATGCAATTCTCGAAATAAACGAGTGAGGCAGCAAATGAATCAAGCAAGTCCAATGAAGTTTATAAATGAATGCCTTTGAAAATCATTTGATATGTATGGACTACATTAGACGTTTATTTAGGGACAATTGCGCTTGAATTGCGGAACCTTGAACTTTACAGTCACATTACTTTCTTTTGTCACTCAAATGAGCATATTAACTTATAATATTGGTTTGAACAAATTCTTTTCCGGTATTCTATAACCAATGGTTCGTTGTAATGGTTTAAACCTTAACCATGGGTTATCAAACATAAAATTAGAGAGTCTACTTTTCGTAAAGTTAATAATCCTTTTTGGGGTTATTTTTCGCTTTTTCTGAACGTATGTAAATGTTCTTACGTTAATGATTTTTATGATTATATTCAAATGAGTAGGTTTATCTGATTAAAGTCAGCATAAAAAGCAAGTTCCTTTTAGGAGCATATTGTTATTTATATTTCATTCAGAGTTTTAGTTTCCGTTGAAAAGGTCACTCCCCAGCTATTGTTAAAAATGGTTTGGTATCGAATACAAGTCAGTTCCACAAATAGATTAAACGTGACCTAAATCAGCCACAGCAACTAAACTAACTACCCTGAAAAACACAAGCTAAGAGCCAATTCGTCAAAGTACTGCCTTATAGACCTGATCTGAGACACCTGGGCTTGTAAAAATGATACGTGACTCGAGTGAAAACATGTGAGAAATTAGTGGCTTTAGTTCAGAACATTCACATGCATCCTTAGAAGGCAGAATGACAAATTTGGAAAGCAGGCGACCTTATATGTTCATTTCATTCTCTTCTTGAAGTAAGCCACAGAAGAAAATTTAGCCAATTTTTGTGAAAAAAAAATCAACAACAAAAATTACACTTTTTTTTGCTTTTTTACTGTGGTGACTTCTTAGTTTAAATTCTAAAACTGTTTTCAACGTTAAAATATGGTACTTGGGCATTATATGGGCATTTCTAAAAAGTCAAGTTTCGTTAATGCTAATGAAATAAAATAAAATAGGATGAGTATATAATAGTTTATAAACAAATTTGGGCTATATATTTGCACATTAGGGGTGGGGGGGGGTAGAGCATTGTATATATTAAATACGTAACCTAACCTAGGTACCATTCCCCCCACCTAAACCTAAAAAAACAACAGTTTAAATATCTTATACGCAATGAAAACCATGCTATGCTTCCATTACTTTATAGCGGTGTCTTGAAATAACCCGTCAAAAACGGGTTTTTCGTGACTAGTTTCCTTGTAACTGCCCATATAATACCCAAGGACCTAAAATATTACTATCGAACAACAAAATATCAATCAATTCATTTGTTTACTATCTTTTACCGACTAAATTGTCAGTACTGGGTTTTAATTTTTAAATATAGTTTAACAACCATGTCCAACATATTGCAACTACGCCTAATGAAAAAAAAAATCATCATACTGAAATTTTTCGCTAAAAAATCAGTGTGGAAAAAAAAGAGTGTTTGGCACTTCCTTTAATTGAAGCTTGGGCTACATGCCGTCTCTTGACCCCATCCTGTAATAATGTGAATACTCCTAAACTAAATTCATATTTTTACTCATACATGCCACCAGCCGCTAAATCATTGGCGTCAGCGACCACATTGAACAGAGTGGGAGTTAGTGGCGGATCCAGGATTTTTTTTAGGGGGGGGGGGCAAAATAGGTTCATCCGATAAACTTGCGCTAGGAGCAAGTTTAATTAACCCAAACTTGCATTAATTAAGGAAATTACACTGCTTTAGCCTATGTTAGGGGGGCGCCCTCCTCGCCCCTGAATCCGCCACTAGTGGGAGTACGAGTATCATATCACCAAAGATTTAAATATTCTTTCAATAGTTTCTGTACAAAGGAGAAAACGACATAAAAATGACGAAGAACTAAGATACTTTTAGTTCCCCTTCCTTGTTCCAATGCAATTTAAACGACTGCTCTGCTTGTTAGAAAAACTGGAGTTCTATCGGTGATTATTGGGGGAGAGACATCATGAACATCCATGGCATGGTCTGATCGAGGTTAAAGAGTTTTAGGTTTTTTTAGCTCACATAGGTGCACCAGTGGCGTAATTTCGTCAAAATCGTTGAAGGGAGGGGGGGGTAGTTGGAGCCAATTTTCAAATTCAAATGAAAATGACAATGAAAAATGAGCCATGTAGTACCATACAGGCAAAGGTTTACTAAAGAAAACTGACCTGTTTCTGGGGATGCATGAATTATGCAGGTCTATCTTAGTTTTGACAAGATTTTTGAAGACACTAAATTTCAAGTGAGTGTGTGTGTGTGGGGGGGAACTGGGGTTTGTGAGCATTTACCCCCCCCCCCTGTTCCATTGAAAATTACGCCCTTACTTACACGTAAACTTATTTGAGGGGTGGGGGTAATTAAAAAAAATATGCAGAAACCACACTAATTAAATGAAATAAAAAGAGAACCATGGGTTAAATCAGAAATCGGGGCCGGATATAGGGGTGGGCTAGAGGAGGCAAGCGCCCCGGGCGGTACGCCCGGGAGGTGGCAAAACAAGCTTAAATTATATTATTTTTTGACAAAAATTGTAATAGTTGCAGTATTGATGGCGTGGCAGGGGGCGGCCAACTCTAAATTTGCCTCCCCCCCTGAGCAAAACCTAACTCTAGCTGTCTTAAACAATCTTAAGATTTTGGGGACGGAGTATGAGTCCAAACGATCTCTTAATACCTATATGCAGAGGCTGGGGTTCAATTTAGTCCTTGTATATCTCTTAAAGCTGTCTCATTCTTTTAATAAATTTTTATTTTCAATAACTTTAGGATATGGATAAAAATGGCAAGCATCATTTTTATTGGGAATTTAATTCGGTGCAAATTTTTGCTAACCTAATATCATACCATTATAGCAATTGCTCTCTTTGAAAAATGTTATTCATGAATTCCAAAAAAAAATATCCAACTTCTCCCAGTGCATCCAAATATCTTTAAATTCCACCCGACTTCAACGGTTTTACTACTGAAAAGTCGGCACGAACCACACAAAGAAAAGCCGGTCTCATCGTATTGAGATGGTAAAAATGCCGACGGGGTCTTAATGCCGCATCTACATGATATTCAGCTCATTATGCTATTGAAAGCTCTACCTTCCCTCTTTGATTATCAAGTAATAAAAAAATTGTAATAGCTAAAAAAATTAATGCTCTAAGAATTTGGCAGGAAGACAAAATAATTTTAAACCATTATAGTTAAAATTTATTGAACAGTTTAAATTTTATTTTCTTAATTGTTGGTCACTGCTTTATAGTCGATAAATTGGTTCAGAAATATTCACAGAAAAAAGCTGTGCTTGAGAGAAAGGGGAGGGGATAGAACAAAACAGACTATTTCTTTTGAATTGAAGGCCACCCAAAGGTGTACACGAGGAAAGTCTTCTTGCTATTTGTGCACATAGCGATCAAGACCGTGTCTTGGGGAGGGGGTAAGGGTTTTGAACCACCACCCAAAAATGTTCGTCCGACTCGTAAAAACGCAACAAAATGCATATAAACCATATTTTAATGCATTTTTTAAAGTTTTTGTACCCCCCCCCCCGAAAAAATATCCCTCAAAACAAAAAATCCTGGATACGATCTTGATAAAGGACATAACTAACAGGCAAATAAGCAGAGAGGTAGGGGCACTGACAAAAAAACAAAACAAAACGAGAGCTCTCGGTCAAGGCGGATCTGGAACAAAAATAGGGAGGGAAGGCAATTTGACATGGGTGTCAATAAATGATCAAATTGAAAAATGAGAATAAAATTAGGGCACCAGAAAAATCTTAGGAGGCAGTCCTCCCACCCCCTGGATCTACCCCTGCTCTGGGCCTCGTTCTCAAGAAAATTTTAAAATATTCCTTATTTTTCGATGCTTCCTATTCAAATTGTAAAATATATTCATTTTGGAATTGCTTTCTCCCCTGCCCTCCCCCCCAAAAAAAATCGGTATTTATGTACTATGTGTAACGCATGTGCCATAGTATACAGGGAAGATGCTGTCAAACCGGTTTCTTTCAGTAGACAGTTGGATTGGAAACCGTGGTTTGTCATTGCGTTTACAATATATAAATTATTGTTTGGGGTTTAGGGGGGTACCTAGGTTGGGTTGGGTTAGACTAGGTATTTATTATATACTATGCTTTACCCCCTCCCCCCGCCTAATGTGCAAAATGTATACCCGAAATTTGTTCCTAAACTGTTATTTTTTTAATCCTGTTTTGTTTTATTTCATTAGCATTAACCAAACTTTACTTTTCACGTGTGTTACAGATAATACATAAGTACCAAAAACTCTTATGTACTTTTCTGTCAGGGGGGTCTATAGATTTCCCTCAAACTATTTCCATTTCCTTATGTCTAGAGTTTACACCGAACTGTCTTCGTTTTCTTGGCGCACCACTTTTTCCGTTCGTACTTCTTCGCACCACCCAGTATACACTTCAGGCACAATAAGGTCAGGGGGTAATTTGCTATGGGACGGAAGAACCAACAACCCCCCTCCCCTCCAAGACTCCAGTTTGTAATCCATTAACTGAAATTTAGTGTCTTCAAAAATCTTGTCAAAACTAAGATAGACCCACATACTTCAAGCATTCAAAGAAACAGATTAGTATTGTTGGTACACTCCCTTTATATGGGCCTTTCTAAAGAAGTCCGACAAGAGATGCTACAGTCAAACGGGAGAGACGGAATGAAAAAACTGTTTTTACGAAATGATTCAAATACACCGCTGTATAGCGTGGTTTTAAGATATTTAAAGTGAGGTTTTTTTTTGGGAGGGGGAAGGCACCTAGGTTAGGTTAAGTTACGTATTTAATATATGCTATGCTTTGCCCCCCACTCCCCCTAATGTACAAATATATAGCCCAAATTTGTTTCTAAACTATTATATAGTCATCCTATTTTATTTTATTTTCATTAGCATTAACCAAACTTGACTTTTTAGAAAGGCCCATATAAAAGCATTGTACCGTTCTCTTTAATATACATTTACATTATGGTTTATTTTTTACTTGGTCATTCAGAAAATCGGCTCAAACTTTAACCCCTCCCTCAGGATTTTGACGAAATTAGACCCCTCTAAGCAGTGCGTTTCTTTGATTAATCGCGAGCACCACCTGGCATACAGTATTTTGAAAGTTGCCAACCCCTCGATTTTAGCTATTGGTTGCATCTGACGGTATTCGCTAATTATGATTTTTGCTTAGTTTTACTCCTACTGACTGCCTGAAGAACTATACAAGTGAACCAGCTAAGTAATGATGATTCTAATTTTGATACCTCCCAGGTTAGATCATAAAGATGATGATAGCCAGGAAGTCAGCAGGAGTAGGAGAGAATTTGACTTATTTGGCAAGTAGCTTGCTTTTCAGCACAGTTTATGAGAATTATCCAGTAAGTTTATCGCAGATCATTTCTGGTCTTCATTCTCGGTACGAACAAAAAGCTCCTCCCACTTATTTCTACATTAGCGGGTTAGTCTGTTTCCGTCAATCAATGAGAAATGGTTACAAGTGCATTATTCGTAATAGCGGGTTTCCACTTGTTTCGTGTCCAAGAGAAATCTGACTTGTCTACCCGTGAAAAGATCTAATGCCGCTTATGTTTGTATCTGCAAAAACGTTCTCTGGAGCACTCGCACCTTGGTCCGGGTTTTCAAGGGTATGATCATACTGCTAATTCTATAAACTGCGCTTTTCAGTCACTAAGAAATTTTGGAACGTGAGATGATGGGTTTTGTGAGCAAGATATCCCTCTCTCCCAAGTAACTGTTATGTCCGTTTCCCTTCTGAAATATCTAGACTAATCCATTTTTCTTTAAATTCCTTACATTTTCTACATAATTTTATTCTGTTCTGTCTTATGAATTTTCGGGGAGTTGGTTTAAAATCCTTCCTCTGTTTAAACACTTAAATTAGCCTGTAATATGTAGCTAAAACGGTGAGGATATGAAAACACATAATTAAATGGCTGAAATTTAGAAATCTGAGGGTTTATGTTAGGACCAACCTTTCGACCATAGTGACGATATATTTATTGGGATCCTTTGCAATATCAACCTACGAGATCCCAATGACTATACTAAAAACCGATGGATCCCCTTTATGCGACTCACTTAATTAGATCTTATTATGTAGGTATTTTTGTGGGCTCAAATGTGGTTTCAGGGCAAATTCTCGCCATGAAGTATGAGTTACCACCAGTGGTGGATCCAGGGGGGCGAGGGGGCGCGTGCCCCCTAGCGTAGTCTAAAGTAGTGTAATTTACTTAATTAACTCAAGTTTGCGTTAATTAAATTTGCTCCTAACGCAAGTTTGTTGGATTAACCTATTTTGCGCCCACCCCCTATTTTTTTTTATTCGATCAACCTATTTTGCACCCTCCCCTAAAAAAAAAATCCTGGATCCGCCCTTGTTACCATATTTGTCATATTTGCCTGGAAATATGTGCCATATTTCCAGATACATGGTAGGGTATTCATACAGCCTTGTCTTTAAGGGTTGTGCCTACAGTGAAAAGTGGGGATATTGGTGACCATTCGTTATGCAGCCGCACAGGTGAAATGGCCACCACCACCTGGCTAACGCCACCAAACGGCCAACGCCAAGCCTAACGCTACTGCTGCCTCCTCCTGTACAATGATCTTTTGAAGATATTCTCCTTAATCTGTATTGTTTTTTCAGGTTATTCAGCTCTTTTATATTTTAATTTTGAACCCTTCCCCTCCTCTCGAAATGAATTTCTGTGAACATAATTCTGCTCACGAAATAAAAATTCGACTCTTCTCAGATCCTATTGTAAATAGGTTGCCAGGGGCGGATCCAGGATTTTTTTAGAGGGGGGGGGGGTGGTGTAAAATAGGTTAATCCGAAAAAAATAGGGGGGGGGCAAAATAGGTTAATCCGATAAACTTGCGTTAGGAGCAAGTTTAATTAACGCAAACTTGAGTTAATTAAGTAAATTATACTACTTAGACTACGCTAGGGGGGGGGGTGCCTCCCTCACCCACCCCCTCTGGATCTGCCACTGTAGGCTGCTCTAATAAGTTTGATAGGTATTATGATAGGGGACAGCAAGTCATTAGGGCAGGTAAGTAAGAAAAAGAGTGAGTTTTGAAGTTAAGATATCTGAAGTTTTTGTTCTTTTACTGTTTCTTTTAAGGGGTAATGTTGAACTAGTTCAGTCGAAATACGGTTAGACCTTGAACAAATTGCAACATAAATGATTTGTATATCTTTCGATAAAGAACAATGAGATTACTAACATACTCAAAATCGGAATCGCTACCTCCCTGGCGAAATGGGTCAAATTTGCACTTAAAAACCCTTAATTTTTTTTTTTCGTGATAATGCATAGAAAGGGAATTATTCAATGGGGTTATTGAGACAGTAGAAAACGAAAATGGGCGTTAAAAGGGTCCATCACCTTAGTTACAGGGATATTTTTTTTCTAATTCCCCCCTATAAGTTAGATGAAGTTTGAAGTTAGATGGGTAAATTCCAAAAATCAATGAACGTAAAGAGTCTTTTCTAAGGTTTTCTTGTTCGTAGATAACGAAAGAGGAAAAGAAAAGGGCTTATAACCGGCTTATGTAGCTTAAGTTACTATTACAGTAACTTTGTAACATTTCTTAGATCTCAATTAGGCTCAAAATGATTTAAAAGGAGACACAGTGTTCCCTGCAAGTTTCTTTCTTATACTCCCATTACAATAAGTAGTTGTCAAGTAGCATGGGTTTTAGCAGACATACACTCAGGTAGTTGGGGTAGGGAACGGCAGAGACAAGCTAATATTTATAGAGGAGGAACGTTCATCAACATAGCAGATGCGAGGCAATTGTTTTTTTCTAGACAGAAAACAATAAAAGTTCCCAAGCTATGAGCGGAAATGCCTTAAGTGGGCATCACGCCTGAGCAATGATAGCACAAGTCTAATAATTTATTGTAAAACTGAAATGTTTTAGGCCTCAACCTCTGACACAAACTGATTAGAAGACTCTGTCAGGTATTTGAAAAAGAATTTTCTTACGGAGGGGTTAAAATTTCACATGGTGGCTTTTTGAAAGAAATACAATTTATTTGAAAAATCCAAAAATTCTGGAGATCTCAGAGAGAAGGGTCACATGCCTTAAGCCCCTTCCTCTTGTTCATAAGCCTGGGTTTTACTACCGAAATGGAATTTCCGCAAGAGACTTACTTTTGGGTTCCCTCATGACGCTTCAAAAGTAAAATATATTGCTTCTCCACCATAGCTCTAGCAGACCCGATTTAAATTCCAGCTGCGGCGATGTTAATTCAGTTCAATTCGTTTAATTAAAAATGATATTATAACATTAACATTACACATAACATTTACATTAACATAATGTATAACATTAATCCAAGTGCCTGCCCAAAGAAAGACCTAAAGCACTTGAAACTGGGCGACCACATATACAACAAACGCTTAACAAACAAGACTCTTAACAAGCTAACAAAACAAACAAAAAGGAAATAAAACAACCAAATTATGACCAATCTCTAATCATGAAAATAAAAACAAATATGCAAAACAAAAATAATAATCAAAGCAAAAAAAAGGAAAAAAGAAAAATAATAATAAAAAGAAAATATATGAACCAAGTAAGCAAGCAAATATGACAGCACTAGACCCTTAAGGTCCAAACCTGTAGCGTTGATGTACGTTTCGTCGCTCTTCATCCAGGAAGTGCAAGGGGGCTGGGGGCCAGCCATCCTGTGCTTTCCAACACCCTTCCTGCGTACTTTCCCCAGATTTCTCCAGGTACCCATTTAGAGCTGGGTCGACTCTGGCTGAACTTAGAGAGTCATGCCATTGACCCCCGTCCCAAACCAAATAACCACCCACGCCAGGAATCAGTCTCGTGCCCCTCAGATAAAGGATTCACAACCCAGTGCGCAATGAATATCGCTATCAAAAGTAGCAAAAAGTATATATTCTGATACTACTTACGACATTGTGCTCAATCCATTCCATAGAAATTGTGTCGGTACTTTGCCCACATTGTAGTTTCAGGTGACGACTAAGAAAATAAATGATCTTCTCCTCTTATATAAATTAAAACTTGCCGCATTTCTAACACGATCTAGGAACAATCCAATAAATGCGAGTATTAAGACGGGACTTGATTAGATCTTGACCTGGGCACCTTGCCTTAACAAATGCTATGTAGCTCGGCTGGGAGCAAATGACAAATCATAAGCATATTTCTGTCGCAACTTAATTGAAAATATGCTTCAGGTGTATCATATGCAAGGCTGGGCAGGCCCAAAGATGAATCCGGAATCATCCCTTATGGATCGGACACACGTAAATCTTTTCTGCACCGATTCCAGCTGCTAAGTGGGCAACTGATTGCGGCACAAAATCAGTGCCATTTGCGCGATATTTTCAAAACTAAAGGTCATATACACCAACAGTCAACTACAATTTATCAATAGTTGGATGATTGACCTCAGCTTGGTTAGTTTGATTATCCTGATGAAGAGAAGGAAAGAGAATTGATGAAAAGAATTTCGTCTTTTTTTCGTCTTTTTTTCTGACATGTCGGTGCTAATCTTTTGGATATTTTGGCATAATAATAAACTTGATTGATTGATTGAAAGGATTGAGGATTGAATCCTCAGGAAGAACATTTTTTTTAACCTTTTTTATGATCAAGATGGAATTCGGTGCCGTTTTTGTACATCGGCACCGAAAACTAGAAAAAAAATTCCAAATTTGAATCACTGCCGTTTTCTTTGTAATTTGCTGCCGATTTGGCAAATCGGTGGCGAAGAAAGCTATGTGTGTCTAGCCCTTTAGTTCGAACACCACACTGCCTAGAGAGTCCAGAATAAATCTATGTAAAGTGTGAAACAAAACTAAACCCCAGCTTTGAAAGTAAAGGCATCACTAGTTTTGCAAACGATTGTGGTAGCTATTTTTATTTCGGGGGCGAATTTTGAAATGATTTGATTTATCTGTCAGGTTCTTCACAGAAAAAATTGTGTTGACGGATACTACAAGTCGGGAGAAGCTAATTCCGGAGTTACACAGTCTTCTGTTGTAAATTTCCTTTTTGCAAAATAAAATAGAGATTATTAAATAAATAGAGATTAAATAGAGATTAAAAGAGAGATTAAATAAAATAGAGAGGCTTATAAGCTTTAGTCAGACTTGAAGATGAATATAAAATGGGATAAGTTCGATTCATTGCTTTCTTGTGGTTTACAAAACCATATATCTATTGGCAAATAAGCTTCTGGAGTTAAAAAAAACGAATTATTTATGGTCACTGCATTAACCTTGGCCCATGCTAAGTTGTGTTTTTGTTTTCTTTTTTCTGTGATTGCTTGGAAATGTTCTAAAAACCAGCTCTCCTGTTCGTTTTAAAATTTCTTAGAAGTTTAGAATTAGAAGAAAACTCATGTAACCTAAGTAAAAGCTGAAATCTTGAATAAATATAATTGTTCAATTTAGAATCTTGTTACTCTTTTAAACTTACTTCTGAAATGTCGAAAAACAAAATTCCTCAATTTTTGCTCCTGTTACTCTTTGAAATCACTTCCTTCTAGTGGCGGATCCAGAGGGGGGGCGAGGGGGGCGCGCGCCCCTAGTGTAGTCTAAAGTAGTGTAATTTACTTAATTAGCTCAAGTTTGCGTTAATTAGACTTGCTCCAAACGCAAGTTTACCGGATCAACCTATTTTACGCCCCCGCTAATATTTTTTTTTCGGATCAACGTATTCTTTACCCCCTCTAAAAAAAATCCTGGATCTGCCCCTGCTTCCTTCACAACAGAGGTGCATTGAGGCTATCGAAAAGGAACTTGCTTGCAAAAGAAAAAACAGAATTTTTTTTCACAGATTCAATACTAATCAAAGAAAGTGTATATTAAAAAATTTATTCTGCTAAAATAAATGATCATATCAAACATAAATCTAACAGATAATATTAAAGATGAGTAGGCCTAATTGAATCCCAATAAGAACATAAATTAAAATGAATAGTAAAGTCAAACTTAAAATGAACAGAAATGGAACAGAAGAGTACCAGAAATGAACAGAAGAGAACAGAAGAGCATAGAAGAGTACAAGAAGAGAAACAGAAGAGTACCTACCGTCCTTTAGCTTCTAGATATTTACCCTCCCGGTGATTACCCCCTGCCCCCCGGAAAATACCCCCCCCCCCCCTGTGGCAAACATCCCCCCCCCACAGAAAATATCCCGGAAAATACCCCCCCCCCCCCCGTGGGAAATAAGGCTTTCCAAATTTGAGAATTCTATTTGTTTTTTTTTCCGTTGGGGGAAGGAATTTTGGAACTTATGTATTATGCGCCACTCACTCAAGTTTACGCTGTGTAAAACTCGAGAACTCACCAGTTTTTTCGTTAGTTTCTTCCTTATTTTAGAAATAATTTTGGACTATAGATTTGCATACTACGGGGGGGGGGGGATAAATAATAGCGGGTCTGCATGCAAAATGTGTTTGGTACAATTATTCTGCATATTAGATAGATAGATAGAGAAGTGTATTTTAAAGCCAAATATACGACCATGAGCATAATAAAATAATATAGATGAAAGGCACAAATAACATAAACTTTGATCAGTGATCATAAAACGCTTAAATGAAACACTACATTAACGTAATAACGGTCGTATGGAAAACCGGTCATTGAAAAAAAAAACAAAAAAAAACACTTAACACTTAGGAAAAACACTTAAATGAAACATTACATTTACTTTATGCCGTTTTTTTAGTTAACAAAATTTCGAGATACCTGGCTATTCTTCTGTAATTTTTTTAGTGGCCATTTTGACTTGAACTGTCCAAATACTTTACCACCCACGCTCTCCCCCTTATGTGCAAATATATAGCCCAAATTATTTATTTCTCATATATTCTGTCAATTGTCTTCGTCTTGTCTCGCGCTATGCTGAAAAAAAAACTCACGAAGAAACCAGTTTGTTCTTGAGTTTTACACAGCGTAAAATTGAATGAGTTGCCCAATAATACACAAGTACCAACACTCCTTTCCCTACAGAAATTAAAAAAGAAAAAAAAAAGTCAAATAAAATTCTCAAATTTGAAAAGCCCTCTTTTCCACGGGAGGGGGAATGTTTTCTGGGGGGGGAGTATTTACCGGGTGGGGGTAAATTATTTGGACAGTTTGAAGTCAGAAAATTCTTTCTAGGTATTTAGCCACTAAAAAATTACAGAAGAATAGCGAGGTATCTGGAAATTTTGTTAACTAAAACGAAAAAAAATCCCAGCATAAAGTTTTGTAATGTTTCATTTAAGTGTTTTTTCCCAAGTGTTAAGTGTTTTTTTTTCAATGGTCGTTTCCCAAGTATTAAGTACTATTATTGGGTTAATTTAGTGTTTCATTAAGTGTTTTATGATGATGGGTGATCAAAGTTTATGTTATTTGTGCCTTTCATTTATGTTATTTACAATGTTCATGACCGTATATTTGGCTTTAAAATACACTATCTATCTATCTAATATGCAGAATACTTGTATCAGATACATTTTGCATTCAGACCCGCTATAGTTTACCCCCACACCCCTAATATACAAATCTATAGCCCAAACTCATTTCTATAGTAACAAAGAAACTAAAGAAAAAACTGGTCCCCCTACGAATTAAAAAAAACCTCAAATAAAATTCTCAAATTTGGACAGCCTTTTTTCCACAGGGGGTGGGGGTATTTTCCGGGGAGGGTATGTATCGGGGTGTTTCCCGGGGGGGTATTTTCCGGAGGGTATTTTCCGTGGGGGAGTATTTTGCATGGGGGGTATTTTCTGGGCGTAATTGCCGGGGGGGAGGGGCTAAATGCTCGCCACCGTCCTTTAAGCCTTCCAAAAGCCAGGACGTCTTTTGTACTTTGCGAAAAATGATTGGGGCTTCGAGCAGCGTTTCTTAAATGCCATAACAACAACAACGAAACAACCACAAAAACATCATGAAGCTGATCAAGGTTCTCAAGTAAAATCAGAATTTTAGACGCCAGGTGAGGCGGAAATCGTCTGTCCTGCAGCAAGAACAAGAATCAAGGTTAAACTAAAAGTGCTTGCTGCTCCCCTACCCCTCTACCCATAAACGACTTGAGGGTAATTTATGTTTCATTGAAAAAGATATATATTTTGACAGATGTGGTCTTCATTTGTCAAACTATTAAAAATTTAAACAAATTATAATCATAATAGAGGAAATGCTTAATTTTTTTTTCAGTGCGAATACTTTTATATGAATAGTTTGAACGTGAGGTGAATCGAAAAAAAAATTACTTTTTTAGACTCCCCCCTCTCTTCCACCTGTTCCCCAAGTCAAAGCTTGAGGTTAAAGGCTAACGTTCTCTGACGTTCCTCTAAGAGTTTCTATTTGATACTCCAAAGTGTTCCCGAGAAATTAGAGTCACGCTATTTCGACAAATCTTCCTCTATCCTTTCCCCAAAAGTGCATGAAAGTTTCAACATAAGCCTTCAAATTTTCCCAAGTTACGACAGGTATTCTATCTTGAACACAGATTTACATAGTGTCTTTTGTTTTAACTTTTACCTCTTTCCAAGTCAAAATTTAAGGTCCACTTAATTTAATTTAAGGTCCATAAATTTAAGGAACCAACTACTCAACGTTAACCCCTTCCTCATCCCCTAGCATGAGGTTTACATTTCCCCTCCTCCATTCTTCCTTTCATCCCCTTCTTTCCCCGACAGTACCTGACAGTATTAACTTTATCCCCTAAAGAATTGATTAGATATTGCAGATATGCTATTACGATAATCTATATACATATATTGAATTTAGATTAACCTCTTTTCTCTTCACAAGCCACTTGACAATCCCCCCCGAACTGCCTGAAAATTCCAACTTGACTCCCCAAGTCATTCCCAAGACAATGAAGCTAAGTTGAAAACCAAGCTTACATAGAGTATTTTGATTTACTCAGGCACCCCTGTCGTTTCCAGATTATACCCTAGTGAAACTTTTTTATACCCTAGGGAATCTTGGCCTAGTGAAGGATCCCTAAGAGCTTTTTTTTAAACCAAAACCTATGTGTGAACATTGGCTAGTTTACTTAATTTAGAGCCGTTGTCCCTGTGGCTTTGGGGTTTATGTTGACTCTGGATGCATACTTAGTGAAACATTTTAACCTTTCTTACCAAAATGACAAACTCAAAATTTGGATCAAATATTACGAGACTTAAGGGGGGTCGGGTAGCAGAAAAATGTACGAGAGTGAGACTGGCTGACCTATAGTCACTATTCACCCTTAAGAAAAACGTCAGAACCTCAATTTTCAATCGAATAAGGCCCTCTCAAGTTTCTACGAACCCTTTCCGTGAAAGTGGGGGATGAACAAAGCTTTTCAGTCTTTGTTAGGACCATTTTGGATGCAACATATGTTTTCTTTTCTGTTTTCCCTTCTGTTTTGTTGTCCCCTCAGCCCAAGGACTTAATTTGAAACAATTCAGGAAGAAATGTATTTTGACTATTTTTTTTAACTCTTTTTTTGGGAGTGGGGTTCGTTCCTCAGATTTTGTTTTGTGTATTAGGTTTGTCTTGGCCCAGGAAACTTGAAGCTGTATATTCTAAGCTGACTGGATCATCTACCTCTCCCCTCCTTAACCAAAGTATTTTATCCTTTTTTATCCAAGAATAATCCTTGGAAGTTTCGAGCCAACCATATCCCCAACACCGAACAAAACTCGTTATCCATTAAATAACGTATGTTTAAACAATAGGTAGTTTTCGCTATTTAAGGCTCTTTTTTTTAGTTCTAGAGGTCATGTTAACCCGGAGGAATATTCATTGGGACTTCTCACTGATAAGAAAAATGGTTTCTTCCAAATTTTGATCAGATGTCTTGTTGGCTTACCTAGAGGGATGAGTAGCAAAAAAAGGTTATGGGAAGGGAGCTAGAGGCCCTCAAGGCGCTTTTGGCTATCAAAAGTGGTACTAGAATTTCCAATTTGCTATCAAATAAACCCTCTCCAAAAATTCTACTAACCTCCCTCCTCCTCCTAGGAGGTGGTCAGAAAAAAATCATGCATTGAAGGCTTATGAACCTTTAGCTAGGCAGCCCTACTGCCCTGCCTTTGACGCACTCACAAAAATGGGCTTTTATACGTTTTTGAAGATTTGGCCCCCCTCTGCCTACCACTTCTGTTACAGAGCTGCAGTATCAACTTTCCCGCTTAAACTCAAATCTTAATTTGGACAAAATCTATTTAAATCATTGGTTGTTGCATAAACTGCCAATAGACTATTTTTTACGCTATGTAATTTAGAGTGTCAGTGAGATACAAGGAGCTGATTGCTCACCTGAAACATTTGTGTTTGACGTGGTGCTTTAGAGTGGCTAGCAGAGTAGTTTCCCTGGTTAGTCATAGCATAAATATTATACAGCATGGAGAATTCGGTTCTGAAATGGGACACATCACAGTACGCGTTATGGGAAATTTCCCAATGTGTTAAAAATTTGTCATTGTGCACGCGCGAAGGCAGAGTCATGACGAAACATGTGCGACTGATGTGTCCCAAAAAGTTTTAATGAAGAGTATAGGAATTTTCCATAATATTTAATATTTATGCTGTTATGGTTAGCAGAGATCAGTCAATTGGTTTCTGGTTACTCACAAGAGAAAATGCGTATTTTTTCGTATTTTTTTCTTTTTCCAGACAAGCTACTATGTCTCGTTATAACAATTTTATTCGGTTAATAGGTTTAATTAAAAGATGCAAATTTAGGACGCAATTCGTAAGTTTATCGTGTTTTGTCTCATGACTTGGGGATGAAGATGGAACTTTCAGGAAACTTTATCACTTTCTTGATGGAGAAGGGGGTAAATAGACTTTATTTTTAGGAAAAATATTTTTATTTTTATTTTATTTTTTGTACACACAAAACAGTAGACAATGCAGTTTTTTCTCTTTCATGGCTTGCAGGCTATTTGGCTAGTTAAAATTAAAAATTAAAAATAATTATATTTATGAATATATATATATATATATATATATATATATATATATATATATATATATATTATATATATATATATATATATATATATACCCCGGCGCCGCGCCGGTGGATCGACCGAATGCCGCCGGCGAGAGGCCCGTGTGAACGCCACCGAAGTGCCGTAGTCCCGCAGGCGCACCACCGCCGCCAGAGGCGGCAGCGGTCGGTCGACTTTAAATTAATTTTGCGCCAATTCTTTATTGCGTCAACCGCAAAGTCGGAGCTTTTCCTTCTCGTTTGGTTTAGTGTTTCGATTTTCCTGATTAGAAATCAAGCAGGGCTTGCACTATTCCCGAATTTTCGGGTATTTCTCCGAAAATCTATGCGTCACCCCGAAAAAAAATTTGGTTCCCGAATCCCCTAGAATCACACAATCACGGTGCCACCCTTAGCGATTTATCACCAGTGGCTTTCCCTGCCAAATATTACTTTGGATACCATAATTCTTCACTACTCTCTTGTTCATTAATTTTCGTCTCTTTTGTTACTTTGCATAAAAACCAGACAGATGCAATATGCAATTGCAAATATTGCTATATACACAGTTCTTCATATGTTGACAAAAAAGTATCGTCTTTATGAAATGAGTTTAAGTCATTCCGAATGCAGTTTCCCAATCGGTATTTCTTATATCATTCGTAGTCAAGAATTTTATTTTCAAGTTGAATAGAATTATAGAACGCATTCACTACTATACAGCTTCAGCCTTCAGTTGAATTTTGAAATGACAGCTGGCAGATTGTTTCTACAGCTGAATTGTAAGTTTGCAGATTTTTTTTTTGCTGTTTTTAGATAAGATTTTCTTAATGTTTGATATTCAATTGTTGAACGCCTGATAGAAAATACACTCTTCTTTCTGAAACATTTCTCCCCCCCCCCAAAAAAAACCTTCTATTGAGACAAAATTTAGCTATAGACTAAGCTATGTACAAGGTTGGGGAATTAAAGATTGAACCGGAAGTTACCCCAAAAATATGATTCATAAATAAATTGTAAATTATTGCCTATAGGGGGGATGGGGGGCTATCATTTTTAAAGGATAATACCCCATTTTATTTTATTGAAAGCAGGGATGCCAAAAATATAATTATTTTTTTCATTCAAAGTGGAGACAGAAGAAAATGATATCATATTCCCTGGGAAACCATTGAAATATTATAATAGACCCAGGGCCCCCCATTAGGACTTGTTCATTATCTTGGGTATTTTGCGATTTCTCATAGGCTACTGGCCTAATTTGGGTTTTGTGTGTGCTCCCTTTTAATTAGATTCTTTGGATCTTATTGAATGCCACGGCGAATGTATGACTCAGTTTTCCAATAATTTGAGGTATATCTGAATAATTTCGACATTTTTATTGTTGTCTTTACTCATACCCATGTCTTTACTCTGTACCCGTTTACTCATACCCTCATTTTTTTTTCAAGGAACACTAAGCTGTTTAACGTTATTTTGCGTGTTTGTTTGAACTATATAGTGACCTAGTTAATTATTAAGTAAATTATTTTTTTAATGAAAGCTGAGACGGTATCCTATCAAGGTAGTATCCAGAGGGGGGGGGGGTAGGGAGGTATTACATTTAAATGGTAATATCTCGAAATGTTTTTTAATATAAGCAGGGATCCCAAATTTTTTTTTTTTAATTTAAAGCAGAGACGGCATCCTATCAAGGTGGTATCCAGAGGGGGGGGGGGTGTAATGAGCTATCATATTTAAATGATAATACCTCATTTTTTAAAGTAGGGGTGCCAATAAGTTAATTATTATTTTTTTTTATTTAAAGGAGTGACGGTATCCTATCAAGATGGTATTCGGAGGGGGGAGGTATAGGGAGTTATTATATTTAAGTGATAGTACCTTGATTTTTTTTTATTGAAAGCAGGGATGCCAAAAAGTTGACAAAAATTAACAAGATTTTCGTGAGTTATGCTTGATACAGCACTTGCATGGTTTTATCGTCCAAAGGGAAAGGGACATATGTGTCCAACCCGTTTTTTTTTTCTTATTGATGAAACGGGTTTACTTTGAAAACATTCATTCATAAGTACAAGGCAGATTCCCACTAAAACGAATTGGTGTGACGAGAGCGATATCGACATCCCACCTAACGTTGCGCTCGAGTGACAATGGCGCCCTTGGTCCAGTGCCCAAGTTACATTAAAAGGCCAGGTCATAATAAAAGCTTTCAATTTGGGAGGCTCAAGGAGGAGTCTTTGACAGTCTTATGACCTCAGGGTACTAGACGTTGCAACGTTCTTACATATCTACAGTGGTTTGAAAAACTCGATCACCCCATAAATGATTACCAAAAATATGCACAAATATAACAAATGTAATATTTGGAATATTATAACACTTTTTTCAAAGCTTTGAAGAAAAGCAAAAAAGGCTAAGTAGCCCTAACTGCGCTTGAAAGCTATTTTAAAAAGAAACTCTTTGGAGATTACCATGGAAATGACCATAACAGAAGCTTTGAGCCTGGGTGGGGATCAAAGAGGAGTCTTTGGGTATGTTGACCAAAGGTGACTTTTTGTTGCGACTTTCTTAAATTTGGTAATTTTTGTGAGCATTTGGAAATCAAAGCTTAAACTCAATAGCTGATACTAAGTGTCCTAACATTTTGCTTGGATTAAAAGTGATGAACTAGGATGAAAATCTCAACATCTTCTTGGAGCTACTTCAGTCTGCATATTATCTCATTTAATTACACTTAAAACGGATGAGCTTTTCGTTTTTTACCTAAGAAAATAGCTGGCACTTCATTTTTCTTCATACCGAATAGACCATTAAGTGTTTTTTGCTTCATTGTAGTTGAAGTGTTCTCATATGAAGCGTTCATCATGTATTTTTCAATTTGATAAATTTACTCATTTAGATGCAGTTTATAATTTGACTGATATTAGGTATTTATCAGTTTATAAATTGGAATGAATCCCCAAAAGAAAAAATAAATAATATCCAAAAGAGCAGCCAAAAGCAATAAAAAAGCAGCAGTTCAGCCTTAGCCTACATGACGTATATTCTATAAAGAAGCAAAACAAAACTTTAAAATGTTTTTTTTAATTGAAATTAAACACCAGTTTTTAATACAAGAAGGCTTTAAAGGAATCCAAAAGAGCAAAAAAAAAACAATCAATATCATATTCGTCCATTTCAACTTTTTAAAGGTGACAAAACAAATATAGGCAAACGGCATTATGAAAAAATTAACCTTCTAAGTTCAAAGTTATATTCAAAGTTTTTACCCAGATAACTGACGAATTTTGTGATACGGTATTTGAAGTTTTGTATGCAGTAACGCTCGATGAAAAAAAACTACTAATTTTGATAATTATTTATGTTAAGAATGCATAGCTAATAGATACTTCAACTATTATGCAAGGGTTCTGAAACGCCACAGCCATTTCGTTTCTACCAGATTTCTACTGCGGTTGATGAAATCAAACAGTTCGTGGTAACTGAAACTTGTAAGTAAGGAGTGCGACCCGGCTTCAATGGTAACCGAAACTCTAGAAA
>CM051275.1:36497893-36575393 GCA_027921565.1 Artemia sinica | reverse complement strand
AAAATTATTGGAGGGCAACTAGCCCCCCCCCCACGCCCATCATTCCCAAAAAATCATCCAATAAAAATTTTGAGATAGCCATTTTCTTCAGCGTAGTCGATTTCCAGATAGAAAATATGTTTTTGAGGAGGACACTCCCCCAGAGCCCTCAGGGCAAGGGTTTTAAGTTATGCCCTGGGGGCTTATAAGGTTTATATAGAAGGTGTTTTCGTAGAAACTTCAAAAAAAGCTCATTCGATTGGAAATTCGAAGGGCTAGTGCTATAGTCGAAAGTGACTGGAGGGCAACTAGCCCTTCCCCATGCCCATCATTCCCATGCCCATCATCATTCATAGTTGATTTCCAGATAGAAAATATGTTTTGAGGAGGACACTCCCCCACAACCCTCAGGGCAAGGGTTATAAGTTATGCCCTGGGGCATATAAGGTTTTTATTGTAATCTTTGTCGTAGAAACTTGAAAAAAGGGCTCATTTGATTTGAAACTCAAAGGGCTAGTGCCCTTTTTAGTATTCAAAAGTGATTATAACCCTTATATAAGGTTTATAAGGTTTATAAACCTTTTAAGCCTTATATAAGGTTTATAAGGTTTTATAAACCTTATATGCCCCCAGAAACTTCAACGTTGTCGTAGAAACCTCAAAAAAGGCTCATTCGATTGGAAATTTAAAGGGCTAGTGCCCTTTTTAGTAGTCAAAAGTGATTAGAGGGCAACTAACCCACCTCTCACGCCCACCATCTCCCCAAACACATCTAATCAAAACTTTGAGATAGCCATTTTATTCAACGTAGTTTTAAGGTATGGAAATTAGGTCTTTGAGGATGACAACCCCCCCACAGCCCTCAGGGCAAGGGTTGTAAATTATCCCAGGGGGCATATAAGTTTTTCATGTAACGTTTTTTCTTAGAAACTTCAAAAAGGGCTCATTCGATTGGAAATTGAAATGGCTAGTGCCCTTTTTAATACTCGAAAGGGTTTGGAAAACATAAGTTACTTTGTAAATGAGTCCAAAGTATTTTTGACTCATTTACGAAGAAAATAATTTTGCTTTCCTAGTCTCTAAGGTGTGAGACGACTCTTCAAAATATTCAGGTCTTGTCGGTATCATAGGCAGCGCGATAGCACTGCCTAAGTAAAGAACGATGTGGGCACAATGTTTTTTTTCCTCCATACCCGGGAACTTCGTATCGAAGGAGTTGTCGTAGAAACTTCGAAAAGGGCTCATTCGATTGGAAATTGGAGCGGCTAGTGCCCTTTTTAATAGTCGAAATTGATTGGGGGGCAACTAGCCCCCCCCCCCTCACGCCTATCATTCCCCGTAACACATCCAATCAAAATTTTGAGATAGCCATTTTTTCAGCTTAGTTGATTTCCAGATAAAAAATATGTTTTGAGTAGGACACTCCCCACAACCCTCGGGCGAGGGTTTTAACTTATGCCCTGAGGGCATATAAGAACGATGTTGGCACATGTATCATTTATTATTCTTTTCCTTTAAAGTAGGCACTTCATATGGAAGGGGTCATCGTAGAAACTTCAAAAGGGGCTCATTCGATTGGAAATTGAGAGTTCTAGTGCCCTTTTTAATAGTTGAAAGTGATTGGAGGCAAAAACGCCCCCCCACGCCCATCATTCCCCCAAACACATCCAATCAAAATTTTGAGATAGCCATTTTGTTCAGTGTAGTTGATTTCCAGATAGAAAATATGTTTTTGAGGAAGACACTCCCCCACAACCCTCAGGGCAAAGGTTTTAAGTTATGCCCTGGGGGCATATAAGGTTTTTATATAAGACGTTGTCGTAGAAACTTCAAAAGAGGCTCATTCGATTGGAAATTCAAAGGGCTAGTGCGCTTTTTTATAGTCAAAAGTTATTGGAGGGCAACTAGCCCCCCCCCCCACGCCCATCATTCCCCAAAAAATCATCCAATAAAAATTTGAGATAGCCATTTTCTTCAGCGTAGTTGATTTACAAATAGAAATTATGTTTTTGAGGAGGATACTCCCCCACAGCCTTCAGGGCAAGGGTTGTAAGTTATGCCCTGGGGGCTTACAAGGTTTTTATAGAAGGTGTTTTCGTAGAAACTTCAAAAAAAGCTCATTCGATTGGAAATTCGAAGGGCTAGTGCTATAGTCGAAAGTGACTGGAGGGCAACTAGCCCCTCCCCATGCCCATCATTCCCATGCCCATCATCATTCATAGTTGATTTCCAGATAGAAAATATGTTTTGAGGAGGACACTCCCCCACAACCCTCAGGGCAAGGGTTATAAGTTATGCCCTGGGGGCATATAAGGTTTTTATTGAAATCTTTATCGTAAAAACTTGAAAAAGGGCTCATTCGAATGGAAAGTCCAAGAGCTAGTGCCCTTTTTAGTATTCAAAAGTGATTATAACCCTTATATAAGGTTTATAAGTTTATAAACCTTTTAAGCCTTATATAAGGTTTATAAGGTTTTTATAAACCTTATATGCCCCCAGAAACTTCAACGTTGTCGTAGAAACTTCAAAAAAGGCTCATTCGATTGGAAATTTAAAGGGCTAGTTCCCTTTTTAGTAGTCAAAAGTGATTAGAGGGCAACTAACCCACCTCTCACGCCCACCATTTCCCCAAGCACATCTAGTCAAAACTTTGAGATAGCCATTTTATTCAACGTAGTTTTAAGGTATGGAAATTAGGTCTTTGAGGATGACAACCCCCCCACAGCCCTCATGGCAAGGGTTGTAAATTATCCCAGGGGGCATATAAGTTTTTCATGTAACGTTTTTTCTTAGAAACTTCAAAAAGGGCTCATTCGATTGGAAATTGAAATGGCTAGTGCCCTTTTTAATACTCGAAAGGGTTTGGAAAACATAAGTTACTTTGTAAATGAGTCCAAAGTATTTTTGACTCATTTACGAAGAAAATAATTTTGCTTTCCTAGTCTCTAAGGTGTGAGACGACTCTTCAAAATATTCAGGACTTGTCGGTATCACTACAAACACCACCAAAAAAATTGGTAAACTTTTTTTTTTTTTTATTAGTGAATAAGAAAAGTAACTCACTTTCTTCAACTTTTGGTGATGCTGTCCGTACTGAATTCGCTTAAGAATAACTTGCAGCATTGTCAACGCTTTGAAATAAGCAGTTCCAGTTTTCCGACCAAAATTGTATCGCAAGAGATTAATTCGTACCATCTGAACAGCAGATTAACAATTTGCCGTAATAAGAAGAAACTTTTCGATAAATTGAAACTTGAATATATATCTGATCAGAAAGAAGCACGTAAAAACCAATATGTACCACATAATTTGTGCTTTACCAAAAATTCCCAAATATGCAGCATTGTTCCAGGGCCTATAAATTGTGCCAAAGATAGTGCAATTGTACCGCTTTGGCAACGCTGGCAGATTGGTGCGAAATTTTATACCAAAGAATTCAGTTCAGTTCTGGCATATAATTTGATATGTAAATATACGTGTTTTCTTACATTCATTTTTTAAATGATCATTAAGTGGATTTGTTGTTGCTACCTTTTGTCATGCATTAACTATTTTTGCGACAAGTTTCACTTACAATTTTTTTAATTAATAACTAAATGAAGACGATGGGGCATATACTTTTAAATTTCTAGTAGTTCTAAAACACCCAAATTTCTAAAATTTCAAAAAAAATTTGAAGTATATCGTATCAACAATGACTGTAAACTCTGAGCAACTAAAAACCATTTAGATTCGATCAACATTTTAATACTCTATTAAACAGTTGTATTAAAATTCCGTTGTTTAGTTTGTGATACAAAAAGGAGTTTCCAAAATAAAAAAAAATATTCAAAATGTAGCCTATATCGTACAAACAATGAAGAAAAATTCTGAACTCATTGAATGAACAAAAACTGGTTAATATTGCCTGCATTTTAAAACTCTGTAAAAGGTTTCTATAAAATTGTGGAGTTTAGTTTTGATACCAAAAGAAGTTTCCGAATTTTCTAAGAAAAACTTCAAAAAGTACATCGTAAAAACAGTAACTGACAATTTTGAACTATTTGAATGACTTTTAAACTGGGTAAATTCTGCCTGAATATTATAATTCGGCGTAAACATATCTATTAAAATTACGTAATTTAACTTTTGTTACAAAAAGAAGTTTTCGAAATTTCCTAGATAAATTCAAAAAAGTGTAAAGTAAAACAATGAGTAAAAATTCTAAACTGATTGAGCCACTGAAAACCTTGTAAATTCGACCCACAATATAAAACTCAGCATAAAAAGTTCTATTAAAATTGTATTATTAAGTTCTTGATATAATGGTCTTTAATATTATATAACTGGATATCTAGGTCTTTAATATTATATAACTGAAAATACAACGCCTTTTTTCCATGTCAAAATTTACATATTTCTTCCCATTTCCCCCAAAAATCCTAAGCTATATGTATAAGCGAAACGCGCAGGGGAAGAATCTTTAAATTAGCACGCCTACCTTAAAGATTTGGATATTTTTTGGTTTATACTTTCTCTTATACTTTCATTTAACTGACATTTTTTTTTTAACAATGAAGAAATTTACCAATTTCTTCCCATTTCCCCCAAAATCCTAAGCCATATGTATAAGCGAAACGCGCAGGGGAAGAATCTTTAAATTAGCACGCCTACCTTAAAGATTTGGATTTTTTTTGGTTTATACTTTCTCTTATACTTTCATATAACTGACATTTTTTTTTATGTTCTGCCCTCTCCCTTCGAAGACAATCCTGCGGATTTTCCTGGTCTCCATGTTAATCTGAAAATGCATTTTAAGAAATATTGAAACTTAAATGAAATGACAGATATCTTCATATTCTTGCGGTTTCATTAAGCATCCCAAAGGGTTATTCAAGCATGGAAGGAAATCATACAATCCCTGCTCATTAATTCAAAGGGACAAAATCGCTAGCGTATGAAAAGACCCCCCAGTGGAAAAAACGCGGAGTTCTCTTTTTTAACAATTGGAAGGTGGATTTACATTTTTCTTAGGGAGGAGGGATTTATTCAAATTGGAAAAGTTTTGATTGGTGTTTTACGCTAGAAAAAACATTCATGGATGCGGGAAGTTGTATAATATATGCAGAAGCACACATAGAACTTAAGCGGAAGTATATCTTCAACAATATAATTCATATATTTCAGTCTCTCCTCTAACTATGTCTCATACTCATAACAACTGCGATAGTTCTGATCAGCAGATTTGCTATAACATATTCTATATATGTTGGGGTGATAGTGTTGTGGTTGCACAATGGAAACTGAACCGACCTTATGTGCAACCGATAGCACTGGGAGACCAATCAGTGACAAATAAGACTTAAAAATAGACCACTATTTCTAAAAGAAAAATTAGACTTCTTTGAAATCTTTATCCTTTTCCTTTTTTATGCTGGAGTGGGTGTATCCCATTTGAGCGCTTTCCCATTTGAGCGCCATGGCGCGCAAATGGGAATTTCCTATTTGCGCGCCGTATTTTAATTAGTTCAGTTGTGTCCCATTTGAGCGCCAGATAATTAGTCAGGTGACCTAATTGCGTAAGCGATTGCACAACCGTTTACCCACAAAATGCAATAGGATTTAGTGTGGGAGCATATTTTTTTACCCTCTTATAACAAGTATTTAATGATGCCAGGAACAATATTTCTGGTTAGTATTAATAAGTCAGTTTGACAATGAAGAGCTCCAAGAATAAACAACTGCTAGAACACGACGGTTTCGTCTACAGATTCGATAAGCCGATTTCTGGAGGAAGAAAGAAGAGCTGGAGATGCATGAAGAAGGGATGTCTCGGGCGGTTACACACTGATTCCAGCGACGGCTCACCAGTTTCAGTTGGTACGCACGACCACAGCGCTGATCCTCTGCAGACCCAGCAGTACAAATTCCGGTCAGACCTTCGAAGCGAGTCAGCCCGTACTACTCGTCCGATTCCCGCTATCTACGACGGCCAGGTCGCAAGTGCTGCTGCCAGTGGGCTGAGTGCTTTGCCTCAGTTACCCTATAAGCACGTGAAGTCGTCCATGTACAGATCACGAAACAAGCTGATACCACCACTGCCCGCTGATACTATATCCGTACCGACGCCCTTGCCCCAGGCTTTCAGTAAGACGTCTGCAAACCAGAGATTCCTCCTCTTTCAGCTTCAAAATAACGCTGCGATTTGCTTTGCAACCGACGAGTCGTTAAGTCTGCTTGAACGAAGCCCGGAATGGTATATGGACGGCACCTTCGACTCAGCTCCTTCCCCATTCGGCCAGTTGTTCACCGTTCACGTTTTCTTCGGCGACAAGCAACTTCCCGCTGTCTTCGTGCTCATGGAGAGCAAGTCTGCGCAGCTTTACAACGACGTCTTCAGCGAGCTGATCCTACAGGCTGCGATGAAAGAGTGACACTTCGCCCGACGACCGTCGTCTCTGATTTTGAGACGGTCTGCTGACATCCGTGAAGCAAGTTTTTCCGGCGCCAACACCGTGGGTGTACTTCCACTTTGCCAAGCAGTAATCAGAAACTTGGGGCGTCACTCAGTCCGTGAGCTGTACCAGGTCATGTCATCCATCGGACGAACAAGAAGTATGCAAGGCTGAACGAACGACTCGAAAAGCTGTCGACGGAGTACAGGGCTGGAACTCGAACAGCAGACGAGCTTCTCTTGGGTGTCGCACATAACATTTCGCCGGATGTGTGATATTAGCAGTTTTTGTTTGTATTTTTACCAATATATTAATTTGAATTATCCGTTTTTGGCACGATTTTTGGGTGATTTCGTTCCATTTCTAAACGATCGTTTGTGAAATAACTAAAAAAAGAGCCGAATATTTCGACTTGACGAGCAAGCCTTCTTCAGCGGCAATCAGTTCTTACCCTATGACGTGCGTAAAATCTTCACTATATTCTTCACAAGCTTAACAAACGTTTAGCTTCTTAACTCTCAGTACAGAGTTATTTCACAACCATTGACCCAATAAAATCCTCAGTTTTGTTCGTTGTCTTCGTGGCAATAAATATTTGTACAGGTCAATGTGGCAGCAAACCACGCTTCATCCACCGCAAAATCACAATTTTGGGTTTGGCGCTCAAATGGTACTCCGTGGCGCTCAAATGGGAACAAAATTCCGTGGCGCTCAAATGGAACAAAATTCCGTGGCGCTCAAATGGGAAAGCGCTCAAATGGGAACACCCCGCTGGAGTGATAAGCAAAATTGTCACTAGTCACACTCACACTACTTTGAGGGAGCATGGGGCCGTAAACGGTATTTTTGTCCGTTGGGATGGGTGCAAAAAGAATTTACAAAACACACCCAGAATCTGTTTACATTTATGTTTGTTACTTTTGTAAGAATCAGACCAAAGTTTTGGGCTCAAATCCCATAACTTTTCATCCTGGACGTAGACCTGGGAGGGAGGAGGTAGTGTATTTTTTTCTGAATCGCCGGTCCTCTGACTACTTATGTTTCATCAATAACTAACAGGATAGCTGTTTCTTTTATACTAATTAATTTAAAAAACTTTTTCTATTAAACAACTTTTCAAAGAAAAGTAAAGATCTCCATTAAGCCAAGAATGAGCAAAAATAAAGTCAAGTAATCTTCCAAGAGTTAAAATACCGCAAATCACTATCAATAAACAAATGAAACTCAAACCGAACAGAAATTACAATAAAATATGTAAATCAAACTCAAAACGAGAAAAGATTAACATGAGTAGGGTTGATAACCCCCATGCCTTCTCAAGAACAGAACACAATTCGCGCTTTACTGAAAAAAAAATAACTATGGGTTGTCAGTTTAATTGACATATACTGATATTTATTCCTTGAAAGTTCTGATATTCTTTTATTTATGAAAGTAAGAAAATGAAAACATTTCAAACGTATTTTGTTTTAAGTAAAGCATAAATTGTGTTCTGGTCTTGAGAAGGCATGGTGGTTATCCGCTTTACTCACTTTAAATCTTAAAAACGGTACTGGAACTTCTGATTACCAATCCAGCGAGCCCCTCCGAAGTTTATACGACCACTCTTTCTATAAAATACCTTACATGCCCCCAGGGCATAACTTACAACCCTTGCTCCGAAGGGGGGGGGGTTCCATCCTCAAAGACATAATTTCCACACCTTTTAACTACGTTGAACAAAATGGCTATCTCATAATTTTGATTGGATATGTTTGGGGAAATGGTGGGCATGGGAGGGGGCTAGTTCCCCTTCAATCACTTTCGAGTATTGAAAAGGGCACTAGGCCTTTCAATTTCCAGTCAAATGAGCCCTTTTAGAAGTTTCTACGACAACAAATGGTCATATCAAAATTTCCATAACTTGCATTTTTCAAAGAAGTTTTTCAAAGAAAAGTAAAGGCCTTTTTAAACTTAAGATCAGCAGATACAAATACCTACTAAAATTCAAACCCAAAACGACCAGAAATTACTAACAAAGAATAAATTAAACCCAAAACGAACAGAAAATAAATAAACAGTTATAGCAAAAAACATACAACAAGTAATAATATAAATGAATAAATAAAATTTAAAGCGAGTAATGCTTAAATTGAACATGCAAATGAACCTTAAAACGAAAAAAAAAAATTATTTTGCTTGTGTAGTATAAATGAAACCCAAAATGAACAGAAATTAAATAAACAATTAAAGCAAACAAACATACAATAGATACTAATTTAAATGAATAAATAAATCTTAAAACGAGCGAAACTTAAATCGAATATGCAAATCAAGCTTGAATCGAACAAAAATAACTACAAACAAGAGTTTGGGTATCGCTTCCTTCTCTCACTGCAAAAGTCTAAAATCTACTTCTTCATTGGCACTTTACTGAAACTATATGAGTCTTGAACAGTCTTGCAAAGTATAAACAAAATCAAATTGAATATTAGATACATAATGATATTAATTGTTGAAAGATCCATCAGTTAAACATTTTTTTTTCACTGTAATTTTTATTTTCATTTTCAATGCTGTAAGAACTAGGAAAGAAAATATTTGTAATATAATTCGGTTTCAGTGAAGCACCAATGACGCAGCAGGATTTAGTTTTTCACAGTTAAAGAAGGAGGCAGTACCCAAACTCTTGTTTGTAGTGAAACTATATTTGTCTTGAACAATCTTGGAAAGAACTAGTAAATTAAACTGAATATTTGATGTATAATTATATTAATTGCTGAAAGCTCATCAATTCAAAATTTTACTGTAATTTTAATATTTATTTTCAATATTAAGTACAAAAGATAATATTTTTGATATTATTCGTTTTCAGTAAAGCGTCAATGCTATGAATGCCATGGGCACCTATAAGGGGGGGGGGGGAAGGGGGGGGGGGGGGTGTGCGCCAGCTTCCCTGGCTGAATGATGGTGTCATATTTTTTTATTAATTTAAAAGAACTTTACACAGAAAAAGTTTTCAAAGAAAAGTAAAGAGCTCTATTAATCCAAAAATGGGCAGAAATAAAGTCAAATAGCCTATTCTTCCAAATGTAAAACTACCACAAATCACTATCAACAATTATATGAAACTCAATCGAGGCAAACTCAAAACGAGCAAAAATTAACATTACTAGGGCTAACAACCCCAATGCTTTCTCAAGACCAGAACATAACTTAGGCTTTACTAAAAAAAAAAGACCGTGGATTGTCAGTTTAATATACCTATACTGATATTTATTCCTTAAAATAAAAAATGGGTAAAAAAGGGAGTAAAAAAAGTTTTTTACTTATTTAAGTAAAAAATTAAAAACATTTAAACATATTTTGTTTTCAGTAAAACACAAATTATGTTTTGGTCTTGAGAAGGCATGGGGGTTATCAGCCCTACTAATATTAATTTTTGCTCGTTTCGAGTTTGAATCGGCTGTTTAATCTAATTTCTGTTCATTTTGAGTTTCATTTATTTATTGATAGTGATTTGTGGTAGTTTTACGCTTGGATGATTACTTAACTTCATTTCGGCGCATTTTTTGCTTAATGGAGCTCTTTACTTTTCTTTGAAAAGCTAATTTTGTGGAAAGTTTTTTTAGGTGAATTTCTGTTCGTTTTTTATTGAAAAAGTCATTTTCGTTTAAAAAATAATATTTTATATCTTTTCGGTTTTTTTTCTACTAGAATCCATAGTTTTGCATAATTGTGGGGGCTTGACATGCCCAATATCCCTAAAGACATAGTTGCTCGACCGTTTTACTATGTTGAACAAAATAGCTGTCTCAAAATTTTGACTAGATGTGTTTGGGAAATAAATCGGCTTGAGAGACGGGCTGATTACCCTCCAATCTCTTTTTACTCCTAGAAAGGACCCAAGAACTTTTAATTTTGAATCGAATTAGCTTCTTTAAATGTTTCAATGATATTTCTAGCTATAATAGAATAGTGCTTCTTATGAAAATATATGTCTTTTTGAAAACCTACATGTATACAGTTTTTTTTGTTTAATTGAAACGCCTCCTAAACACTTCCTATAAATTTCATCTTAATACTCTTAGCGTCATTAGTTACAGTAACTGTAGTTATAGTACTAAAAGTATACACATAGTGCCTTCTGGCTAGTTCAAAATCTCCCACAACTTACTCTTAAAGATCTAACTTAATAATATAAGCTGTTCTTGAGATATTGCTTTGTCACCTTTTTGAAAGTTTACATGCTCATAGTTTGTTTTGATTTAGTTCAACGTCCACCTAAATATTTCTTACATTTGATTACTGAAGACATTGTTATATTCTCTTTGCACTATTGGCTACAAAATGGCTGTACAACAATTTCAACTGAATGTGTTTGGGGAAAAGAGAATATCAGGGAGAGGGGAGGGGGGGGGCAATTTTCTCTCCATCACGCCTGACTCTCAAAATGGAACTAGAACTATGCATTTCGAATCAAATGAGCCTCCTCTAAAGTTCACAAAACCACCTCTTCATAAAAACCTTACATCCCCCCCCGGGGCATAACTTAAAACCCTTATTCCCATAATTCGGTGGGGGTTGTGTCAACCCCATAAGCCATGTTATGAGATCTTTGGACTATTTTTGAGCAAATGGTTATCTTAAAATTTCTATCAGATGCATTGGGGGAAAATATGACGTGGGGGGCATAGCTGCCCTCCGGTAAATTTGACTCTTCAACTTCCGATTTCCAATCCAATGAGTTCCTTCTGAAATTTACACGAACACCGTTTCCATAAAAACCTTAAATGCCCTCGGGGCGTACCTTACAACTCTTGCCTGAGGACTGTGAGGGGGTTCTCATCCTCAAAGACATAATTTATGGACTTTTAAATTACGTCAAACAAAGTAACTATCTCAAAATTTTGACTGGAAGTGTTTGGGGAAACGATGGGTGTGGGGGGGGGGTGGTTACCCTCCAATCACTTGACTATTAAAGAAGGCATCAACCCTTTCAATTACCAACCGACTGAGCCCTTTTCAAAGTTTCTATGACAACAAATGGCCATCTTAAAATTTCTATAAGATGGATTTCGGGAAAATACGACGTGTGTGTGTGTGTTGGGGGGGGGATTTGCCTTCTGATCACTTTGACTCTTAAAAAGAGCACTATAACTTCTGATTACCAATCCAATGAGCCCTCTTTGAAGTTTATACGACCACCATTTCTATAAGAAAAACCTTATATGCCCCAGGGTGTAACTTACAACCTTTGACCTGAGGGCTATATAGGGGGGGGGGGATTTATCCTCAAAGTCATAATTTCTGGACCTTTAAACTACACTGAACAAAATGGTTATCTCAAACTTTTGATTGGATGTGTTTGGGGAAGTTATTGACGTAAGGGAGGCGGAGCTGGTTGCCAGCTTATGAGCTCTTTTGAAGTTCCTATGACATTTCTTTCTATAAGAAGTGCCCTGGTCTAAAAAAAAATTATATTGTGCCCCACATATGACATTTTGTCTTGAGATTTCAATTATTCAGCACTGGAAGTGCCGATTAGAACAGGTAAGCCCCCCATAAAATTCAGCCTAGGGGCGCCCATGGTCAATGCCGCAGTAGGTTTTAGACTAAATGAGTCAAGCTCAAAAGGAGCAGAAATTATAATGAGTAGGGCTCAAAACCTCTATGCCTTCCCAAGGCCAGAACATAATTTACACTTTACTGAAGAAAATACAAATGAATGTGCATTGCCAGTTTAATATACATATACTGATATTTAGTAATCAAAATGTTAATATTATTTGGTTTATTAAAGTTATGAAATTAAAAACATTTATATTTTTTCAGTAAAGTGCAAATTATGTTCTGGCCTTGGGAAGGCATGAGTGTTTTGAGCCCTACTCATGTTAATTTCTGCTCGTTTTGAGTTTTACTCAGTTATTTATTGTAATTTCTGTTCGTTTTGGGTTTCATTTATTTATCGATGCTGATTTGTGGTAGTTTCACGGTTGGTAGATTATTTGATTTTATTCATACGCATTTTTTGTTCACTGGATTTCTTTACTTTTCTTTGAAAAACTTATTTTGTGGAAAATTTTTTTTAAATTAATTCTTATACAAAAGGTGTTCGAATTTGCTTAAGAGGGGACTCATTGGATTAGTAATCAGAAGCTCTTTTGCCTTTTTTAAGAGTCAATGTGATCAAAGCGCAACTACCCCCCCCCCCTCCCTACACATACACAAATATAAACTTTGGCGAAAGTAGGCCTTTCCAGGTTAGATGCATAATTAAGTTCTAAAGTTCTCTCAGAGTCCATTTCCTAGATGATTATATTAATTCTGAGTATTTGCTTTAATTCCTATAAGTAGAAAGATTGAAATAGAGCAGTTCCTGTCACATGTCCTGATGTTTATCTGCTTCTTGTACTAAATATAAGCTGCCAATTAAGATTACTTGAATCAATTCTAATTTTGCTTCTGTCCCCGTCGCATGAACATTTGCTGTATTATATGTATAAATAAACATTCTATACTCTACATCTTACCATCCTCTAGATTTCAATCTGCGGTTGTTACATATCAAGTTGACATTTTCTTTTGCGGCCTGTCACCTACATTGACGTCGTAAGTTTCTTTACCTCGCAATTTTGGTAGAATTCACCTTTGTCAGCTGTAATTGTGGCGTAGAGACTATCCAAAGAAAGCTGTTTGGGTCCGTGTACAATTGTGTTATTGATATGTGCTAAGAAACTTTTCATCGTTTGACTTCGGAAGTTGAGAATCGTTGCTGTTTGCATCGTCAAAGATTCCATTCTCCAACTCCAGTTTCTGGCTCCAGTTCGAGGTTCCAGCTCCAGTTTCAAGTTCTGGGTTTCAGTTCCAGGTTCCAGTTTAAGGTTCTAGTTCCAGCTCCAGGTTCCAGTTTCAGGTTTCCGCTCCAGATTCCAGTTTTAGAAGAAAAAAGTGAAGAACGTCAAAGGATAATTTACGAAAGTAAGTCAAGCATTTTAAGTTCACACGCGAGTAGGAAAGCTGTTAGGAGTGTTTAGTGACGATTTTGCCCTGTTTTTACAGTTTAGACTTAGTTAATTTGTTTTATTATTGCCACAAAATCGTAACGATCAGACTATGGCGGTTTAGTAGGTTTTTCCGATAGTATAGGCCTGGATTGTTTTATTGAAGGCTCGAGGCTAAATATTAAGAGATATTTATTAGAAAACCAAAATGATTATGATTCTGTTTATGAAGCGTACAACAGAGCCCAGCGTTTTGAAGCTACTGAAAACGCAGTTGGTGAAGAAAAACAGGAATTTTATCAGCAACTGTAGATGCTGAATTTCGTTGGACAGGACAGAAAGAACGACTCTGTCAGAACTGGCATGACGTAAAACGTGACCAGGGGAAGAGGTAGATTTTTTTTAGCGCAAGATGTAAGGGTCAAATTAGGAATATAGGAAGAAGTTTTAGCACAAAAAAGGTTATAATGAGAAATTGAGAATTTATTACAAGGCACTGACGTAGAGAGGCGTTGTGCCGAGAGAGATGAAGTTGGTGAAGGGGTGGACTGCGGTCGACCGAGGGACCAGGTGTTGTTAACGGGTTCAGAGGATCCTGTGAAAGGAAAGTCTGGGCTTTCATGGGCAAAAAGAAAGGTAGGTGGCGGGGCGTCGAACCTCGAAAATCCTGCATGTTTCGTGCCATGGACATTACGAGATGACAGGGCGGAAAAGAGTTCCGTGTCAGGGAAAATAATAGACGACAGGGGGATAAGGACTTCCGTGCCATGGACAATAGTATTAAACCTACGCTAGGAAATAATGAAGAGCCAAAATACCCGTTCCGTGTGTTTTTGGCATACTCTGCTTTTCCCATGGGGGGTTCATTAGCTGGACCTACTGAAAACAGAAATTTTCATATTTTAAATGAGGTTGATCATTTTTCAAAATTTTGTATGCAGAAAAGTATTCCAAGTACTTTTGTATTTTTTTTGTATCCCAAGCATAACAGCAGAAGCTATGCTTCTGCTGTTATGCAGAACTTTATGCTTTTTGCTTTATTGACAGAGAACTTTATTGCTGTTATGCAGAACAGCATAACAGCAGAACTTCTTTTGCGAGTCAGTGATAGCATACTTCGGTCTTTTTGAAGTTTTGATCATTGATTCCCATCAGTCTGTTTGTTCAGATTTTTTTTTCACAGATGTGTGCAAAATTGAAAATTAAACATCATTTTTTTTAGTTATAATCCTCAATCGAATGGGTTATGTGAGAATCGTGTGAAGGCAACAAAATTCGTATTAAAAGCTTATTGTCAGGTTCATCCCAATTCTTGGGATACTTATTTGCCTTTCGTTCAGAATGTATTGACTTCTACTATTTCTTGCACAACCAAATATTCACCAAATCTCATAAATTTTGGGAGGCAGCCTCTTTCATTTTCGATATTCAACTGTCATAGCCTTCAATTGATTATTTGACAGTTATAAGGATTATATGGTTAATTTGGTTAGAAATTTATTCACGATTTACAGGATCTATGATGAACAAATAGGAAAACAGAGAAAATCTCAGAGACTGCAATATAATAAAAATGTTATAGGATTACTAGTTTGGTGAGAAGGGGTCTTAGTTTATGTCCAAGATAAAGCTGAGAATCCAAGGGAAATCAAGAGTTTAAAGCTTGAATTTTGTGAATCCTATATAATTTTAAAAATCTTGTAAGATTCCCTATTCTTGGTACAAGAACTTTCGGGGACGTTTGTAAGAAGAACAGTAAACGGTTGTCTGATAAAATCTGTAAAGTATTCACAAATTTTCTTACGTTTGAATCCTATTTTTCAGGGGAAAATTGATGTGATAAAAAAACCTAATATTGTCACTAGTACTATCGGAGGAATAAAAAATTGTAGAGTTGGAGTTAGAGAATCGTGAGCTTAGGAGAATTGATTCAAGATCATCTTCCAGTGGAGTCAGCTTCCAGTGGAGACTCCAGTTGTAACTTCAGAGATAATGGAGGATAGCTCTATTTCTAGTGTACAGCCGGAGGTTCAAACAGAGCCTAGTCTAGTTAGTTCAGAAGTAGATAAAGGGGAAATAGAGGTTTAAGTAGGCTCGTGTGAAGAGTCACTCGTAGAACAGTTTTAGGAGAAGCAACAGGAAAACAAGTAATAAGCCTCCAGGCTATTATAAAGAGTATTAAAACAATTATTATTATAGAGATAAGTAGAGTAAGGTGATTATAGAATTTAGTAAGGGATTGGTATGTTATTGCAGTATGAACGGAGATGGGAATTGATGTCGCAGTTAAAATAAAGATGTAGATAGGTTTTATGCTGATTAACTGGACAGGAGAAATGCTTTCATATGAATAGGAAAAACAGAAAGATAAATACGACAAGCGAAAGCTGTGTGGCAACTTTTCTCAAATGGTGTATTTACTTCCTTTTGATATCTTATAAATAGTAACAGTACCAAAAAATTTGGGAAAAAGAAAGAACTAAAGCTTTGGTAATAGAAAAAAAGGGAAGTAAAGTAAAGGGAAATCTCATTGTGTTTCTTTAAATTGAAGATTATCAGTTTTGTTTAAGCGTTCTGTTCAAACACAATTTCTTTTAAAAGATACTCTGACAATGCTCAAAATTTTCCAATTAGGTGTAGTTATGCGAATTTTATGCGAACTTAGCGTGACGGTATAAAGTGAAATGAAAGTTGAAACTGCCAATTGGGAAAATATTTTCTTGTTTCTTGTTGTTCAGTTTTAGTCTCGGTATTTTATTTTATGTTCTTAATAAGTATACTTTTGTTTGAGGATAGAAAATCATTTTTTTTTTGGAAAAAAAAAGATTTTGAAAACCCGGGGGGAAATCTGTAAACTTTGGTGAAAGTAGGCTTTTTTCGAGTTAGATACATAATTTGATTCTCAATTTCTGTCAAAAGTTCATTTCCTAGATGATTATATTAGCTCTGATTATTTGCTTTAATTCCTCTATGACAGATAATAGGGCAGTTCCTATCACTTGTCCTGATGTCTATATGCTTGTTGTACTGAATGTAAGCTGATAATTAAGATTACTTGAATCAGTTCTGAATCTGCTTCTGTCCTCTTCGCATGTACATTTACTGTATTATATGTATAAATAAACATTTTATACTCAACACACAAGCTTTATGAAAGTTAGAGACGCTAGACATCCTCCACCGGTCGAACCCTATTTTGTAGGCAAACCCTTCTATAAGACTCCAAAGAAGAGAGCTCAGAGAGAAAGTCACACTTTACAGAGAAGTAAACAATATACACAAACACGTCGTGTTTTTCCAAGATGCATCCAATAGAAATTTTGAGACAGTCGTTTATTCAAAATAGTCCAAAGATCATATAACAAGGCTTTTTGGGTTAATATAAAACACCAGAGCCTGAGGGTTGTAAGTTATGCCGCTTGGGACATTTAACGTTCTTATGGAAGGGATAGTTGCATAAACTTTATAGGTGGCTCATTTGGTTGAAATAGGAAGTTCTAGCTTCTTTTTAAGAGTCAATAGTGACGGAGGTCATCTAGCCCCCCTCCCCTACAACCCACCTTTTCATCAAACGCATCTGATTGAAATTATGCGATGGTAATTTTTTAAATAGTCCAAAGAACATAAAACAATGCCTCCAGGGTTGGCATAACCTTCCGGAGCCCTGGGGCAAGGCTTTAATTTATGCCCTGGGGGCATATAAGGCTTTTACGGAATGCGTGTAAGGGTATCCTTGTTTGACTTCTAATTTCCCAAAATACGTAAGGCATTAAGATGAGTCTTTCAGGAAACGTTAATGGGAATCTTGAACTAAATCATAACATGTTATGTGTGTATGGGTTGTCAAAAGGGTGTAACTCAGGAATGACTGAATATATTAATTTGGAATTTTCAAGAAATGATAAGGGAGATGATAAATTGACCAAAAACAATATTTGCACGTTACTACTACTACAACTACTGTTGCTTCTACTACTACCACAAGTACTATTAGTACTATCACTACTCTCACTGCAACTACTACTTCTGTAGCGAGTACTACTAAGGCTGAGGATATTGAAAAAAATATCTGAGGGAACATTGAGGGGTTAGTTGAAGGGATGTTGAAATAACCAAAAGACAGTATTTGCATCATAATACTACTGCTACTACTCCTACAACTACCACTACTACTATTATTACTGTTACTACTACTACTGCAACTAAAGCTAAGACTATTACTATTAACTCTACTCCTACTACTACTATAACTACTGTTGCTACTACTACTAAATAAACCTAAGGGCACTAAGGCAAAAATTTTAGGCAACATTGTAACTGTATTGAAATAGATCGAAACACACTATGCCCACTTAAGTTGTCAAGAGGACGTATCAGCAATACTTCAGGACCGGTTGGTGGTATTAATTTGAACATGTCATCATGTGTTCAAGGGGATTTTGAAAAAAAGGTGCTATGTGCATACTCCTACTGATGCTACTACTGCTACTACAACTATTGCTAAGTATAATTACTGAACCTTTGAACGATGCTGAAAAAATTGATGCCTCAAAACTTTGTTTAGATATTTGTTATGGGAAATGATGGGCGTGGGGGGGGGAGGTTTCTCTCAAATCGCTTTGACTCTTAAAAAGGGCCCTATAACTTCTAATTTGAAATCAAATGAGACCAATCTGAATTTAATACGACCATCCATTCCATAAAAACCCTTATATGCACCCAGGGCATAACTTAAATCCCTTGCCGCAGGGCTCTGGGGGGGGGGGGTTGTGCTAACCCTGGAAGTATTGTTGTATGTTCTTTGGACTATTTTAAACAAAATTACCATCATACAATATCAATCAGATGCACTTGGTGAAAAGAGGGTTAGTTGGGTGGGGGGGGGATGCTAATTGAACTTCATCACTATTGACTCTTAAAAGGGAACTAGAACTTCCAATTTCAACCAAATGAGCCACCTCTAAAGCTTATACAACCATCCCTTCCATAAGAACCTTAAATACCCCAGGGTCATAACTTACAACCCTCGTCCTAAGGATCTGGTGGTTTGTATCAGCCTCAAAAGCCTTGTTATATGATATCTGGACTATTTTGAATAGAGCGACTTTCTCTAAATATGTATTTGATACATCTCAGGAAAACACGATGTGTTTGTGTATGTGTGGGGGGGGTAGCTGTGCTCTGGTCACTTTGACTCTTAAAAGAGGCACTAAAACTAAAAATTACCAATCCAAAGAGTCCCCTCCAAAGCATATTCGACCAACCTTTTTATAAGAACCTTATATGCTCCAAGGACATAACTTACAACCCTTTCCCTGAGAGCTGTAAGGGGGAGGGGTCTTCCTCACAGACATAATTTTTGAAACCTTCAACTACGATGAATAAAATTGATATATCTGAATTTTGATTGGAGGTGTAAAGGCAAATGCTGAGCGTGGCGGGGGGCTGTTTGCTCTCAAATCATTTTGACTCTTAAAAAGGGCACTAAAACTTCCAATTTCAAATCAAATAAGCTCCATATGATGTTTATACGACCGCCCATTCAATAAAAACCCTATATGCCCTCATTAAATAATTTACAACCCTATCCCCAGGGCCCTGGGGGGGGAGGGTTGTGTCATCCCAAGAGATATTATTTTATGTTCTTTGAACTATTTTGAAAAAACTACTATTCCATAATTTCAATCAGATGTGTTTGGTAAAAGGAGGGGTTTTAGGAGAGGGGGGAGGACTAAATGTCGTCCATCACTTTTGACGCTTAAAAATGAACTAGAACTTCAAATTTTCAACCAAATGAGCCTCTTCTAAAGTTAAACAACCATGCCTTCCATAAAAACCTTATGAAAGGTGCTATATGCTATGTGAAATAATGGTGCTATGTGCGTACTGCTGCTAATGCTACAGCTGCTACTACAACTATTGCCACTACACAAGCTAAATGTATTAAGGTGAAGCATTGAAGAAATATTTAGGCGGATATTAAACTAAATCAAACCAAACTATGATCATGTAGATCGTTAATAGGGTGACAAAGCAATTTCAAAATAACAGCTTATATTATTAAGTTAGACCTTTCAGGGCAAGTTGTGAAAAATTTTGAACTAGCCAGAAGACACTACGTGTATACTTTTGATGCTACATCTACGGCTACTGTAACTAATGACTCTAAGGACATTAATTTGAAAATTTTAGGGAGAGTTTCAATTAAACGAAAAAAACTATACGCAGGCAAGTATTAAAAGGACATATAAGCAATGTCATAGGCAGCGCTGCTCTATCTAAGCTTGTAATATCATTGATATTGTAAAGGAGCTAATTTGATTGGAAATTAAACGTTTTAATACCCTTTTTAAGAGTTAAAAGTTACTGGTGAGAAATTAGCCCTCTTCTTTAGCTTATTATTTTCAAAACACTTCCTGTCAAAATTTAAGATAGCCATTTTGTTCAGCATAGCTGAACGGTCTTGTACCTGTATCTCTAGGGCTATTGCGTAGGATAACCCACTCCGCCCTCCACAACTATGCAATTTGTCCATTATGTTTAAAAACTAAACATCAAACAGTTCGTGGTAACGAACTGTAAGTAAGGAGCGACCCGGCTCAATGGTAACCGAAACTCTAGAAAACGGTATTTTGATACAAATAGATACATCAAAAGAATTAGATTTTAATGCTGATTTCAAATATATAAGTTTCATCATGTTTAGTCCTACCAATTAAAAGTTACGCGCCTGAGAATATTTAGCTGATTTTCGAAAAAAGGGGTAAAGACCCCCTAAAAGTTATAGAACCTTAATGAAAATCACACCATCATATTCAGCGTATCAGAGAACCCTACTGTAGAGGTTTCAAGCTCTTATCTACAAAAATGTGGAATTTTGTAATTTTTTGCCAGAAGAAAGATCACGGATGCGTGTTTATTTGTTTTTTTTTTGTTTTTTTTTTCTTTTTCCCAGGGGTGATCGTATCGACCCAGTGGTCCTAGAATATCGTGGGAGGGCTCATTGGAACGGAAATTAAAAGTTCTAGTGCCCTTTTTAAGTGACCAAAAAAATGGAGGGCAACTAGGCCCCCTCCCACGCTCATTTTTTTCCCAAAGTCACCTGATCAAAATTTTGAGATAGCCATTTTGTTCAGCATGGTCGAAAAATATTATAACTATGTCTTTTAGGATGACTTAATCCCTCGAAGCCCCCAGGGGGAGGGCTGAAAGTTATGAACTTTACCCAATGTTAACATATAGTATTGGTTACTGGGAAGTATACAGACGTTTTCAGGGGGAATTTTTTCTGGTAGTGGGGGTTGGGGTGGGTCAGGGGTTATATGGGAGGATCTTTTCATGAAGGAAGTTTTCATGGGGGAAGGGACAATGCTATGAAGGGGGCGCCGGATTTCCCATCATTATTAAAAAAAAAAATCAGAAATTAAATATAAAAAAAACAAGTTTTTCAACTGAAAGTAAGGAGCAACATCAAAACTTAAAACGAATAAGAAATATTAGCTATATGATTGGGTTCACCTTCTAGTCAATGCCTTGCTCTTTAAGCCAAAGATTTTTTAGTATTTTCATTAGAGCTATTTATTCTAATTAACGGCCTTTGTGATTAAGCGGTCATTTTTAAAGAATTGGGACAAAATTTTGTTTACTTATTCAATGACAGTGAACCAAAATAAAAGCTGCATTAACTAAAAAACGATCAGAAATTAAATAAAAAAAAACAATTTTTTAAAACTCAAAGTAAGGAGCGACATTAAAACTTAAAACGAACAGAAATTATTCCGTATATGAAAGGGGCTGTCCCCTCCTCAACGCCTCGCTCTTTACGCTAAAGTTTGACTCTGTCTCACAACTTTATTTTTTAAAACAATAAAAATATTTAGCGTAAACAGCAAGGCGTTGAGGAGGGGACAGTCCCTTTCATATACGGAATAATTTCTGTTCGTTTTAAGTTTTAATGTCGCTCCTTACTTTCAGTTTAAAAAACTTGTTTTTTTTTATTTAATTGCCTTAAGATTCAATCAAAGAGCACTGCGTGTATGCTGATTGGCATTAAGACATCTCAGTATTATCCGAAGAGCGACTGAGGGTATTGTGTTCAAGCTTTCGGTGGTACTTCTATCAAAGCTTCTGCTCTTAAAATTGAACTAAATCAAAAGAGTGTAAGTGTATCCAAGTTGTCGAAGAGCATTGATAGATTTTCTTGCAAACGGTATCAATTTTATTTTTCAGGGTAACTAGAGGAGGTATATAAATAAAATGAACACTACTATTTGTGTATAGATGTTTAAAAGGGTGGATTTTGCTAAAAATCGTTGAAATTTTTTTTTTCAGCATAGAAGTAGCAGGCCAAACTATAAATTCTTAAAGAAAATCCGAAAAGATTTAAACTATTATTTACTTTTTCCCTTAAAAGAATATGTCAATATAAAACGAACAGGAATTACTTAAATTTTTTTTTCCACAAAATAAGGTTTTGGAAGAAAAGTAAAAAAGTCCATTAAACAATTGAGCAAAAATAAAATCAAATATTCAACTGAGCGTAAAACTACCACAAATCAGCATCGATAAATAAATGAAACCGATAAATAAAGGAATAAATAAATTAAGCCATTCTAATTTAAATATAAAATACTAGATAAAATTGTTAATTAGAATAAAATAAATTGAAACTTAAACTAATTTAAATTAGAATTGAAATTGAAATTAGCCGGTAGTTTTTATACCGCAAGAATTGTATTTTAAAGTATTCAAAAGGTTAGTCCATCATCTACTCCACATCTCTCCATATTCATATCCATGTCCCTCATTTCTCTTTACCAAAAATGTGTAGTAAACAAGAAATTAATATATAATTTAGAATATGTACATTCTTCAGCTGAATGTGCATCGGGAAGAAATAGTAGTTTTTTTTCCAATTATTTTAGACTCTTTACTTTAGCGAAAAGAATATTTATTTCGAGCTTAATATTCCTATTTCTGATTATATGGAAAAAATATCATAACCATGACGATAAGGCTTAAAGGTTATGAGGCAAGGATAAGGGCGAGATTTTTGGGCCTTTTGGAAGCCCCGAAAGTTTGAACATAATACCCTCTGTCGTTCTTGGGATACTGCTGAGATGCCATTAACACAGTGCATTTTGATTTAATCTTAAGGCAAGATTTAGTTTTTAGACATAACGGTCAAATAGGAGGGTGGGCGTGGGAGGAGGATTAGTTGCCCTCCAATCACTTTCGACTATAAAAAGGGCATCAGCTCTTTCTATTTTCAATCGAATGAGCCCTTTTCGAAGTTCCCGCGACAACTCCTTCGATACGAAGTGCCCTGGTCTAAACAACAACAACAACAAAAAATAATACATTATACCCACATCGATCTTTACTATTAAAATGTCAAGCCTTCCAATCAATTTCCACAATTAAAAAGGGCACTAGGCCTTTCGATTTCCAATCGAATGAGCCCTTTTGAAACGAAAACGCTTTCTATAAACAAATTATATGCCCCCAGGGCATAAATTACAACCCTTACTCTAAGGGCTGTTAGGGTGGTTGTCATCATCTACGACCTAATTTCCAGAACTTTCAACTACGTTAAACAAAATGGCTATCTCAAAACTATGATTGGATGTGTTTGAGAAAATGGTGGGCGTGAGAGGAGCGTTAGTCGCTCTCCAATCATTTTGAACTATTAAAACTGGCACTAGCCCTTTCAATTTCCAATCAAATGAGCCCTTTCAAAGTTTCTACGACAACACTTTCAATAAAAACCTAATATGCCCCAGGGCATAACTTACATCCCTTGCCCAAAGGGATGGGGGGGGGGGGTTGTGTCATTCTCAAAGACCTAATTTCCAGAACTTTCAACTACATTAAGAAAACACCCATCTCAAAACAATGATTGGATGTGTTTGGGAAAATGGTGGGCGTGAGAGGATCGTTAGTCGCTCTCCAATCACTTTGAACCATTAAAAATGGCACTAGCCCTTTCAATTTCCAATCAAATGCGCCCTTTTGAAGTTTCTACGACAACGCTTTCAATAAAAACCTTATATGCCCCCAAGGCATGACTTATAACCCTTGCCCTGAAAGCTGTGGGGGGAGTATCCTTGTCAAAGGTATAATTTCCTGAACTTTGAACTGTGTGGGATAAAATGGCAATCTCAAAATTTTTATTGGATGTGTTTGGGGAAATGGTGGGCGTGGAAGGGGTGTTAGTTGCCTTCAAATCACTTTCGACTATTAAAAAGGGCACTTAGCCATTTCAATTCCCAATCGAATGAGCCCTTTTTGAAGTTCCTACGACAACGCGTTCTACAACAACCTTATATGCCCCCAGGACATAACTGACAACCCTTGGCCTGAGGGCTGTGGGGGGGGGAGGGGTTGTCACCCTCAAAGACCTAATTTTCAGAACTTAAAATTGCTTTGAATAAAATGGCTATCTCAAAATTTTGATTGGATGTGTTTGGGGAAAATGTGGGCGTGATAGGGAGTTAGTTGCCCTCCGGTTACTTTCGACTATTAAAAAGGGCACTAGCCCTTTAAATTTCCAATCAAATGAGCCTTTTTTGAAGTTTTTACGACAACACTTTCTATAAAAACTTTATATGCCTCCAGGACATAACCTACAACCCTTGCCCTGAGGGCTGTGGGGGAGTGTCAAAACATAATTTCTATTTGGAAATCAACTACGCTGAACAAAACGGCTATCTCAAAATTTTGATTGGATGTGTTTAGGGAAATGGTGGGCGTGGAAGGGGCGTTAGTCGTCTTCCAATCACTTTCAACTATTAAAAGGGGCACAAGCCACTCCGATTTCCAATTGAATGAGCCCTTTTCGAAGTTTCTACGACAACTTCTTCGATACGAAGTGCCCCGCACTAAAGAAAAAAATAATAAATAATACATTGTGCCAACATCATTCTTATATGCCCCCAGGGTATAACTTAAAACCCTTGCCCTGAGGGTTGTGGGAGAGTGTTTTCCTCAAAAACATATTTTCTATCAGGAAATCAACTACACTGAACAAAATGACTATCTAAAAATTTTGATTGGATGTGTTTGGGTAAATGATGGACGTGGGGGGGGGGCTAGTTGCCCTCCATTCACTTTCGACTATTAAAAAGGGCACTAGCCACTCCAATTTCCAATCGAATGAGCTCTTTTCGAAGTTTCTGCGACAACTCCTTCGATACGAAGTGCCCTGGTATTGAAAAAAAATATTACATTATGCCAACATCGTTCTTTACTTAGGCAGCCCGATTACGCTGCCTATGATTGATCATCTCCCTTATCATTTTCTGAAAATTACAAATTAATATATTCAGTCATTCCTGAGTTACACCCTTTTGACTACCCATATACACATAACATGTTATGATTTAGTTCAAGACTCCCTTCAACATTTTCTGAAAGACTCATCTTAATGCTGTACGTATTTGGGTAAATTACAAGTCAAACAAGCATACCTTTACATATATTCCATAAAAGCATTATATGCCCCTAGGGCATAACTAAAAGCCCTTGTCCCAGGGATCCGGAAAGTTGTGCCAACCCTGGAGGCACTGTTTTGTGTTCTTTGGACTATTTAAAAAAATAACCATCGCATAATTTCGATCAGATGCGTTTGGTGACAAGAAGGTTAATAGGAGAGGCAGGGGAAAGATGACCCATCATTATTGATTCTAAAAATGGAGCTAGAACTTCCAATTTCAACCAAATGAGCCACCTCTAAAGTTTATAAAACCATTCCTTCTATAAGAACATTAAATGCCCCAAGCGGCGTAACTTACAACCCTCAGGGTCTGGTGTTTTGTATTAACCCAAAAAGCCTTGTTACATGATCTTTGGACTATTTTGAATAAAGGTCTGTCTCAAAATTTCTATTGGATGCATCTCGGGAAAACGCAAAGTGTTTGTGTAAATTGTCTACTTCTCTGCAAAGTATGGCTTTCTCTCTGTGCTTTCTTCTTTGGAGTCTTATGGCAGCGTTTGCCTACAAAATAGGGTTCCACCGGTGGAGGATGTCTAGCGTCTCTAACTTTTATTTCTTGGACTTTTTTTAATATTTATTTTATTATTCAAATTTTTTTTTAATGTAAGACTTGGAATATTTTTATTATTTTTCTTTATGTGACTGCATCAATGGTACTCTATGGGTGCTCATAGACACTACGCGGTTGTCCCAGTGGTACTCTATTTTATATATGTCTTAATAGGACATGAAATACCTAAAACAAAAACATATTCATATTTAATATTTTCGAAATACAAAATGAAAATGTTATAGATATGTTATTCATGACTTTCCCTATTAGAAAAATAGTGTTTGTTGTACCACTTTTTTTCTGACTAAGAACTTTTTGGACGGAAAATTATTTAACATTTTTTTTACACAGTTTTTTTCCATCTTTTGTTCAGCTCCACTTCTGTTCTGAATCTTAAAAAGAAAAAAAAAGCTTAACTTCCCTTCTGGATATTCCCATGGAAGGGAAAAAATGCTAAGGTTTGATTCTGACTTTTTTCCAGAGATGAGAAAAAATCTCAAACTTCAATTCTGAATATTACAAAGAAGAGAAAAAAGTTACACATCAGTTCTGAGCTCCCTCAAAGAAGAGACAGTTCCACTTAAGTTCTGAATTTTCTCAAAGAAGAGAAGAAAAGTTAAAGTTTTCTTCGGAATTTTTCTTGAGAAGAGAAAAATATTACACTTCGATTCTGAATTTTTTCAAGGAAGAGAAAAAGATATACTCCGGTACTGTGATTCACCAACAAACATAAAAAGTCACATTTCTGTTCTGAATTTTAAAAGAAGGGAACAAAATTCATCTTCTCTTCTGGATTTTTCCATGGAAGTGGAAATGCTAAGGTTTGATTCTGAATTTTTCGAGAGAATAGAAATAGTTCCAATTCAATTCTGAAAATTCTCAAAGAAGAAAAAGAATTCTCACTTCACTTCTGAATTTTTTCAGTGAAGAGAAAGAAGTTCCACTTCACTTCTGAATTTTCGGTAGAAGATGGAAAAAGTTATACTACAGCTCTGAAATTTTTCTGAAAAAGGGAAAAAAAAAGATATCCTTCAGTTCTGAGTTTTCATAAAGAAGAAAGAGTTCTACTTTAGTTCTGAATTTTCTCAATGATGTGAAGAACGAAGATAAAAGAGTTCCACTTCTGTTCTGTGGAACTGAAACTCAGAACCTGAAACTGGATCCTGGAATCTCTGACGATGCAAACAGCAACGATTCTCAAATTCCGAAGTCAAACGATGACAAAATTCTTAGCACATATCAAACACACAAATGTGCACGAGCCCGAAAGGCTTTCAGCGGATAGTCTCTAGACCACATTTACATCTGGCAAAGGTGAATTTCACCAAAATTTCGTCGTAAAGAAACTTACGACGGCAATGTAGGTGACGGGCAACAAAAGAAAATGTCAGCTTGATAACAACCGCAGATTGAAATTTAGAAGATGGTAAGATGTAGATTACGGAATGTTTATTTATACATGTGACGGGGACAGAAGCAAAATTAGAACTGATTCAAGTAATCTTAATTGGCAGCTTGTATGTAGTACAACAAGCAGATAAACGTCAGGACATGTGACAGGAACTGCTCTATTTCAATCCGTCTACTTATAGGAAGTAAAGAAAATACTCAGAATTAATATAATTATCTAGGAAATGAACTTTTGACAGAACTTTAGAATTTAGTTATGCATCTAACCAGGAAAAGCCTACTTTCACCAAAGTTTACATTTGTGTTAGAGTGGGGGGGGGGGGAAGGGTAGCTGCACTCTCATCACTTTGATTCTTAAGAAAGGCAAAAGAACTTCTGATTTTTAATCCAATGAGTCCCCTCTTAAGCAAGTACGACCACCTTTTCTATAAGAATACTATATGCCCCAAGGGTATAACTTAAAACCCTTTCCCTGAGAGCTGTAGGGGGGGATCTCTGCCTCACAAACACTAATCTCCAGAAGGTGTTAAGGGAAATGATGAGCGTGGGGGGGGGGCTGGTTGCTCTCAAATCACTTTAACTCACAAAAAGGGCACTATGACTTCTAATTTCAAATCAAATGAGCCCCATCTGAAGTTTTTACCACCACCTATTCCATAAAAACCTTATATACCCCCAGGGCATGACTTAAAACGCTATCCCTTGGGCACTGGGGGTTTTGTCAACCCTCGAGGCATTGTTATATGTTCTTTGAACTATTTTGAGCAAAATCACTATCTCACAATTTTAATCAGATTTTTTTTAGTGAAGAGGGGGGGGGAGGCACTTAAAAGGGAATTAAAACTTCCAATTTTCAACAAAATTAGCCTCTTCTAAAGTTTGTGCAAACATGTTTTCCATAAAAACCTTAAATGCCCCCGGGGCATAATTTACTATCCTTGCCTCCAGGCTCTGTTTTTTTTTCAACATCTAAAGCCTTGTTATATGACATTTGGAATATTTTGAATAAAATGGCTATCTCAAAATTTCTATTACATGCATTTCGGGACAATTCGACGTGTGTGTGTGTGTGTGGTGGAAGGGGGGGGGGGTTAGCTGCCATCCGATCACTTTGACTCTTAAAGAGGATATAAGACCTTCCAATTACCAATCCAATAACTGCCACCCCTCTCTTTAGTTTCTACGACCAAGCTTTCTATAAGAATCTTACATGTCCCCAAGGCAGAACATACAACCCCTGCCTAAGAGGCTGGGGGGGTTTGTAATCCTCAAAAGCATATTTTTCGGACTTTTCAACAGCGTTGAACAAAATGGCTATCTCAAGATTTTGATCGAAAGGGTTTGGGGAAATGATGGGTGTGGGGGGGGGGGCATTTGACCTCCGGTCACTTTTTGACTAGCAGAAAGGGCACATGTCCATTCAATTTCCAATTGAATGAGTCCTTTTTGAAGTTTCTATGACAGCGCTTTCTATAAGAATCTTATATGTCCCCAGGGCATAACGTACAACCCTTGCCCTTTCGGCCTTAGAGGGGGGGGGGGGGGTGTCATTCTCAAAGGCATAATTTCCAGACCTTTCAACTACCTTGAAAAAAATGGCTGTCTTAAAATTTTGATTGGATGTGTTTGGCAAATGGTGGGCGTTGGAGGGGATTAGACGGCCTCCAATTACTTTCGACTATTAAAAAGGGCAATAGTCTGTTCGATTTCCAACCGAATGAGCTCTTTTCGAAACTTTTACGACAACTCCTTCGATACGAAGTGCCCTGGTCTAAAACAAACAAATAAATAAATAAATTATACATTGTACCAACATCGTTCTTTACTTAGGCAGCGCTTTATTGCGCTGCCTAAGAACAATAAAAAGATCTAAAATATTATTTTCTTTCTCCATTAAAAAGACTATGTCAATAAAAAAAAACTATAAACGAATAAAAAATGAATGAAATAATGGTCTAGTCTTAAGAAGAAATGAGGGAGGGGGGTGTCAGCCATACTCATGTTAAATTCCGGTAGTTTTTAGTTTGAATTGGTTATTTATTGTAATATCTGCTCATTTTGGATTCCGTTTATTTATTGCTGTTGATTTGTAGTAGTTTGACGCTTGGAACATTACTTGACCTTATTTGCCCAATTTTGGTTTAATGGAACTCTTACTTTTCTTTGAAAAACTCTTTCCTGAAAAAAAACTTTTTAAATTAATATACTAACTAATTGATAAATATATATAAATAATAAATATATTAAATATATTGATAAATGATAAATATATTAAATAGGATATACTAAGATAATTGATACTTAGCATTAAACGATGTTCGTTGTCACATCCTTTAAGTTTTCTTTGCCAAATTTTCTCTTAGAATTCAGACCTAAGGGTGATGCCTTCTTTTTTCATAGATCTTTTGTCGGCAGGCGGCCTTTTGGCCGAGTCTCAAAGAGGCGGTAGGTTCTTGTGATGTTTAAAGGTGACAAGTTGAAAGTTGTTTTGATGCTTATTTGCATTTAACACACCTGATTGATACTTTCCGCATTCTAAGCCTCCTGAATTGTAAGTTATTTCTTTCAAAAGGGGACCACTAGCCTTTTATTTTTAACAACCTTAGAAATAGAGCAGTCATTTCGCTTATTCATTTGGCATTTAAAAATGGATCGCATTTCAGGATGACCTTACTGTGGCACATATACAATAAGCAGTGGCTCGGGGGGGGGGGGGGGGGGCACTAATTATAGGGGGAGGGGTGCAATGTAAAAACGGCAAATTTGACGGAGCATATTAGAAATTATAGTAAAACTTAAAATGTCAAAAATATTCATATGGGCACGGAGAGGGTATAAGAAAATAAAAACGAAGATTTATCAGGGAATGAAGAATATGTTAACAGGTGGCCAGAGGGAAGTCAGTCCCCTCTCATTCCTTTGTTATCTGTTTTCCCTCCAATTATAACTAATCAAAATTTTAGAATAGCCATCTTGTTCAAAATAGTTGATAAAGTCAAATAATAACACCTCCAAAGATGACTTAACCCCCAAAGCCCCTGGGGTATGTGTTGTACGTTATATAAGTTGCTCATTGTTTATATTCAAGGTTGGTTATTGGGGAAAGGCCGTATGTTTGATCCTGAATCTCTAAGAAGGCTATGAGTATTAAGGTAAAACTTTTAGAAAATGCTGAGGGGGATGGCAAACAAAATTAAATCATTCTTAAAAGGATTGAATAGTGACTGACTCTACATTATCTTGGTAATCCTCCCTTTGAAAACAGCTTGACAGCAGGTTTTTGCCATTTATTTCAGGGTTTCAGGGAATCTTAAAAATGTCAGATACGACCTTTAGGCGTAGACTAATAGCGACAACTGCAGATGATGTGATACCTTAAAAATCAGTTTGTGATTTGTATCGGCTGACTGCCTATGAGACAAAGGGTTCATCAGCGAATTCACCCATTAGACAAGCTATCATCAAAAGCTGCTGAGAATTTGGGGTTTGACTGTAACATTTGACTAACAAGATAGCGAAATTTACTCTTTTTTTTTGCTTGCACGTTTGTCAATCAAATTGGGTGACAACGCAAGGAGCTCCCAAAATTGGAAATTACTTAAATGATAATTCTCTTAAACTGATTATAGTGTTGTCGATCAGGCTTTTTCCACAACATGTTTAACGACTACCCTTTCCAGAACTTTAAAAGAAAATTGTGCTCAGTTAAACCGTCCTTGTGTCTGAGGAGTCATTTTTTTAAGAAACAGGAGAAAAATGTCTTACTCTAGCGTAAAGAGTGGGGTATTGAGGAGGAGGCAGCCACCTGCATATACGGGGCAATTTCTGTTCGTTTTGAGTTTAACTGTTGCTTGTTACTTCGGCTGAAAAAAAACTTGTAATTCTTTAATTTAATTTTTAATTATCTTTCAAATAATGCCGGAAAACCTGCCTCTTATCCATGGAAATCCCCTACCCCAGAAAGATTACTCAATGGAAAGTTTTCCCAGGAAATTACCCCCATATAATTCCGTCCTTACTGCAAATTTCTCACAGAATGTTTCTACAAACAGATAATTCTCCCCGTAAAAAATACCCATCCCACACAGAAATCCACGGCGATAAAGTATCTGTATACTTTTCAATAACCAAAACTATGTGTAAACAATGGGCAAAGTTAATAGCTTGCAGGCCTTCCTATTGTGGCTTTGGAGTGTCAAGTGATCATGAAAGACATAGTTAGTAGAACTTCCGACTTTTCTGAACAAAATAGCTATCTCAAAATTTTGGTAAAATGACTCTAGGGAAAAAGGGGCGTGGGAGGGGGGTTAAACCCCCCTCCCAATATTTTGGTTATTTAAAATCGGTACTCGAACTTTAAATTTTTGATCAAATGATCTCTCTCCGATCTTCTACGATCACTGGTTTGATGTAATAGCCCCGTGGAAAAGAACAAGAAAAAGAAAAACAAATAAACACGCATTCGTGATATTTCTTCTGGAACAAAAAAAAAATGCAAAATTCCACATTTTTGTACACAGGAGCATGAAATCTCAGTAGTAATGAGCCTAGCTGTCCGAGTGGTGCCCCTAGTGCTGCCATCTATTCTACTATAGATGTAACAAAAACGAGCAAGCAAAAAAAGGGGCAGAGGGCCTGTCACTTTTTGATTGATTGTGAATTGAAACGGGCTTTTTGAATGTTTTAGCGATCATCCATGCGTAGATACACCTGGGCCGAATAAACCGGTTTACTTTATCATAATGTCTAGAAGGAGTGGGCGCTTCAACAGAATGACCGATTGTATCAACGTAGGCATGGTGTAACCGCTTATATCAAAACAGGCATGGGATGACCGGTTGTAGCAACGTAGGTATGATATGACCGCTTGTATCAATACAGACAAGGGGTGACCGATTGTATCAAAGTAGGTATGATGTGACCGATTGTTTCAACATAGGTATGGGGATGACCGCTTGTATCAGCGTAAGCATAGCGTGACCGATTGTATCAATTCAGGCATGGGGATCATGAAAAAAATCAACAAAAAAAATTATAAAGAAAAACAAAAGTAATAAAAAATTATAAAAAGGAAAAAAGAAACAATCTCGTTTCAAGCAAAAAACACGTTTTGAAGCTCACATTTACATATTTTTATTATGTTTTGAACAACAACATAATTTGAAGCAGACATTTGCATATTTTCATCTTGTTTTGAGCAATACCAAATTTATGGACATATTTCCATATTTTTCTTCACGTTGTTAAAAACGACAATATACTTTTAATCGTGTACATGATAGTTTCATCGTAGCATTGAATGCTCGTAAAAAAGTTTGAACTACGAAACAAAAACTTATGGTGACATATTGGAAACGTATGTGTGCGTTGTCATAAAAGTGAGAGATTCAATTTCGTTAGAGTGCCGAAGTAATTTTATTTATTGCAATGGTAGATATGACAGTGTAATATTTCAAGAGGAACTGATACTCAAAGAGAATGCAAACCTAAAACTAATAGTTGATGACGAAGGCAAGCTTCTTGCTAGAGCTTGTAGTAACACGTTACCAATTGATAATTAGTATCATCATCTTTCTGGCATTAGCATTCAAAAGAAAGGAAGAAGAAGACAGGCGTATCGTTGTAACAGTATCATAAGCCATATTTTATCTACATTTCGAAACTGTTACCTATATAAAAATAAAGTAGTGATAGACAATGAAATCACAAGTAGAACAAAAATAGCATTGGCAGATAATTTTACTAAGATAATAATATTACGATTGAAACAAATAACTTTTTTTCTTTATTGTGAATAAAAAAAATAAGGAAATATTCATAAATACTGAACTTGCACTCAGTTGGAGGATGAAGAATTTCCCCTCTGATTCCTCCAAAATAAGAACGAATTAATGAAAATCAAAGCACCTGTGAACATGAATAGTATCATTGATCGTGTAGCAACAGATACAGTCAATAAACCCAATAATGCCAATGACAAAACACATATTGAGCCTATAGCTGAAACCACAATAGAAATTATGCATAATCCAAAATGGATTAGTGATTATTCTACTGGTCACGAACTAAAAGAAGAGAATAATGAAAAATTTGCTTGTGATATTTTATTTTATGAATATAAAATTAAAACTGTATGCATATGTTAGTCGGGATTTTGTTGGTAGAAAAAACTTCTGCATCGACATTTTTTTTTCAGGACTTGAAAAAAATACTTGTAACAAAAAAGACTTGATTATTATATGTTTTATGGAATATGAAATGAAAATAGTATAAGTATGTTAACCATGTTTTTTTTTCTTTTAGAAAAATAAAACTTGTCCATGAGCTTTGTTAGACATTTAAGATTTCTTGGGGGTGGTAAGAGTGCCCTTTCTTCCATTAGTCTCTTACTTAGCCTATATGAAGATGTTTTTTCTCCATTGTCGGTGTTCGTAATGAGTTTAACTCATTGAACAATTTCCCCCTAGTCTTTTGGAGATCCTTTGCATCCACTCTAGCGTTCATATGTTCATCTTGGAACGTCAAAATGTATTGTTTCTTGAAATAAGAAGGAAATAAGTAAATGTATTATTAAAAATACCAAATATTGTCTTGAAAATGTTTTACTGCTTGAAATAAGATGAGTAAATATATGATGGGGTTATAAGACAGTATATGGGGTGGTGAAATAAGATGGAAATAAGCAAATGCACTATTTAAAATACCAGATATTTTCTTTAAAATATTTGTTACTTAATATAAGATGGGGAAGTGTGCAATGGTGTTGCTCAAAATGTATAGTATCTTGAAATAAGATGAGAAAATATGCAATGGTGTTGCTCAAAATGTATTGTTTCTTGAAATAAGATGGAAATAAGCAAATGTATTATTCAAAATACCAAATATTTTCTTCAAAATATTTTGTTGCTTAAAATAAGATGGGGAAATATGCGATAGTGTTGCTTAAGGTCTACTGTCTCTTGAAATAAGATGGAAATAAGAAAATAAATTATTCAAAATACCAAATATTTTTATCAAAATAATTTACTGCTTGAAATAAGATAAGAAAATATGCGATGGTGTTGCTTAAAATATTCTGTTTCTTGAAATAAGATGGAAATAAGCTAATGTGTTATTCAAAATAGCAAATATTTTCTTCAAAATGTTTTGCTGCTTGAAATAAATTTAGAAAATATGCAATTGTGTTGCTCAAAATGTATTGTTTCTTGAAATAAGATAGAAAATAGGCAAATGTGTTGTTCAAAATAGTATAATTAAAATGTTTTGCTGCTTGAAATAAAATGAGGGAATATGCGATGGTGTTGTTCAAAATCTACTGTTTCTTGAATTAAGATGGAAATACGCATATGCATTATTCGAAATAGCAAATATTTTCCTTAAAAGGTTTTGCTGCTTGAAACAAGATGAGGAAATATGTGATGGTGTTACTCAAAATGTATTTTTCCTTGAAATAAGATGGAAATAAGCAAATGCACTATTCAAAATGCCAAATATTTTCTTCAAAATGATTTACTGCGTGAAATTAGATGAAGAATTATGCGATGGTGCTGCTAAAAATGTATTGTTTCTTGAAATAAGATGGAAATAAGCAACTGCATTATTCAAAATACCAAATAACTTCTTAAAATGTATACCACCGTCAAGAAAGCTCGAAAGCCCATCAAAGGTCTTTAAAAAGTTGTTCTTTCTCTAATAGAAAATTCTTGATTAACATACTTATACCCTTTTCAATTCATACTCGAAGTCCAGAACATTTTTTTTTCCTACCAGAAAAATCACGACTAACTTATGTATACTATTTTAATTTTGTATTCATAAAAAAAAATATCGCAAGCAAATTTTTCGTTACAAGTATACAAAATGTCATTAAAAGACATATAAAAAAGTTTAAGAAAATTTATAAGTTGAAAAAAATGTTCAGAATCAAATTTTTTTTGTTCTATAGCCTTGAAAAAAATTCCAAAACTTAAAGAATCATAACACCATAATGCAAAGGAACGCCTTTATTTAAAAAAGTCACATACAAAATTACGCATTATCAATATCCTTAAATAACTTTGAACGTTTTGAATCTGTTCCACAAAATAATTCATCATATTCTGTCTTGAAAGTGTAGTTGTTCTCTTCTCTTGGTTTGTTAGTATTCGTGCTTCAAAATATGCAAATGTTGTGCAACTGCTAGAACGTGTCACTCCAAGCAATGCTACACCACAGTGCCATTATTTGAATGCCCCACAAACCCCTAAAAATTATTCCTAAGACATTTTTCAGACATTTCTTGTTAAAAGTTATGCCTCAACCCGGTGATTCAAGTTTTCCCATTCCATCTCTATGTGATACAACATGTCAATTCACACCACCATGGCATTACACACCTTGCCATCCGGCATCCACGTAATTCCACCCCTCATCACCGCCCTAGGACATTTTCCACTTTTCCCAGTGAAAATGAGCTCATGGATCTAAATTAAACAGTATATTTTGGAACAGCAGGAACTTGACATTTCATTGCTAGAACGTGTTATACCAAGCAATTCACGCCACAGTGCCCCCTATTACTGCTCTGTGACACCCTCTGAAACTCCATTCATCATTCTTAAGATATTTTTCAGGCATTTCTTGTTAAAATTTATGCTTAATCGTATAGATTCTTCTTTTTCACAAGCCAAGCCATTCTTGTGACTCCACAAAACGCATAACACCACCATGACATTACGCGCCCATGCAATTCACGCACAGTACAAATATTTGACTGCCCTCACACTTCCCTAACAATAATTTCTAAGATATTTTTCAGACATTTCTTGTTAAAAATTATGCCTCAATCCGCCGATTCATTTTTTCTGAATCCATCCCTACGTGATACATCATGTCAATTCACACCGCCGTGGTATTAAACATCTCCCCAGCGGTCATCCACGTGACACCACCTCTCATAACCCCCCTAGGACATTTTCAACCGTTTCACTACGAATATAAGCTAGTGAATCAAAATTAAACAGTATATTTTATGAAAAGTGAGAAGTCGCCATTTCTTTGCCAGAGCCTGATACTCCAACCAATTCGCGCCACACTATCCCATTATTATTGCTTTATGACATCCTCTGACATCACATCACCATTCCTAAGACATTTTTAAGACATTTCTTGTTAGCAAATAATGTTTCAACCCATTGATTCTTATATTTTGCAAGCCAGGACATTCATGATGCTCCACAAAACACATCACATCACCATGAAATTACACGCTCGACCCACTGCGGGGAAATATTGACTATGGATGTACAAGCATTTAAGGATTTAAGCAATTATATTCAATATTTTAACACTTACTTTATATATCTAATATTTTCTAGGGCTTATAGCCCGAGGTTTTAGAATCTTAAGATATTATTTTCCATATTTTATTATTTTTACATATTGTTCATTATTTTCCTGGGGTTTAATAGATCCAGGGAATGAAAAAATTCAGCCTCTAGTGAGACACATGACTGAGGTTATTTTTATATTATTGTGTCGTGGTTTTTCGTATCAATGTTACCTCTGTTGATGCTTCAAAGTACATTTGGAAGCTTTCTCGTTTAAATGGTATGACTCAAGATGTATTTATAGTGCTGTGTCGTGCTTTATCTTATCAGTATTACTTTTTTTGATGTTTCAAAGTGAATTTATTTTTTCATAGGAAACGGACCACTCAAGATATTTTTATATTGTTGTGTCATGGTTTATCATATCAGTGCTACCTCTGTTGATATTTCAAATTGCATTTTGGAAGTTTTTCTCATTTGAAACATAAGATTCAAGATATTTTTGTAGTTTTGTGTCGTGCTTTATCTTGAACAGGCATCTCGAGTACTTGCACTTTCCACAAACCAATAAAATTATGAATTATGTCTTGAATTGACTGTGAATGTTGTATTGTTTAGTTTGTACAATATATTCTGAATTTGAAAAGTTGCATTTTGTAGCCAAAAGAAGCCTGTTTAAGAATCCATTTTCATTTTCGTAAAAAAGAAGATGTAGTCTTAGTGGATGTATTTTAATAGGACTTATTTTGTATTTTGTATGAACACTTTTCTAAAAACATATTTATGTTTTTTAAGAAGTATTTTGTACTTTTTAAAAGCCTTTCTTGATTTTAAGAATTATTTTGAAAATCAAGTAATCAGTATTCTAGGTATGACAAAATTACCTGTATACCGTTCAAGGTAAATTAACTACAACATTAACTACAAATATTAATAAGAATTGACGCTAACAATGATAATATTAATTACTGCTAAATAGGGTTTTGATGTATGCTTAGTGGATGATACCATGTACGCCCATAATCTGAATTTCAGGGGGGGTTACCTGGTCTAATCGTAACTTACAATGCTGTATAATAGAAATCTAAAAAAAATATAAAATATAAGGCAGTATCATTCAGCCAGGGGGCTGGAGCCCCCTCGTTCCCCCATATGGGTGCCCATGGATGATACCAATGCTTTTTTAATGAAGGACTTTTAGTACGTTTTCAAATATCTTACTGCTGTAAGGCTCAAAATATTTTGGTCTATATTACAATTGTGCCATTTAAAATATCCAAAAAAGTTCGAACACTGGAATGTCTTATTAAAATTACAATGATTGTAACGTGTTTTATTTAAATTATTTTAGAAATGAACATACCCCTTAAAGCTAATTCGTATGGAAAAACTTTGACTCTGGAAAACTTATTGGAAGATACTCAATACTTTTCAAAATGTATATATATTAAATTTTAGTAAATATAACTGATAAAAATCAAAGGGAGGATTAGTGGTTATAGTAGACAAGTAGTAAGTTCGGTACTAGTTTCTCATTTGCTTGCACTATTTACAAGTAATATTTCACTAATCTTAACGAGTAAAAGAATCTGCCAAAACCTCCAAGGAAACGTATCTAGATCTCTACCTCTTGGTTGGTATGGAAAAGAGCTTTTCTTTTAATATAATATATAATATATGTGAATTTTATAGATGTAAACCACGGGCTATAAAGGAGGCTTAGAGGACCATACGAAATATTTTTTTTTTAATATACATTCATTAAATTTGGCTTAGTAAGAACTTGTTTTACTTTATTTCCCTTAAAAATAATTATTGAAATTTTCAATATCTGTTTTTAATAAAAATTAATCAGAGGATTAGTGGGTACTGGCAATACCTCTATAAAAAAAACGCGCCTTGACCTCTACCTCTTGGGTGGTGTGGAAAAGAGGTCGTGTGAAAAGTGATTTTCTTTGACATTTTACTAGATTGAAGAAAATTTGCCAAAAATAAAAGAAGGCTGAAAAAGAGAACAAGGAGGTTGTCTAAAAAAAATAGAAGGGAGTTGGAAAGAGCTGGAAACAATCAGGAATCAAGTTGCACTATACTTTATCATTTTAAAGACATAGAAAGAAACCGAACACGACGGTGACGGCAACATTCTTCCGTTCTGGAGACACAATCGCGATAAACTTTCGTACGTCGCCGCATTTGCCAGAAAGTTATTGTCTATTCCTGCGACTAGTGTGACTGAAGAAAGACTATTTTTGTTGGTAAGCCGGATAGTGACTATGATAGTAACTTAGAAGATAAATGGCCTAAGTCCACACAGAGTGGATAAGTTGATTTTGATTCACGATAACTATAGCCACATCCCGCAGTTCTAATATACTTCTGAAGTTTGCCTGAAGGAGTTTTTTTCCACTTGCACTAATATTCGAAGATAAATGATGAATTTTGTGGTATGATATTCGAAGTTTTGCATACAGTGATTTTTGACGAATAAAAATACTACTAATTTTGATAATTAATTCTGTTAGGAATACATAGCTCTTAGATATTTCAACTATTCTGCAAGGGTTCGGAAGGGCCACAGTCATCTCGTTTTTACCAGATTTCTATTTCTCTTGATGAATAACGAAGAAGACCAGTGTCCAGCCAGCGACTCTCGAAGTTTCTACCTCATGAATAGGTAGAATATTTTGTAAATAAAAATGGGATTTGAGGAAGACTGATAAAAAAAATAAATGTTTCTGGCCGACATTGATTGCTTCGGTATTCTCTTATAGGTGCGACGATTATCAGCGGTAGCATACAAATATTAAACCTTATAATAGAAAATTTATAGGCCCCCAGGAAATACCTTAAAACCCTTGCCTTGAGGGTTTTGAGGGGGTTGACATCCTCATAGACTTAATTTCAAAAACTTGAAACTACGTTAAACAAAATGGCCATCTCAAAATTTTGATTAAATGTGTTTGAGGAAATGAAAGGGTGCTAGCCCTTTAAATTTCCAATCGAATGAGCCCTTTTTTGTGGTGACGCTTTCTTATTAAGTCTATTTGGAATTTAGTAAAAATATTAAGACGCAAATACAAAAGTTTGAGAAATACCACTTTTTACTAAGATAAGGAACGAATCCTGGCAAGTCTTTGCTTAACAGGAAATTGAGAAGTTACCACTTCCTAGCTATGTACGTCAGTGGGTCCCGGTAAGGTTTTTTAAGGTGTGGTTGATTAAATGTATAAAAGATACATTTTATGGGAAGGGGCAGCCTGATACTAATTTTATGCCAGACTGACCTCTGGTCCATTGATTTAGAAATACCTTGGAATATTGTCGGATTATTGTAAGTGTCTAAGTATCTTATTATGTATACTATTATAGATTTCTGATATTTATGGTCTACCTGAGACAACCAGTCCCAGCAGAATATATATCTATTATTAAACCCTGTACTAGTGTATGTTAACTGAATAAAAATATTGTATTATAGCCAACCTCGCTACAATCTACATTTAGTCTCTCGAATATACCCAGCTGGTAAGCCTCATTAGTCCGGTCATAGCCTAAGGCACACTACCAAAGTTTAATAACCTTAGGGCCATAGTTTATCTCCCCTATAAAGGGAGAATAAAGGTATCTACAACAAAATCACTTTAAATACCATAAAACCACTTTACCACAACTGGTGGCAGTGGAGGGATTCTAACGTGAATGTTCTAACGTGTAATTATAACGTGAATATTTATTTTATATACAGCCTTAGTTTTTTTTTGAAATGAAATTTTTCGCAACATCCTTTCAGATCCATTTTTTCAATCATTTTTTGAGCCAATTTTGAAAAGTAACAAATTTTCGAAGCCAGTTCAATTGTATCCTGATACTAACAGCTCATACCATCAGAAACCAAACCATAACTGGTCAATTGATATTTTGGAAACTGTATGAAGTATTACAGACTTTACTACAAGTTCATCATAAAGTGAGATAAAACAAAACTTAAATTAGGGCTAGAAAATGTGCTACGTAGCCTAAATGGCTGTATATTATTGAAAGAATGTAAAATTCTTTGTGCTGGAAAAATATGTAAAAATTTAAAAACCAAAATTGTTATGCATAATTTATCCAAGGCATTTCTAACCCCGAAAACTAAACGGTAAATCAACCACATCACCCGGATAAATTAAACTATTAATGGAAATTAAATTTAAACTCAAATAATTAATAAACGTTTCGAATATAACTTTAAATCTAATTTAAGCAGAACCACTAATATAATGCTTAAGCCACTGGGGGTGAAGCTAAAATAGAAGATGCATATGAGAATGAGGGTGAAAAAAGAATTTTACAGTCTTAGAGACAGAGAAAAAGAAAAACAAGGATAAATTTCAAAATTGATATGCTTGGACAAAAAAAGGTCATGGCATATATTTGACCATAAACATGACCCTAAGGAAACACATTGAGGGTATATGCACAGATTGACCCAAAGATGGCAGCATATAACTACTTACAAACTTAAGTTGTTTTAAAAGTAAAACATTGATAGTTGGGACAACTCTTCTTAAAATAAGGAGTATTGTGGTGACGCTTTCTAATTAAGTCAATTTGAAATTTAGTAAAAATATTAAGACGCAAATACAAAAGTTTAGAAATACCACTTTTTATTAAGATAAGGAACGTAACCTGGCAAGTCTATGCTTAACAGGAATTGAGAAATTACCACTTCCCAGCTATGTACGTCAGTGGGTCCCGATAAGGTTTTTTAATGTCTGGTTGATAAAATGTATAAAAAATACATTCTATGGGAAGGGGTAGCCTGATACTAACTTTATGCCGGACTGACCTTTGGTCCGTTGACTTAGAAAAACCTTGGAATATATTCGGATTATTCTAAGTGTCTAAGTATCTCATTATATATACTATTGTAGATTTCTGATACTTGTGGTCTACCTGGGACAACCATTCCCAGCAGAATATATATCTATTATTAAACCTTGTACTAGTATATGTTAACTGAATAAAAATATTGTATTATAGCCAACCTCTCTACAATATGCATTTAGTCTCTCGAATATACCCAGCTGGTACGCCTCATTAGTCCGGTCATAGCCTAAGGCACGCTACGAAAGTTTAGTTACCTTAGGGCCATAGTTTATCTCCCCTATAAAGGGAGAATAAAGTTATCTACAACAATATCACCTTAAATACCATAAAACCACTACCACACAATTACATACTTTTACGCAAGGCTTACCAAAAAAGCTATTAAGACTAATATTATCACGGAAACCTGAAAATCTAGAGCATGCTATAATCGTAGTAGAAACAGAGGTAAAAACTAACGAGGTCATGAAAAAGTTTGATCATATGTAAAGAAATAAAACAGGAACCCAAGGAAATGTACAATATGAAAAGGGACAAAAGAAGGTGAGCTTTGGGGAGCCAAATTGGGAAACAAAAAGGCACGAGGAAAGCCGAACTCTCCCACTATGGACTGACCCCTCCCCATTTGACAACCAATCCCATGGTTTTAGATCCTTAATGACGTGGAATACCAAGTATTATGGACACCCACCTCCTCCTCCCGAGGAAAATTATAGAGCAAATAGTGGCAGGTCAAGAATATACAGAAATATGTATAGACCCCATGAGGAAGGGCAAGTCACCAAGCAATATAGGAAAAGATTCCATTGCTATTATTGCGGCAAACCAAACCCCTATGCGGCAGATTGCTTGCATAGAACACCCAAAGAAGGCCAGACGTACAAGACAAGACACCAGTTCAGAACACAGAGGGGAAGAAACTTAGGAAGGCAGGGACCAAATAACACTTGGCAAAAACCTAATAATATTCCTGAATTTAGGCTTAGAAAGCAAACGGTTAACAACACCCAGGGTCAAAATAGCAACGTTGAAGAAAACTGGGATAACCCTTGGAACTTTTGGTCAAACAGTGGGCATTTAAACGGAGAAACCAGCCTGTAAGGGTCGACAGAGCTGAACCCTTACAAAGAGCCCTTTATAGTTTAGAGTGTTGTGATGCAAATGCAAATAATAATAATCTACCGATTTTACGCTGTTTTAAAATTGAGTGTTTTCAAAATTTACCATGTTTACTTGATACGGGTGCGTCTAAATCATTAATTCGAGAGGGAGTTTTTAAGAGGTTTCCTCCTAGTGTCAAAAATCGCGTAAGCAGATGCCAGAATACCCTGACATCAGTAACAGGTCACAAGCTGACAATTTTGGGGGAATGTCCATTAAAATTTAGCACAAGGGATAAGGAAATAACAATAACGGTGATAATATGTAAGCAACTACCATTTCCTTGTATTCTAGGAGTAGAGGCTATAAGGAAATATGGGATCGTATGGGAACCCCTAACTGATACAATAACCATAAGCCAGCCAAATGAAACTAATAGGCAAATTTGCGTAAAGACAGATAAAGAGAGTGACGATTTGGATTGTAACTTAAAAATAAACGGGAAAATCACAATAGAAGGGGGAACAACAGCTCAAGTGCTAGTGACATTAAACACAAAAGAAGGAAAGGTTAAAAAAATGAATGCCATGATAGGGGGGATACACCCTCGAAGAATACCTCAGGATTTTCGTGGAAAATCAAGCTATTAAAAATAAAACGAGGTATTTCTAAACTTTTGTATTTTCGTCTCAATACTTTTAATAAATTCCAAATTGACTTAATTAGAAAACGTCACAACATTTTGAAGTTCCTACAATAACGCTTTCTATAAAAACCTTTTATGCCCCTGGGCATAAATTACAATCCTTACCCTGAGGGCTGTGAGGGGTTGTAATCTTCGACCTAATTTCCAAAAAATTCAACTAGGTTGAAAAGAAGGACTATCCCAAATTTTGATTGGATGTGTTTGTGAAAATGATGGGCCTGAGAGGGGGGTTAGCTGCCCTCTGATCACTTTTGACTTTGAAAAGGGAACTAGCCCTTTGAATTTCCAATCGAAGGAACTTTTTTTTTACAAGTTTCTACGACAAAACTTTCAATAAAAACCTTATATGCCCCCAAGGAATAACTTACGACCTTAGCCCTGAGGGCTCTGGGGGGAGTGTCATCCTCAAAGACCTAATTTCACGAACTTTGAACTACGTTGAACAAATTCACTAACTGAATATTTTGATTGGATGTGTTTGGGGAAATGGTGAGCGTCAGAGGGGGGTTAGTTACAATCCAATCATTTTTGACTATTAAAAAGAGCACTATCCCTTTGAATTTCCAATCGAATGAGCCCTTTTTACAAGTTTCTACGACAAAGCTTTCAATAAAAACCTTAACCACAGTAGTAATCTAAGTTATACTTTGCCAACGCCCCTAGGAATTTCTACGTTATTCTATAGGAGCTCTACACCTTTTCAAAGAGAGTGACTATCCCCATGCATTGGAATTATACAAAACCTGCCAGACAAGTTTCCGGGCCAACCAGACATGTTTCTGGGCCAAGCAGACAAGTTTCTGGGTCAACTATAAGTTTCTGTGGTTTGGTGGGTATAATCTGGTTTGGTGGGTATAGTCTGGTTTGGTGGGTATAGTCTGGTTTAGTTTTTCAAAGAGAGTGAGTATTTGACATTTTTGCAAAAAGGGATAAGGAATTCACAAATTGGACACTATGAACGATATTAATTAATGTTTTGAATAATAGGAGTGTGAATGATTCTAATTAGTGATTGGATTTTATGATGGTGGAGAAAAAAAAGGATTAAACTGATTAACAGTTAAGGTAACCCCGAAGGGGTTGTTAACTCAGGTAATTTGTTATAAATTTGAAACAACATCAGTCTATGAAAATGGCTAACGACGATAGAATGACATTGTGAGTTGACCTAGCTTTACCTCTCCGATGTGTCAATTTTGGTGGGAAAATCAAAAATACTCAGGATAGAAAATAAACGGGATCTGCCTCAAGGGCAAGGCTCAGAGGTCCTTCGTTCCCCAATTTCTGAGGGCAGGGGAAGGAGGGGGGGGGTCAATTTTGGAGGGACAACCAAAAATGCTCAGAATCGAAAATAAATGGGATCTGCATCAAGGGCAAGGCTCAGAGGCCCTTCGTTCCCCAATTTCTGAGAGCAGGGGAGGGGGGGGGGAGGGTCAATTTTGGAGGGAAAACCAAAAATGCTCAGAATCGAAAATAAATGGGATCTGCCTCAAGGGCAAGGCTCAGAGGCCCCTCCTTCCTCCATTCCTGAGGGCAAGGGAGAGGGGGAGTCAATTTTGGAGGGAAAACCAAAAATACTCAGAATCGAAAATAAACAGGATCTGCCTCAAGGGGAAGGCTCAGAGGCCCTCCTTCCTCCATTTCTGAGGGCAGGGGGGAGGGGGAGTCAATTTTGGAGGGAAAACCAAAAATACTCAGAATCGAAAATAAACGGGATCTGCCTCAAGGGGAAGGCTCAGAGACCCTTCGTTCCCCCATTTCTGAGGGCAGGAGAGGGGGGAGATCAATTTTGGAGGGAAAACCAAAAATACTCAGAATCGAAAATAAACGAGATCTGCCTCAAGGGGAAGGCTCAGAGGCCCTTCGTTCCCACATTTCTGAGGGCAGGGGAGGGGGAGGGGGTCAATTTTGGAGGGAAAACCAAAAATGCTCAGAATCGAAAATAAATGGGAATCTGCCTCAAGGGCAAGGCTCAGAGGCCCTTCGTTCCCCAATTTCTGAGGGCAGGGGAGGGGGGAGGGTCAATTCTGGAGGGAAAACCAAAAATGCTCAGAATCGAAAATAAATGGGATCTGCCTCAAGGGCAAGGCTCAGAGGCCCCTCCTTCCTCCATTTCTGAGGGCAGGGGAGAGGGGGAGTCAATTTTGGAGGGAAAACCAAAAATACTCAGAATCGAAAATAAACGGGATCTGCCTCAAGGGGAAGGCTCAGAGGCCCCTCCTTCCTCCATTTCTGAGGGCAGGGGGGAGGGGGAGTCAATTTTGGAGGGTAAACCAAAAATACTCAGAATCGAAAATAAACGGGATCTGCCTCAAGGGGAAGGCTCAGAGACCCCTCCTTCCTCCATTTCTGAGGGCAGGGGGGAGGGGGAGTCAATTTTGGAGGGAAAATCGTGAAGTCACTTCTTGGATACACAATACAGAAATTTCATTAAAGAAACTATGAAAAAATTGTAAGTAAGTAGCAAATTTTTTCTTGAATTCACCTGCTGGATAAACAAAAAGACATTTCGTTCAAGAAATTATGACAAAATTCTAAGTAAGTAACAAACTCTTTATTGTTTTCACGACTTAGATACACGATGTCGAAATTTAATTCAAGAAATTATGAAAAAATTCTCAGTAAGTAACAATTTCTTTCTTGAAGTCAACTCTTGGATACACAATACGGAAATTTCATTCAAGAAATTATGAAAATATTTGTAAGTAAGTAACAAACTCTTAATTGATTTCACCTCTTGGATATACAGTAAAGATACTTCATTCAATAAATTATGAAAAAATCGCAAGTAAGTAACAAACTCTTTATTGTTTTCACCTCTTGGATATACAATGCGGATATTTCATTCAATAAATTATGAAAAAATTGTAAGCAAGTAACAAACTCTTTCCTGAAGTCACCTCTTGGATACACAATGCAGAAACTTCATTTAAGAAAGTATGAAAAAATTGTAAGTAAGTAAGTAAGTAACAAATTCTTTCTTGAATTCGCCTCTTGGATAAACAAAAAAAGTCATTTCATTCAAGAAATTATGACAAAATTCTAAATAAGTAACAAACCCTTTCTTGAATTCGCCATTGGGTTGCACAATACAGAAATTTAATTCAGGAAACTATGAAAAACATTGCAAACAAACTCTTTCCCGAACTCGCTTCCTGGACAGACAATACAGCAATTTCACTCAAGAAATTATGAAAAAATTGTAAGTAAGTAGCAAACTGTTTCTTGAATTCTCCTCCTGGATGCACAATACCGACATTTCATTCAAGAAATTATGACAAAATTCTAAGTAAGTAAAAAAAACTCATTCTTGAATTCGCCGTTTGCATGCACAATACAGAAATTTCATTCTATGGGACCTCTACACGTGATTAAACACGTTTTGAAACTACAAAACGTAAGGCAAGGCAAGGCAAGGCAAGGCTTGCCTTGCCTTGCCTTGTTGTTAGCAGAATTTCAAAAGGATCATTTATGAATGCTGGCGTATCTGATGAAATAATTTAGATCGTATGATCAATTTAATTTATTTTTTAGTGCAGTGATTTCACCTCTTGGATATACAGTACAGATACTTCATTCAAGAAATTATTGAAAAATCGCAAGTAAGTAACAAACTCTTTATTGTTTTCACCTCTTGGATATACAATGCGGATATTTCATTCAATAAATTATGAAAAAATTGTAAGCAAGTAACAAACTCTTTCCTGAAGTCACATCTTGGATACACAATGCAGAAACTTCATTTAAGAAACTATGAAAAAATTGTAAATAAGTAAGTAACAAATTCTTTCTTGAAGTCACCTCTTGGATACACAATACAGAAATTTCATTAAAGAAACTATGAAAAAATTGTAAGTAAGTAGCAAATTCTTTCTTGAATTCACCTGCTGGATAAACAAAAAGACATTTCGTTCAAGAAATTATGACAAAATTCTAAATAAGTAACAAACTCTTTATTGTTTTCACGACTTAGGTACACGATGAAAAAATAAATTAAATTGATCATACGACCTAAATTATTTCATCAGATACGCCCACGAAAATCTAAAAAACGTAGGTCTGAAAACCCAAACAGTTAATTAACTATTCTAATTCATGATTTCAGGCACGTCAAATCCCGAAATACTAAAGTTAACTTCTCAAATAATAAACCCCAGGAGTCAAACATACACGAAAACCTAAAAAACCTAGGTCTGAAAACCCTAAACAGCTAATTAACTATTCTAATTCATGATTTCAGGCACGTAAAACCACAAAATACTAAAGTTAACTTCTCAAATAATAAATCCCAGGAGTCAAACATACACGAAAACCTAAAAAACCTAGGTCTGAAAATCCCCAAACAGCCAATTAAATATTCTAATTCATGATTTCAGCCAAGTCAAACCATGAAATACTAAAGTTAACTTCTCAAATAATAAATCCCAGGAACCTAACACCCACGAAAATCTAAAAAACTAGGTCTGAAAGCCCAAACAGCTAATTAACTATTCTAATTCATGATTTTAGGCACGTAAAACCACAAAATACTAAAGTTAACTTCTCAAATAATAAACTCCAGGAAACAAACACCCACGAAAACCTAAAAAACCTAGGTCTGAAAATCCCCAAACAGCCAATTAAATATTCTAATTCATGATTTCAGGCAAGTCAAACCATGAAATACTAAAGTTAACTTCTCAAATAATAAATCCCAGGAACCTAACACCCACGAAAATCTAAAAAACTAGGTCTGAAAACCCAAACAGCTAATTAACTATTCTAATTCATGATTTCAGGCACGTAAAACCACAAAATACTAAAGTTAACTTCTCAAATAATAAACTCCAGGAAACAAACACCCACGAAAACCTAAAAAACCTAGGTCTGAAAATCCCCAAACAGTCAATTAAATATTCTAATTCATGATTTCAGGCAAGTCAAACCACGAAATACTAAAGTTAACTTCTCAAATAATAAATCCCAGGAACCTAACACCCATGAAAATCTAAAAAACTATGTCTGAAAACCCAAACAGCTAATTAACTATTCTAATTCATGATTTCAAGCACGTCAAATCACGAAATACTAAAGTTAACTTCTCAAATAATAAACCCCAGGAACCTAACACCCACGAAAATGTAAAAAACTAGGTCTGAAAACCCAAACAGCTAATTAACTATTCTAATTCATGATTTCAGGCACGTCAAACCATGAAATACTAAAGTTAACTTATCCAAGAGGAGACTTCAAGAAAGAATTTGTTACTTACTTACTTACAATTTTTTCATAGTTTCTTAAATGAAGTTTCTGCATTGTGTATCCAAGAGGTGACTTCAGGAAAGAGTTTGTTACTTGCTTACAATTTTTTCATAATTTATTGAATGAAATATCCGCATTGTATATCCAAGAGGTGAAAACAATAAAGAGTTTGTTACTTACTTGCGATTTTTTCATAATTTATTGAATGAAGTATCTGTACTGTATATCCAAGAGGTGAAATCAATAAAGAGTTTGTTACTTACTTACAAATATTTTCATAATTTCTTGAATGAAATTTCCGTATTGTGTATCCAAGAGTTGACTTCAAGAAAGAAATTGTTACTTACTGAGAATTTTCTCATAATTTCTTGAATTAAATTTCTACATCGTGTATCTAAGTCGTGAAAACAATAAAGAGTTTGTTACTTACTTAGAATTTTGTCATAATTTCTTGAACGAAATGTCTTTTTGTTTATCCAGCAGGTGAATTCAAGAAAGAATTTGCTACTTACTTACAATTTTTTCATAGTTTCTCTAATGAAATTTCTGTAATGTGTATCCAAGAAGTGACTTCAAGATTTTCCCTCCAAAATTGACCTCCCCCTCCCCTGCCCTCAGAAATGGGGGAACGAAGGGTCTCTGAGCCTTCCCCTTGAGGCAGATCCCGTTTATTTTCGATTCTGAGTATTTTTGGTTTTCCCTCCAAAATTGACTCCCCCTCCCCCCTGCCCTCAGAAATGGAGGAAGGAGGGGCCTCTGAGCCTTACCCTTGAGGCAGATCCCGTTTATTTTCGATTCTGAGTATTTTTGGTTTTCCCTCCAAAATTGACTCCCCCTCTCCCCTGCCCTCAGAAATGGAGGAAGGAGGGGCCTCTGAGCCTTGCCCTTGAGGCAGATCCCATTTATTTTCGATTCTGAGCATTTTTGGTTTTCCCTCCAAAATTGACCCTCCCCTCTCCCCTGCCCTCAGAAATTGAGGAACAAAGGGCCTCTGAGCCTTGCCCTTGAGGCAGATTCCTATTTATTTTCGATTCTGAGCATTTTTGGTTTTCCCTCCAAAATTGACCCCCTCCCCCTCCCCTGCCCTCAGAAATGTGGGAACGAAGGGCCTCTGAGCCTTCCCCTCGAGGCAGATCTCGTTTATTTTCGATTCTGAGTATTTTTGGTTTTCCCTCCAAAATTGACCTCCCCCCTCCCCTGCCCTCAGAAATGGGGGAACGAAGGGTCTCTGAGCCTTCCCCTTGACGCAGATCCCGTTTATTTTCGATTCTGAGTATTTTTGGTTTTCCGTCCAAAATTGACTCCCCCTCCCCCTTGCCCTCAGAAATGGAGGAAGGAGGGGCCTCTGAGCCTTCCCCTTGAGGCAGATCCCGTTTATTTTTGATTCTGAGTATTTTTGGTTTCCCCTCCAAAATTGACTCCCCCTGTCCCCTGCCCTCAGAAATGGAGGAAGGAGGGGCCTCTGAGCCTTGCCCTTGAGGCAGATCCCATTTATTTTCGATTCTGAGCATTTTTGGTTTTCCCTCCAAAATTGACCCTCCCCCCTCCCTGACCTCAGAAATTGGGGAACGAAGGGCCTCTGAGCCTTGCCCTTGAGGCAGATCCCATTTATTTTCGATTCTGAGCATTTTTGGTTTTCCCTCCAAAATTGACCCCCCCCTCCCTCCCCTGCCCTCAGAAATTGGGGAACGAAGGGCCTCTGAGCCTTGCCCTTGAGGCGGATCCCGTTTATTTTCTATTCTGAGTATTTTTGATTTTCCCTCCAAAATTGACACATCGGAGAGGTAAAGCTAGGTCAACTCACAATGTCATTCTATCGTCGTTAGCCATTTTCATAGACTGATGTTGTTTCAAATTTATAACAAATTACCTGAGTTAACAACCCCTTCGGGGTTACCTTAACTGTTAATCAGTTTAATCCTTTTTTTTCTCTCCACCATCATACAATCCAATCACTAATTAGAATCATTCACACTTCTATTATTCAAAACATTAATTAATATCGTTCATAGTGTCCAATTTGCGAATTCCTTATCCCTTTTTGCAAAAATGTCAAATACTCACTCTCTTTGAAAAACTAAACCAGACTATACCCACCAAACCAGACTATACCCACCAAACCAGATTATACCCACCAAACCACAGAAACTTATAGTTGACCCAGAAACTTGTCTGCTTGGCCCAGAAACATGTCTGGTTGGCCCGGAAACTTGTCTGGCAGATTTTGTATAATTCCAATGCATGGGGATAGTCACTCTCTTTGAAAAGGTGTAGAGCTTCTATAGAATAACGTAGAAATTCCTAGGGGCGTTGGCAAAGTATAACTTAGATTACTACTAACCGCCCCCAGGGCATAACTTACGACTTAGCCTTGAGGGCTCAGGGGGGAGTGTCACCGGCAAAGACCTAATTTCCAGAATTTTCAACTACGTTGAACAAAATGGCTATCTAAAAATTTTGATTTGATGTGTTTGGGGAAATTGTGAGCGTAAGAGGAGGGTTAGTTACCCTCCAATCGCTTTCGACTATTAAAAAGGGCACTATCCCTCTCAATTTCCAATTGAATAAGCCCCTTTTGAAATTTCTACGACAACTCTATCTATAAAAACCTTAAACGCCCCCGGGGCATAACTTACAACCTTTAAACTGGGGGCTCTCGTGGGTTTGTCATCCTCAAATACATAATTTCCAGAACTTTCAATTACGTTGAACAAAATGGCTATCTCGAAACATTGATTGAATGTGTTTGGGGAAATTGTGGGCGTGAGAGAGGGGTTAGTTGCTCTCCATTCACTTTCAACTATTAAAAAGGGCACTAGCCCTTTCAGTTTCCATACAAATGAGCACTTTTTGAAGTTACTATGACAAAACTTTCTATAAAACCTTATATGCCCCCAGGGCATAACTTACAACCCTTGCCCTGAGGGCTTGGGGGGGGGGGGGTTGTAATCCTCAAATACCTGATCTACAGAACTTTCAATGTGCTTGGATGTGTTTGGGAAAAAGGTGGGCGTGAGAGGGGGGTTAGTTGCCGTCCAATCACTTTCGAGTATCATAAAGGGAACTAGCCCTCTGAGTTTCCAATAGAATGCACCCTTTTTCAAGTTTCTACGACAAAGATTTCAATAGGAACCCTATATGCCCCCGGGGCATAATTTATAACCCTTGCCTTCTGGGTTCTGAGGGGGATATTATCCTCAAAGACCTAATTTCCAGAACTTTCAACTAAGTTAAAAAAAATGGATATCTCAAAATTTTAATTGAATTTGTTTGGATAAACGATGGGCGTGAGAGGGGGGCTAGTTGCCTTCCAATCATTTTTCACTATTAAAACGGGCACTAGCCATTTCAATTTCCAATCGAATGAACTCTTTTGGAAATTTCTACAACAACCTTTTCTATGAAAAACGCATATGCCCTCAGGGCATAACTTGTAACCCTTGGGGGGGGGGGTCATCCTGAAAGACTTAATTTTCATAACTTTCAACTATGTTGAACAAAATGGCTGTCTCGAAATTTTGATTGGATGAGTTTGCGGAGAAGATGGACGTAAAAGGTGGGTTAGTTGCCCTCCAATCACTTTCGACTATTAAACAGGGCACTAGCCCTATGAATTTCCAATCGAATGAGCCCTTTTTGAAGTTTCTACGAAAAAGCTTCTATAAAAACCTCATATGCCCCCAGGGCATAATTTACGACCCTTGCCTGAGGGCTGTGGGGTGAGTGTCCTCCTCAAAACATAATTTCCATCTGGAAATCAACTACGTTGAACAAAATGGTTATTTCAAAATTTTGATGGGATGTTTTTGGGGAAATCTTGGGCGTGGAAGGGGTTCTAGTTGCCTTCCAATCACTTTTGACTATTAAAAGGGCACTAGCCATTCCCATTTCTAATCAAATGAGCCCTTTTCGAAGTTTCTATGACAATTTCTTTCGATACGAGGTGCCTTGGACTAAAACCAACGAAAAATACATTGTGCCAACATCGTTCTTTACTTAGGCAGCGATATTGACCTGCCTATGATAAGTATATTTAATGTGATTTTAAGACATGGAAACAAAGTTGAAAAAAATTCAGTGAAAAAAATAACAAGTAAAAAAACGTCACTACAAACATTACTTTTTTAATACAAAAAATGCGATTAACATGCATATATCATCTTCATTTTGTATTTTTAAAACATCGCAAGTGAATTTTTGTGTTATAAGTATATTTAATAAGATTTTAAGATATGAAAAAAAAGCTGAAAAAATTTCAGTTAAAAAAAAATAAGTAAAAAATATTGAGAATCAAAAATGATTTAGATTCTCCTCAAGGACTAAGTTCGCAAACTATCCGAAGGCAGTTTTTATGCGCTATTTAGTTTTCATACAGCTCTTTTCCATCATGGAAGGCCCAAGTTCCAAAACATTTCACGGATTGAATTAAAAAGCTCAAGAATGGCTAGTAGGCAGGGGTGTCTTTTAAACCAAAGATGATATATGATTTACAAGCACATACAACATGGTTTCAACATAAATTCAATCGGTGTGGTTGGACGTATTAATAGGATACCACTCATTTCATTTAATTGCTAATTCATAAAGTGATATGTGAGGCTTTTTTGTCAAGCACAGAAAAGGCTCATAAGACCTGGAATAGGAAGTGTTTATACTTTTGGTGGCCTTTAAAAAGGCCGTTGGGTAGGAATGGAAGAATTGGAGAGTTATAGACATTCATCATTCATTACCCACTTGGCGTGGTCTCAATCTATATCACTGGTTTCGTTCTTATTTATCCTGCGATATCTTATAAACATATTCCGAAAAGGAATTTGTCTAGAAAACCATGTACTAAAAATTCTTTACTCGTCTTCAGGGTTATATATTCTGTATGGATATGCGAGACAGTTGAATTCTTCCAAATTGAATAGGAGAATATTTGATATATACTTGTCAACTAGAAGCTTATTAGTGGGTACATTACTCCTTACATATAGGGCTACCACTCCAAGAAACTACATATTTCTTTGACTTCCTCTTGAACAGTATCCAGTTCCTTCCCACCTTCATAGTATGTGGAAATCGATCGGTCATAGAATTCCAGTCTGTTCATACGGCATAATGTTGTACTCCACAGGTTTCTGTTGTAAACAAGTATATTATAGTTGGCATGCTAGTGATAGCAGGGCACTTCACTATAGTCCGTATTCAGCAATAAAAATGCCCATTCGAAAATTAACCCATACGGGGACTTCTTTAAGCCGATGTATTCGCAATCAAAACCACCACACATCTTTGAAACTTCTGTGATACTAAGTAGCTCTCCATCAAGCTTTTATATCTACGCTCAATGTCAAAGAGATCGACTGTCCAAGAGTGTATTGACTCATGTGCAATGATGCAAGACAACACTCTTATCCATACGACTTAATGATGCAAGCCACCCGTAGAATTTATTGCGGGGAGGAATCTTAAAACCAGTAATTATTGCGCAAGTAACTCTCAAGCCTAGAGAATCCAGATACGTAAGGGTTCATTGTCAAGAGGGCCTTAGGGTTATATCATTGTGCTACTAGCAATTCAAGGCCAGAAAAATGAGTAGTCCCCCCAAAAAATTAACTGAAAAAAAAATAAAAATGTTCAGAATAAAAAAAATACTTAAAATTCACCTAAAGGGCAAAGCTCGTAATCCACCCGAAGGCAGTTTTTATGCGCATTTTAGTTTTGACATTGCTCTTTACTGTCCCCCGAAGATCCAGATTCTCAAAATATTCCACGGATTGAAGTCAAAAGCTCACGAATGACTAGTAGGATGCGGGGTCTTTTTAAAACATTTCAATGGCATAGTTAGTGCATGAAACCGATTGCTTAGCATGTATTTCTAAGAACATAATCATATTGTTGCCTTGTTGTTTCAGATGGCTAACGCATCGTTCTTATATCGTAGGAAATTTCAGGTCTCATGTTTAGTTCTTACACCCGACAAATAATTCATAAATTCAATGGGTGTGGTCGGGAGTATTAATAGGATACTACTCATGTAATTTCATTGTTAATTTATAAGCTGATATGTGAGGGTTTTTGTCAATATGTTTCTAAGAACAATTTATTAGCATTGGCGTGTTAGTTTAGTTGACTAGCACGCCATTCCTTCATTCTTAGGAGTCCCCAGTTCAAATCCTACTTCAATCAAACAATTATGAAATTATCGGAAAATGCTTAGTGAACATCTTAAATCATGACGCAATCTGTTTCACAATAGTCATAGGCAACGCTGTGGCGTTGCCTATAGTAAAGGCCATACGGCTCCAATGTTTTATTATTATTTATTATTTATTTTTTTCCCAGAGGCACTTCATATGGAAGAGATCGTCCTAGAAGCCGCAAAGGGGGCTCATTCAATTTGAAATCGAGAGTTCTAGTGCCCTTTTTAATAGTCGAAAATGATTGGAGGGCAACTAGCCCCCCCCCCTACGCCCATCATTACCCCAAACACACCCAATCAAAATTTTGAGATAGCCATTTTGTTCAGCGTAGTTGATTTCCAGATAGATAATCTATTTTTGAGGAGAATACTCCCCCACAACCCTCAGGGCAAGGGTTTTAAGTTATGCCCTGGGGGTATATAAGGTTTTTATAGAAGGCGTTGTCGTAGAAACTTCAAAACAGGCTCATTCGATTGGAAATTAAAGAGCTAGGGCCCTTTTTAATAGTCGAAAATTATTGGAGGGCAACTAGCCCCCCCCCCCCTACGCCCATCATTACCCCAAACACACCCAATCAAAATTTTGAGATAGCCATTTTGTTCAGCGTAGTTGATTTCCCGATAGAAAATATATTTTTGAGTAGGATACTCCCCCACAACCCTCAGGGCAAGGGTTTTAAGTTATGCCCGGGGGCATATAAGGTTTTTATAGAAGGCGTTGTCGTAGAAACTTCAAAACAGGCTCATTCGATTGGAAATTAAAGAGCTAGGGCCCTTTTTAATAGTCGAAAGTGATTGGAGTGTAACTAGCCCCCCCCCCCCCCCCACGCCCATCATTTCCCCAAACACATCCAATCAAAATTTTCAGATAGCCATTTTGTTCAGCGTAGTTGATTTCCAGATGATAGTAAATATATTTTTGAGGAGGATACATCCCCCACAACCCTCAGGGCAAGGGTTTTAAGTTATGCCCTGGGAGCATATAAGGTTTTTATAGAAGGTGTTGTCGTAGAAACTTCAAAACAGGCTCATTCCATTGGAAATTAAAGGGCTAGTGCCCTTTTTAATATTCGAAAATGATTGGAGGGCAACTAGCCCCCCACCTCACGCCCATTATTCCCCCAAACACATCCAATCAAATTTTGAGATAGCCATTTCGTTCAGCGTAGTTGATTTCCAGATAGAAAATATATTTTTGAGGAGGAAACTCCCCCACAACCCTCAGGGCAAGGGTTTTAAGTTATGCCATGGGGGCATATAAGGTTTTTATAGAAGGCGTTGTCGTAGAAACTTCAAAAAAGGCTCATTCGATTGGAAATTTAAAGGGCTAGTGCCCTTTTAATACTCGACAGTGATTGGAGTGCAACTAGCCCCCCCCCCACGCCCATCATTTCCCCAAACACATCCAATCAAAATTTTTAGATAGCCATTTTGTTCAGCGTATTTGTTTTCCAGATAGAAAATATGTTTTTGAGGAGAAAACTCCCCCAGAACCTTCTGGGCGAGGGCTTTAAGATATGGTTTTTATAGAAGGCGCTGTCGTAGGAACTTCAAAAAAGGCTCATTCGATTGGAAATTCAAAGGGATAGTGCCCTTTTTATTAGTCGAAAGTGATTGCAGGGCAACTAGCCCCCCCCCCACACCCATCATTCCCCCAAACACATCCAATCAAAATTTTGAGATAGTCATATTGTTCAGCGTAGTTGATTTCCAGATAGAAAATATATTTTTGAGGAGGACAATCCCCCACAACCATCAGGGCAAGGGTTTTAAGTTATGCCCTGGGGGCATATAAGGTTTTTATAGAAGGCGGTGTCGTAGAAACTTCAAAAAAGGCTCATTCGATTGGAAATTCTGAGGGCTAGTGCCCTTTTAATAGTCGAAAGTGGTTTGAGGGCAACTAACCCCCCTCTCACGCCCACCTTTTCCCCAAACACATCCAATCAAAATTTTAAGACAGCCATTTTATTAAACGTAGTTTTAAGTTCTGGAAATTAGGTCTTTGAGGATTACAACTGGAAGGGATGCTCGTATAAACTTTAGAGAGGGCTCATTTGATTGGAAATTGAAAATTCTTTTTCTCTTTTTAAGAGTCAAATGAGATTGAAGGGCAACTAGCCCCTCTCCCTCCTCCACGCCCTAAATGCATCAGATAAAAATTTTGAGATAGACATTTTGTTAAAATAGTTCAAAGTTCTGATAATAAAAAACTCCGGTGTCGACACAGCCCACCAGGCCCAGGGGTTGGCGTTGTAAGTTATGCCCTAGGGCATAACTTATTAAGGGGGGTTTATAACTTATGGGAAGGGTTTTGTATGGGAAGTACACATAGGAAATCTATTATAATTATCCAATTATAAGGTTAAAATACATACTGTGTGATAGATGCAAAATTGCTTTGGCACACAAATTCCTATTAAGGTCATTTCCAAACAGTCGTGATCCCTTTGTGTCAGCAAGTGAAATGGTCTAAACCCCCTTATTGGAGCTATTTTTTCAATCCATTCATTGTTGTCAATCGCTGTCCACAAGGTATGCAAGCTGTCTATTGTCCATATATAAGGTTTTTATCAAAGAGGTAATCGTATAGACTTTGAAAAAAGCCTCATTCGATTTAAATTGAAAGTTCTAGATCCGTTTTTTAAAGTCAAGAATAATCGGATAGTAAGCACCCCCCCCATGCCATAAAAACTTGAAAGTTTTTGCAATCAAAAACGAACAAAACTCATTAAAAAAACTTTCCGAAAAATAAGTTTTTCAAAGAAAAGTAAAGGCCATTTTTAACTTAAGCTCAGGAGATACAAATACCTGTTAAAATTCAAACTCAAAACGACCAGAAATTACTATTAAAGAATAAATGAAACCCAAAACGAACAGAAATTAAATAAACAATCATAGCAAAAAACATACAACAAGTAATAATATAAATGAATAAATATATCTTAAAGCGAGTAATACTTAGATTGAATATGAAAATCAAGCTTAAAACGAAAACAAATATTTTGCTATTAAAGTATAAATGAAACTTAAAACGAACAGAAATTAAATAAACAATCAATGCGAACAAACATACAATATATATTAATGTAAATGAATAAATAAATCTTAAAACGAGTGAAACTTAAATTGAATATGCAAATCAAGTTTGAATCGAATAAAAATAACTACAAGCAAGAGTTTGGGTATCGTCTCACTGCAGAAGCCTAAAACCTACTGCGTCATTGGCGCTTTACTGAAAACGAATTTTATTACAAATGTTTTCTTTTGTACTTAATATTGAAAATAAATATTAAAATTACCGTAAAATTTTGAACTGATGAGCTTTTAGCAATTAATATCATTATGCATCAAATATTCAGTTTAATTTATTAGTTCTTTTCAAGATTTGTCAAGACAAATATAGTTTCACTACAAGCAATATTTGGATGCTGCCCCCTTCTTTAACTGTAAAAACCTAAAGCCTTTTGCGTCATTGGTGCTTCACTGAAAACGAATTACTCGTATATTACAAATTTATTATTTTCCAGTTCTTACAGCATTGAAAATGAAAATAAAAATTACAGTGAAAAAAATTTTTGAACTGATGGATCTTTCAACAATTAATATCATTATATATCTAATATTCAATTAGATTTTTTTTATACTTTCCAAGACTGTTCCAGACTCATATAGTTTTGCCATTTTTTTTAACTCTCCCATTTTTTGTAACTAATCGTGTTAGTTTGTTATGAAAACATTCTATGGCTTCTAGGCATTTCTATTTGAGCGGAAAACTGCACCTCAAACTTTGTGGAACATGTATTTTCTTGCATGAAACACCAAAATATAATAAAATGTCAAGTTTCGGAGTGTTCCACCACTCGCAAGCAAGTGCCATTGGTATTTTTGAATCCGCATGGTCAATTTAGGGGGTGGAGGGTAGGCTAATTCTCGTAGCAGCCCCATTCCGTCGTGGTATGGTTCACATTTTCAACACCTGGCGTCCGGACTATCATATAATCTACCAAGCATACAACTACCCCAAATAAGTATCAATAAATAAATGAAACCCAAAACGAACAAAAATTAAAATAAAAATTAAAATAAAATTAAAATAAATTCAAAACGAGCATAAATTAATGTGAGTAGGGTTCAAAACCCTTATGCTTTCTAAAAGGCAGAATATAATTTGTACTTTACTGAAAAAAAATTCAAATGAGTCTACTGGAAAAAAATGTTCATTGTCAATTTAATATACATATGCTGATATTTATCCCTAAAATCTTAATTAATTTTTGATTTCTTAAACTTACAAAAGTGAAAATATTTCAAAGAATTGTTTTCAGTAAAGCGCCAAAGACGCAGTAGGTTTTAGGCTTCTGCAGTGAGACGATACCCAAACTCTTGTTTGTAGTTATTTTTATTCGATTCAAACTTGATTTGCATATTCAATTTAAGTTTCATTCGCTTTAAGATTTATTTATTCATTTACATTAATATATATTGTATGTTTGTTCGCATTTATTGTTTATTTAATTTTTGTTCGTTTTAAGTTTCATTTATACTTTAATAACAAAATATTTGTTTTTGTTTTAAGCTTGATTTTCATATTCAATCAAAGTATTCTTTGCTTTAAGATCTATTTATTCATTTATATTATTACTTGTTGTATGTTTTTTCCTATGATTGTTTATTTAATTTCTGTTCGTTTTGGGTTTCATTTATTCTTTAAAAGTAATTTCTGGTCGTTTTGAGTTTGAATTTTAACAGGTATTTGTATCTCCTGAGCTTAAGTTTAAAATGGCCTTTACTTTTCTTTGAAAAACTTATTTTTCGGAAAGTTTTTTTTAATTAATATTAAGAGAGGAGAACCGTCTTGCCGGGTTTGTTCAGAGTTCATTGTTCCTCAAGAGTGCCTTAGGATACCGGCATTACCGGGTTTGTTCAGATCTCATTGATCTTCGAGTATTCACACCATTAAAATCACCTTGTCCGGGTTTGTTCAGAGTTTATTGCTCCTCAAGAGTCCCTTAGGGAATGGCCTTGATAGAGTTCATTTATCCTCAAGAGTACATTAAGGGATGACCTTGATAGAGTTCATTGGTCCTCAAGAGTGCATTAGGGGTAGTGGCTACAGCAGCACGCAGGTTTATTATACACATTCTACTTATAATAACCTAAGTTTGATTTTCGTTCCAGTTATTTAAGAATGACTCCTGAATCACAAAGACTGTTTAATTAGAATAACAACCTATTTTGAAAGTTAAAAAACTTTAGCGTCAGAGTGAGCTATTGAGGAGAGGCAACCCCCCTCATATACGAAATATTTTCTATTCCTTTTACGTTTTAATGTTGCTCCTTACTTTCAGTTGAAAAACAAATTGTTTTTTATTTAATTTCTGATCTGTTGTGCTGGAAAATACGGGACCCCCTCCATTGAAAATTCCATTCCTCCATGGAAAGATCCTCCCACGTCACCTTCTCCTCCCCCCAAATTCCCCCCTGAAAACCCCCCTGAAATTGTCTGTATACTTCCCAATAGCCAATACTATATGTAAACAATGGGCAAAGTTCACAACTTGCAGCCCTTCCCCCGGGGACTGTGGAGGATTAAGTCATCCTTAAAGACATAATTATTAGAATTTTCGACTATGCTGAACAAAATGGCTATCTCAAAATTTTGATCAGGTTTCCTTAGAAAAAGATGAGCGTGGGAGGGGGCCTAGCTGCTTTCCAATTTTTTGTCACTTAAAAAGTGCACTAGAACTTGTAATTTTACGTTCAAATTAGTCCTCTCGCAATATTCGAGGACCACTGGATCGCTACGATCACCCCTGGGAAGAAGAAAGACAAAAAAACAACAACAACAATAAACAAACAAACAGCAACAACAACAACAAATAAACGCGCATCCGTGATCTTTCTTCTGGCAAAAAAATAAAAAATTCTACATTTTTGCAAATAGGAGCTTGAAACCTCTTCAAAAAGGTTCTCTGATACGCTGAATATGATGGTGTGATTTTTATTAAGATTCCATGACTTTTAGGGTTTTTTTTCGTTTTTTCGAAAATAAGGCAAATATTCCCAGGCACATTACTTTTTATGTGTAAGACTAAACTTGAAGAAACTTATATGTTTGAAATCAGCATAAAAATGCGACGTATCAATTGGTATCAAACTTCCGTTTTTAGAGTTTTGGTTACCATTGAGCCAGGTCGCTCCCTACTTACCGTTCGTTACCACAAAACTGTTTGATTCCAAAATGACCACAATTTAGTGAATTTTAAATTCAAGTCGCTATATGTTTACAATTCAAATAATCAAACCATATTAATTTAATCATTTCTGTTGAAATGATAATTTATGTTTGTTTGCTATATGAATTCAATAGGGACAGACTGCTCAATGAGTTTTCAAACATGAAAGCTAGAAAAATTTGTTTCTCATTATAAAAAGCTGCATGTTGAATTGTTTCATAAGGAGTATGTTCAACCGATAAATTATGAGTCATAATTTAACTCCCCATTTTTAATAAATCACCTTGTTGTTTATTAACATATTCTATTTTAATATTTAAATTAGAATTATACTGCATAATAAGAGCTAATTTATTTTTATTGTTTCACTTTTTACTAAAAAATCCTGCACACCTTACTTTAAGGGTGTATCATTATATTTCGCTCTGCCAGGGGAAGGGGTGCCGAACAATAGTCCGCTTACCCCCAAAGAACGTCCAGGGCCGGCCCTGATTGGCTTTACCTGTTTATCAGTCTCAGCGTAGTGTGTAGAAATATTTTTGAAGATAATTTAAAAAATTTGAAAAGCGGTGCTATTATTGTTGTTACAATTTGATTTTATTTTTTGATAAGTCCAGAAAGTATAAAACATGTTAGAAAAACTCTTTTTCTTTAGCCGAGAGATAAATTACTGCACAACAATGTTTCCTATTTTGGTATTTGATTTATGAGGAATGAGATACTTCAGATAAACATTGCCTCTAATGATTGCTGAACCAATTTGAGGCAAATTCGAAGTGTACTCCACTTGACCAGACCAGTAAGCTATATTTTATCGTTTTGAGGTTCAAAGGATTGAGGTATCCTTTAACAGAGCTTTTAACTAGCATCAAAGTCTTTGTCGGTAAAAAATTGAGCCTCAAAACTTGGAATGGGTCTTTGAAGTGACTTTGATCTTAAAAGGAAAGAAATAGCGACTTTGGTACTTTGATATAGAAACTAATGTGCTATGCTAAGTAATCAAAGGGGATTTCAGAACGTACAAATCGCTAAAACACTTATCAAAAGATATATAGAACAGGGTGGAGCTTTAAAAGAGATCAAAGACTGTTCTTTGAGATCTGCTACTCAAAGGAATCAAAGAAAACGCGCTCAAAATGCAATCTGAGACTAAAGCAGAAGAACGAAAAAGTTTGATGAATTTTCAAAATAGATTTCTCTATCCTCAGGCAATTAGTAACGTAAATCCAACGAATATTCTGTTTGATGTTATCTTCACATTCTGCTTTGACTTGGCAAAAGTCTGTCTCCTTTCTTTTTTGTCAAAGGGGGTATAAAAGAATTACTTAAACTTTTTTAATTTATTTTCACAAATCCAAGGCCAAAGCGATTGTTTTTTTTTTCACAGAGAAAGGAAACTTACAACAATTAAAAAATGTCCAAGAAAATACAAACATAACTAATATTATACACGCAAGTATACCATATACAAAATATAATTTTGTTACGCATAAAATATTATGTAATAAAAAAAAAGAAATAAAAAATTAACGATTTTTTCCATAAGGACATTTTTATAATAACGCACTTTGATTAAAAAAAAATATATTTCAAAAAATTTGGAATTTTTCAACGAAAGAATTCTCAGTTCTAAATCAGAATAGACTTTTGGAATCAACGGTTGCTGTTTTGAGCCTTAGCATTACAATCTGAAAAAAGGTCGCTCTAATAATTAGAGGCGACATTTTATTTATCTCTTTTTATTATTTTTTTCTCCTGGCGACTTGGTATAGAAGGGGTGGTCATAGAAACTTGGGAGAGGACAGACTGAACTGTAAATTGAAAGATCTAGTGTCCTGTTTTAGAATTACGAGTGATTGGAGGGTGGCCAGCACCAATTTTTCACGCCAATAATGTATGTCCGGCTTGTGACATCACAAGATATATATATATAACCAATTGTTTAGATTGCCTTTTTGTCAAAATAGTTGAAGATTCCTATAAATTACCTGCAATGATGATAAGACCTCACGGCTCTTGAACACTCACCGTAATTAAAATAAATTGTCAGTTTTTAATAGATAAGCTTGATAATTAAAAAGGGGTTATATAGTTGGCTCGAAAATTTCAGCGATTTTTCCTGGGCCAAAGTGAATCACAAATTTTTATGAGGGAGAGGGGAGGGTATTAGGAGAGCAGAGAGGAGGAGAGGGGAGGGAGAGGGTCTGTTTCCGGGGAGGCCCGGAAACATACCACAAATCTTTTCGTTCGTGATTAGTTTAAAACTTAAGCCCGTAACTACTTTACTTAAAAGGGTCCTAAATTACAAATATTTCTGGGGGGCAAAGGTCCCCCAAAAGTGGGATCCTCAAAAATTTCATTACGATTGGCTTAAAATTTGGCTAATATCCTCGAGATAAAGGTTTGATTTTATTTCCTTGTTTTGATAAGTGCAAAAAGAAAAATGATAAACGACTAACAGCCCAATGCAAAAGAAAAAAGAGAGAGAAAAAGTCTCGAATTCCCCCTAAAGAGGACTGCAAAAAGACCAAAGAAAAATTTTCTTTTCAAACAAAATGAAAGTTATGTTCCTGGGCCAAAGGAACCTTTCCGCATAAACAAAAATTTAGGCTGGGACAAAAAATCCCCATAAACTTGGTCGAGGATTTTTTTTATTTAGATTAGTACCGTATTATCTGAAGACCGTTGGGTCAAGAGGCCTCACTATCCAGAAAAAGAAAACAAACAATAAATATACTTTGTCTGAAAATGGAGCCCAGAAAGGGGCTAATAAACTTTTTTTTTACTAAAGAACTTGAAATTCAAAACTGTTCTGGCCGTTTTCCTAACGCAAAAGAAGTGGCGTCATTTGGGGTGGGGGCAAGGTATAGAGGGTTTGGGTAGTTGCCCTCTCTCCCCAATAAACTGGAGAAAAAAAAATATTTAGTAGCTTTAACATTTTTGCTCGTTTTATGTTTCAACTCCATTCTTTATTTTGAGCAAAATTTTTTTTAATTAATCCATGCTCGTAATCAATGCTCGGTTTTAATGAAAAACTGAGGTTCGATACACTTTCTAATACGTTCCACATTAATTTTTAGGCAAATATTCCAACTTCAAAACCTTATCATCAATAAATAGGTGAGCCTAGTTAATAGCAAAATTGCAAAAATGCACTATACTTCCTTTTTCGCCACGTTTGCTCAGATCAATTTTTTTCCTGTTAGTTAACGGTCTTTTACTTTCTAAAATCAATTAGTTCGAGATTAGATTTTCTTGTTTTAAAACTTTCACAAATGGACAAAAATACAGTTTCTACATCTACAAATAGGACAGAAATGGAGTCATTGAAAAACAGAGAAATCATTAAAAACAACAAAGCTTTTTCATTCAAAAACATGAAAAAAGAATTCACCAAGAAAAAAAATAAGACTTAATGTGTTTGATAATAATATTCGTAAAGTAGCTAGATAGGTCAAATTGGTTGTAGTTTGGTCACAGAAGTTAGTAATGGGTCAGCTCCAGGTATCATTTATTTATTTAATTTTTTACTTCCAATATTTAAATCAAAACTACAATATAGCTTCAAATTCTCTTTTTTATAATTGAAACGCCTCATAATCGCAATAACATCCTATTCCTTACATTAAGGGTTTACATTCTAACCCTTAAATAACCTTTGCGTACAATACCACGCTGATTTCTCGTTATTTTCCCTTTTCTAATTATTTCTTTTAACTAGCTCCAAAAAAGAATTGTTATAAATATACTGAAGTTAATTACTGTTACTAGTCACATTTCACGTAACGCCAGCGCTACTTGTGTGACATTTATCTTTGTATCTGCATGCTGTACGAAATGTCTGCTGCAAGTAGGATAAAGTGAATCCGAATAATATATTTTTCTCATAATTTAAATATTTTATGCTCTTTTTGTGAAATTTTCAAAATTTTACAAAATTTCCAGGGGGATTTTTCATTGAGGAGATTTTCTGCAGGGGTGGGGGAAATTTATCCGCAGAGTTTTTTCAATGACAAAGGCCCTTTTTTATTATTTTTATTTTTAAATAGTGAAAAAAAAAAACAAATAATGGCGACAGGAAGGACAACTACCCTTCCTGCCCCCCTTAAAACAAAAAAAACAATAGGCCTGCCTTAAGTTTACAAAATAAATAAGCCAAAAGGCTAAAAATTGAGGCCAAAAAAGGCCCAAGAACTAGGGTAAAATCGGAATATTTTCGGTTAAAACTAATATCTGAGATTGCTACGCACAAAGACAGCTACGCACGTGCCTCCTCCATCAAAATTTATTCAAAGCCACCCTGTTACACCCTCCCAAGAAGTTCCCATCTCTCTTAAATCTCTCCTTACTATCTCCTTCCATCCCACTTGGGGATGACATGCTTTTTGTTTGGTCCTAGACGATTGGTCGACAAGGACAATCTTTGACAATGTGTCATCCTTTATTCACAAACATATCCTAGCTATCTCATACTCATTTTCATTATCCCCCTAGAAAGCAAAATTGAACAACGTCTTTCGTATAGCATACTGTTTGAGATACGATCAGTCAGTCGGGTACCGAAAACAATTCGTAGGCAATTTCACTGGAAAAAAAAATCTAGCAAATACTCCTCCGTTTTCTGAGCGTTCACACTTCAGAGCCATACTTGACACCTGTCATCACTGTTACTTGCAATATTTTAATCTTGGTTCGCAGTTTTATCTTCCTATTCTTCCAAACGTTTTTCAACTATGAAAAAGCACCCTGGGCTTTCACTTTTCGGAGTACTCAGTCTGAAGTGAACCTATCATAAATTAATTTTTAGGGTTTCTAAGGCTGAGGACAAAAAACAGCCATAATTTTTTTCCCGAAATGCAGAATTTTGTAAGTCGGCTCAATTACAGTCACAATTTTTCAATGTATTGTGCATTGTGTATGTCCTATTAATTTTTTTATTGCCTAAAACAATGTGTTAATGTATGACTACATTGTGTGGCAAGATGAACATGTTTTGAAATAAGAGACTCAATAGACAACATAAACCAACTATAACCTACATGATAAGCCAACATGACAATACCGACCCCTATATAAACAAACCACGGGATTGTATGACATCATCGATGGAACTAGAAAAAAAACAGACCAAAGGAAGAACATCAATGAATTATATTATCAGATCTGCCAACTTTACCATACAGACCCCTCAATGTGCAAACCACGGGCTCCCTGTATAAATGTTACAAAATTCAGCTTAAAATAAATATTTTGGTCCTGTCATAGCCGTTGTTCTTTCTAAGAAAGCCCATGGTAAAAAAAAAAAAAACTTCACATGAAGAGTGACTCGCAATAATACAAACCGGAGGTCTAAAATCAAGGAATTTTGTTAGAAAAATATGCATAAAAGAATTACTTCAAAGAATCTCATTAATATTGAATCTACTGTAAAAATTTTTTTTATTATATGATGAGTTTTTTATGGAAAATCCCCCGAAAAAGAGATTAGGTGAAAATTACTTTATCAGTTTAACCAGTTAACATTGAACTATTTTTTTTTTTGACGAAAAAGACTTGTACTTACGACCAAGGAATAATAGTTCTTTGGCATTAATATTATTACTTTCTTACGCCTTCGAAGTTTGCATGTAGATGCTGGAGAGGTTTATGGTAATAGCACTTGTCAATAATGCGATAGTTTGCGAATAAACAACAATCTTCATGCTCGCACGAACACATGGTTGACTTTTGGATTTTTTGTCGCATTGCTGTTTACTGGTTCTTAACGCCATTTTTTAGGGCCACGAAAACACATCTTCGGGATTTCCTCCTGATCATATAAAAGCAAAAAACCGAAATAATATGAAAGATTTAATGAAAGTGGACAGCCCAACAGTCGTGGCACCTCCTAAAAAAGCGCCTTAAGCACCTTACCTGCCCCCCCCCCTTTGAAAGGTTCTGATTGGTACTATATGTAGAGAAACCAAGACTTTCTTTTTTTGTCGCTGTTTCTAATAAGACTGGCCCTACCCATCTGGACAAAATTACTGACAAGATTACAGATAGTATTGTAAATTTTTTCTGATAGATGAAATGGCTAAAAAAAAAATCTGAATAGAAATAGAAAAAGTTAATCATAAATACAATTTTACTAATCCTGATACAGAAGTCTATTCACAAACAGTTAAGGTAGTGCAGGGGAGTGCTAAATTGAGTAGTAAGAAACACAAGGGGACAGCCAGATATTTTTTTGGAATTTCATCTGTCAGAGTTCATATAGTAATCTATAACATAAGCATCAGGCGAAAGAAAATAAAGAATGTTTTGAATCTATGTTAAACTCTATATGGGGCCAGTTTTCAGTGGAATTCGATTGACAATTTTGTTTTTAAATAAAATATTATTGAAGTTTTAAAGTGTTTTGATTTTGAGTAAAGTGTTTTACTTTATGATTTTTAGGTGCTTATTGGCAGCACTTAAAGACTGCCAAATCTTTAGTTGTGGTGATATTGAAATGTAAGAACCAAAATTCCCCTTCACCAATCAAAGAGCTGACTTTGCTGATACGGCGCTTCGCTTATTTTTCCCCGGAAACAGACAGGGCTTTATTGTTCTATTACAAGGCAAGGGCCCAGTACTTTAACACTCTCTGTCAATTTTTGAAAATATTATACTAGCTAGAATAAAAACGCTTGACTAACTCGACTTAAGGGTCCTGCCAAGGGTTCGGCGTCGAGAAAGATGACCACCTCTCAGATTCAAAATGCTGTAAAACGGTTAAATAGCAATCGAGCCCCTGGCGTCTATGGTATATCCGCAGAACTCCTCAGGTACGGGGGTGCAGCAATGATTCTGTGGCTCCAGCTAATCTCTTCAGCTGTACGGACGACGGAAAGCATACCGAACGACTGGCGTGCTAGCATCATATTGCCGCTCTGGAAATGTAAGGACAGCCGTAAAATCTGCTCCAACTATAGTGGCATCAAGCCTCTCTCTGTTCCTGATAAACTCTTCGCCATATCACTCCTTGAAAGGTGCTCCACCTGTTTGCGTAGAAAGAGGAGAGCCCAGCAAGCCGGGTTCATGCCCGGCAGGTCGACAACGGAGCAAATTTTCACTATGCGCCAGTTGATCGAGAAGACGTGAGAGTTCCACCGAAAAGTGTACATCGCATTTGTGGACTTCAAGGCTGCCTTAGATTCTGTTGATCGTCGTTCACTTTGGCTGATATTGATAACTACGGGCCTACCCCAGAAATATTGCTCACTTTTCGAAAAATTGTTTGACGATACAGAGAGCTGCGTGCAAGTAAATGGAAGACGCAGTCCCACATTTTCAGTAAAGACTGACATCCAGCAAGGTTGCATCACCTCTCCCGAGCTCTTCAACTGCATCAAAGACCATGTAATTAGACCCCGGCGCCACGCCGATGAGGGAAGACCGTCGGTGGCGGGGCAAAAAACAGCACGCCGCGCCGCGCCGCCGGTAAGATGTCGGCGGCGCGCCGCCGGCACGATCAATGTTGACCGCAAACATTAATGTTTTCATCAGTCTTTCTCAAATCACAGCTTCAATTTACAACAGATCCGAGCCTATTCATGAGTTCAAAAATTCACAAGTCGCTGGCTGGAAACTGGTCTTCCTCGTTATTCATCAAGAGAAGAAGAAATCTGGTAGAAACGAAATGGCTGTGGCGTTTCAGAACCCTTGCATAATACGAGTAGTTGAAGTACCTATTAGCTATGTATTCTTAACATAAATAATTATCAAAATTAGTATTTTTTTTCATCGAGCATTACTGCATATAAAACTTCAAATACCGTATCACAAAATTCGTCAGTTATCTTGGTAAAAACTTTGAATATAACTTTGAACTTAGAAGCTTAATTTTTTCATAATGCCCTCTGCCTATATCTGTTTTGTCACATTTAAAACATTTAAAATGGGCGACTTTGATATTGATTGTTTTTTTTTTTTTGCTCTTTTGGATTCCTAAGAAGCCTTCTTGTATTTAAAACTGGTTTTTAATTACAATTTAAAAAAAAATGCATTTTAAAGTTTTTTTTGGCTTCTTTATAGAATATATGTCATGTAGGCTAAGGCTGAACTGCTGCTTTTTTATCGCTTTTGGCTGCTCTTTTGGATATTATTCATTTTTTCTTTTGGGGATTCATTCCAAATTATAAACTGATAAATACCTAATATCAGTCAAATTATAAACTGTATCTAAAAGGAGTAAATTTATCAAATTGAAAAATACATGATGAACACTTCACATGAGAACACTTCAATTACAATGACACAAAAAACACTTAATAGTTTATTCGCTATGAAGAAAAATCAAGTGCCAGCTATTTTCTTAGGTAAAAAATGAAAAGCTCATCCGTTTTAAGTGTAATTAAAAGAAATAATATGCAGACACAAGTAGCTCCAGGAAGATGTTGAAATGTTTATCCTAGTTCGTCACTTTTAATCCAAGCAAAATATTAGGACACTTGGTATCAGTAGAGTCCTAAGTTATACTTCTATCGCGCCCCTAGGAATTTCCATGCTATTTGCGTACAGCACGTTCCTTAGTACCTCGCCATGCTATTTGCGTACATCACTAGGAATTCCCATGCTATTTGCCGACCGCACTAGGAATTCGCATGCTATTTGCATGCAGCTATAGGACTATGCTATTTGCTTGCAGGTATAGGAATTACCATGCTATTTGCTTGCAGCTATAGGACCATGCTATTTGCTTGCAGGTATAGGAATTCCCATGCTATTTGCTTGCAGCTATAGGACCATGCTATTTGCTTGCAGGTATAGGAATTACCATGCTATTTGCTTGCAGCTATAGGACCATGCTATTTTCTTGCAGGTATAGGAATTACCATGCTATTTGCTTGCAGCTATAGGACCATGCTATTTGCTTGCAGGTATAGGAATTACCATGCTATTTGCTTGCAGGTATAGGACCATGCTATTTGCTTAAGGCCATAGGAACCACGTTCTATAGAGGTCCTAGGAGCCACTGCAATTTGAATAAAAGGAATGGTTTTCATTACAATTCATATTAGTAAGAGAATTGTTCCTTGGCACCTTTTCAGAGTATGTACTTATGGATACCTTTCCAAGCAACGTGATTAAACACGCTTTTACAATCGGAATTGTTTGATTGATATTTGCAAAAAGGGATAAGGAATTCGCAAATTGGACACTATGAACGATATTAATTAATGTTTGAATAATAGGAGTGTGATTGATTCTAATTAGTGATTGGATAATTTTTTAACAAGAAATCTCCGAATAAAATATTTTTGGAGTGATGGAAGAGAGTTTTGATTGCCTTTCATTGGTACCTTTCCAAACGAGCGGGGATTCCCCTCCGGTTCCTAAACATTGCAAAAAAGATAACAGTATGAGCGGGGATTCCCAACACAAGTTTGTTTCAACTCCAAGTTTTTCAACCAGACTGTTTTTTTTTTAGCTAACATCCGTTTTTTAGGAGCCAATCAGAGACATCGGAGCTTGGAAGATGGAGAAAAAAAGGGTTAAAGTGATTAGCAGTTAAGGTAACCCTGAAGAGCATGTTAATTCATACCTTATTTATTATAAATTTGGAACAATATCAATCTATGAAAATGGTTAACGATGATAAAATAGTCTTATGACTTGACCTAGCTTTGCCTCCTTGATGTGTTCTGTATAATACACAAGTGGCGTTTGAACAGTGTTGTCAGTTTAAAATAGGGTCCAACGTTATAGTATACTAAAAAGTTGATACTAAGAGAGATGTAGATGGCAAGAAAATAATTTTAATAAAGAAATTCAGAACAAACCATAGAAATCCTTGCAAATCAAGTAGTAAGGTGTATTTGAGTACGAACCATCAAGGATCATAAGCACCAATGACCCTAACCAGCAGAGACATCAACCCTCCATAGGTCCCCTATCCCCAAACTCGAAGGGCTCCCTCTCCCTCCAACTTTTTGGGCCCCCTCCCCCCATTTTTTTTTTTCTTTTCTTTTTTTTGGCAATTGACATTTTTTCTGATAACAAGTATCATTCATTACGATCGTAGCTTTCAAATGTGAAACTTAAGTCCATCTTTGGATCGAAAAATAAACTATTTCTGTAAAATCCGAGTTAATAAGAGTTTTTGACCGTAAACTCTAGTTTTTTGTAAGAAACTTATGGAAAATACACTTCCCTGGTTCAAATATGAAACTTAAGTCCATTTTTGAATCGAAAAATAAAACTATTTCCGTAAAATCTGAGCTAATAAGGGTTTTTGACCGTAAACTATAGTTTTTTGTAAGAAAATTATGGAAAATACAATTCTCTGGTTCAAATGTGAAACTTAGGTCCTTTTTAGGATCGAAAAATAAAACTATTTCTGTAAAATCTGAGTTAATAAGGGTTTTTGACCATAAACTCTAGTTTCCTGTAAGAAAATTATGGAAAATACAATTCTCTCGTTCAAATGTGAAACTTAGGTCCATTCTCTGGTTCAAATGTGAAACTTAAGTCCACTTTTGGATCGAAAAATAAAACTATTTCCGTAAAATCTGAGCTAATAAGGGTTTTTGACCGTAAACAATAGTTTTTTGTAAGAAAATTATAGAAAATACAATTCTCTGCTTGTAATGTGAAACTTAAGTCCATTTTTGGATCGAAAAATAAACTATTTCTGTAGAATCTGAGCTAATAAGGGTTTTTGGCCATAAACTCTAGTTTCCTGTACGAAAATTATCGAAAATCCAATTCTCTCGTTCAAATGTGAAACTTAGGTCCATTCTCTGGTTCAAATGTGAAACTTAAGTCCATTTTTGGAACGAAAAATAAAACTATTTCCGTAACATCTGAGCTAATAAGGGTTTTTGACCGTAAACTATAGTTTTTGTAAGAAAATTATGGAAAATACAATTCTCTGGTTGAAATGTGAAACTTAAGTCCATTTTTGGATCGAAAAAATAAACTATTTCTGTAAAATCTGAGCTAATAAGGGTTTTTGACCGTAAACTCTAGTTTTTTGTAAGAAAATTATGGAAAATACAATTCTCTGGTTCAAATGTGAAACTTAAGTCCTTTTTAGGATCGAAAAATAAAACTATTTCTATAGAATCTGAGCTAATAAGGGTTTTTGACCATAAACTCTAGTTTCCTGTAAGAAAATTATGGAAAATACAATTCTCTCGTTCAAATGTGAAACTTAGGTCAATTTTCTGGTTCAAATGTGAAACTTAAGTCCATTTTTGGATCGAAAAATTAAACTATTTCCGTAAAATCTGAGCTAATAAGGGTTTTGACCGTAAAATATAGTTTTTTGTTAGAAAATTATGGAAAATACAATTCTCTGGTTCAAAAGTGAATCTTAAGTCCATTTTTGGATCGAAAAAATAAAATATTTCTGTCAAATCTGAGCTAATAAAAGTTTTTGACCGTAAACTCTAGTTTTTTGTAAGAAAATTATGAAAAATACAATTCTCTGGTTCAAATGTGAAACTTAAGTCCTTTTTAGGATCGAAAAATAAAACTATTTCTGTAAAATCTGAGTTAATAAGGGTTTTTGACCGTAAACTCTAGTTTTTTGTAAGAAAATTATGGAAAATACAATTCTCTGATTCAAATGTGAATCTTAAGTCCCTTTTTGGATCGACAAATAAACTATTTCTGTAGAATCTAAGCTAATAAGGGTTTTTGACCATAAACTCTAGTTTCCTGTAAGAAAATTATGGAAAATACAATTCTCTCGTTCAAATGTGAAACTTAGGTCCATTCTCTGGTTCAAATGTGAAACTTAAGTCCATTTTTGGATCGAAAAATAAAACTATTTCCGTAAAATCTGAGCTAATAAGGGTTTTTGACCGTAAACTATAGTTTTTGTAAGAAAATTATGGAAAATACAATTCTCTGGTTCAAATGTGAAACTTAAGTCCATTTTTGGATCTAAAAATAAACTATTTCTGTAGAATCTGAGCTAATAAGGGTTTTTGACCATAAACTCTAGTTTCCTGTAAGAAAATTATGGAAAAATACAATTCTCTCGTTCAAATGTGAAACTTAGGTCCATTCTCTGGCTCAAATGTGAAACTTAAGTCCATTTTTGGATCGAAAAATAAAACTATTTTCGTAAAATCTGAGCTAATAAGAGTTTTTGACCGTAAACTATAGTTTTTGTAAGAAAATTATGGAAAATACAATTCTCTGGTTCAAATGTGAAACTTAAGTCCATTTTTGGATCTAAAAATAAACTATTTCTGTAAAATCCGAGCTAATAAGGGTTTTTGACCGTAAACTCTAGTTTTTTGTAAGAAAATTATGGAAAATACAATTCTCTGGTTCAAATGTGAAACTTAAGTCCATTTATGGATCGAAAAATAAAACTATTTCTGTAAAATCTAATCTAATAAGGGTTTTTGACCGTAAATTTTAGTTTTTTGTAAGAAAGTTATGGAAAATACAATTCTCTGGTTCAAATGTGAAACTTAAGTCCCTTTTTAGATCGAAAAATAAACTATTTCTGTAGAATCTGAGCTAATAAGGGTGTTTGGCCATAAACTTTAGTTTTTTGTAAGAAAATTATGGAAAATACAATTCTCTCGTTCAAATGTGAAACTAAGGTCCATTCTCTGGTTCAAATGTGAAACTTAAGTCCAGTTTTGGATACTCATAATAATGAGGACTGATGGTTCTAATTCAATTTTTTTCATAAAAACAAACTATTTTTTTTTAACTTCGAAATTATTCAACTTAATTTTTTTTCATAAAAACAAACTTTTTTTTTAAACTTCGAAATTATTCAACTTTATTTATTTTTTTTTCATAAAAACAAACCATTTTATTTAAACTTCGAAATTATTCAACTTTATTTATTTATTTTCGACCAGAGGAATTTTTGAGATTTTTCATTGGTCGGAGATACAACAATGGTACAGTTTTTTAATAGCATGGAAAAGAACGAGCATTGAATGCCTCGTTGTTTAAGTTAAGAGGTGAAATCAAGACCAGAGGGTTTTTGCGTGTGTCTGTGTGTGTAAGTTTTTGTGTGTGTGTAAGTTTTTTTGTGTGTGTGTAAGTTTCTGTGTGTGTGTAAGTTTTTTTGTGTGTGTTTGTAAGTTTTTGTGCGTGTGTGTAAGTTTTTTGTGTGTATGTAAGTTTTTTTGTGTGTGTGTGTGTGTAAGTTTTTATGTGTGTTTAAGTTTTTATGTGTGTAAGTTTTTTTTGTGTGTGTAAGTTTTTGTGTGTGTGTAAGTTTTTGTGTGTGTGTAAGTATTTGTGTGTGTTTAAGTTTCTTGTGTGTGTGTGTAAGTTTTGTGTGTGTGTGTAAATTTTTGTGTGTGTGTGTGTGTAAGTTTTTGTGTGTGTGTAAGTTTTTGTGTGTGTGTAAATTTTTGTGTGTGTGCAAGTTTTTGTGTGTGTGTAAGTTTTTTTGTGTGTGTGTGTGTAAGTTTTTTTTTGTGTGTGTGTGTGTGTGTGTAAGTTTTTGCGTTTGTGTGTAAGTTTTTGTGTGTGTGTAAGTTTTTTTGTGTGTGTGTAAGTTTTTGTGTGTGTGTAAGTTTTTGTGTGTGTCTAAATTTTTGTGTGTGTGTAAGTTTTTGTGTGTGTGTGTGTGTGTGTGTGTGTGTGTGTAAGTTTTGTGTGTGTGTAAGTTTTTGTGTGTGTGTAAGTTTTTGTGTGTGTGTAAGTTTTTGGTGTGTGTGTAAGTTTTTTTTGTGTTTGTGTGTAAGTTTTTGTGTGTGTGTGTGTAAGTTTTTGTGTGTGTGTGTGTAAGTTTTTTTGTGTGTGTGTAAGTTTTTGTGTCTGTGTAAGTTTTTTTGTGTGTGTGTAAGTTTTTGTGTGTGTGTAAGTTTTTGTGTGTGTCTAAATTTTTGTGTGTGTGTAAGTTTGTGTGTGTGTGTGTAAGTTTTTGTGTGTGTGTAAGTTTTTGTGTGTGTGTAAGTTTTTGTGTGTGTGTAAGTTTTTGTGTGTGTGTGTGTGTGTAAGTTTTTGTGTGTGGTGTAAGTTTTTTTTGTGTGTGTAAGTTTCTGTGTGTGTGTGTAAGTTTTTGTGTGTGTGTAAGTTTTTATGTCTGTGTAAGTTTTTTTGTGTGTGTAAGTTTTTTTTTTTGTGTGTGTGTGTGTAAGTTTGTGTGTGTGTGTGTGTGTGTAAGTTTTTGTGTGTGTGTAAGTTTTTGTGTGTGTGTAAGTTTTTGTGTGTGTGTGTAAGTTTTTGTGTGTGTGTGTGTAAGTTTTTGTGTGTGTGTAAGTTTCTGTGTGTGTGTAAGTTTTTGTGTGTGTGTAAGTTTTTTTTTGTTTGTGTAAGTTTTTGTGTGTGTGTAAGTTTTTGTGTGTGTGTAAGTTTTTTTTTGTGTTTGTGTGTGTAAGTTTGTGTGTGTGTGTGTGTGTGTAAGTTTTTGTGTGTGTGCCCATTTTGAAATTGGAAAATATTAAATGTGAATTTCTTATGTTTTAAGTGTGTTTCATGACATTCTAAGAGATTTAAAAAAAGTTGAAAAAAAAAGTTAAAAAAAATCAAACTCTTTCTTGAATTCGACTCTTGGATATACAATAGAGAAATTTAATTCAGGAAATTATGAAAAAAAAATTTAGACGGGGTTACGTGCGCGCACCTAACCTAACCCGGAGGGGGGGGGGGGTTGGACCCCATTTTAAATTCATAATGTTCAACTCTGCTAGTTTTTTTAAGTGTTTTTTTCCATGTGTTTTTTGTTGTTTTCAAGTGTTGTACAAAAAGTGTGCTACTTTGTGTACTAATGTACAAAAAGTGATGCTGGACAGAAAGTGTTTTTTTTTAAGACAATAAGTGTTGTTGTTGTTCTTGTTGTTGTTCATGTTTGAACAAAAGGGTTTTTTTTCATGTTGTACATAAAGTGTCATTTTTATCGTTGTTGTTCATGTTGAACAAATAGAGTTTTCATGTTGAATGAATGACCATGAAATATTGTTCTTGTCAGGTTCTTGTTGAACAAGTGTTATTCTTATGTTGTTGTTGTTCATGTTGAACAAATAGAGTTTTCATGTCAAATAAATGACCATGAAAATATTTTTTTGTTGTTAATGTGCTAGATAGATCTTTGGGAAAATTATTACTACTACTACTACTTATTCATTGGACACGTATGATTTACAGTTAGTTGTAGTCCGACTGCTGTCAACAACAGTAGCAGCATGTATCAATTTAAAACACCCTTCAGATCGTTTCTGTGTGGTCCATCAATGTCGGGGAAAACAAAACTTTTAGCTAAAATAATTCAAAATTGTCAGAAAATGTTTTTGGAAAAACTAAAGAAAATTTATTATTGCTATAGTATTTGGCAGGAGTCCTACGATCAAATAAAAGCTATTGCTGCAACCATACCAATACAATCCATACGAGGACTTGATGTTTTCAATAGTATTGAACCGAACTCGTGGCTGATTATTGATGATTTGGCTGAATCCATTTAACAGTTCTCACAGGAAATGCTACAGCTGTTCACCGTTCGCTCCCACCATGAACAGATTTCCATAACCCTAGTTCTGCACAATCTGTTTCATCAGAGCAAATGTATGCGAACCCTTGCTTTGAATTGCACTATCTATATTATCTATCGAGTTGTTCGTGATTCTAGCTCACTAATAACTCTCAATAAACAGATATACCCCGGTGCCCCTAAATTTCTGCTGTCAGCGCACACTCAGGCGACTAATAAGCCCTACGGTTACATTTTGCTGGATCTTAATCAGAGCACGCCCGAGGATCTACGTGTAGTCACCGACATTTTCGACAAAGAAATTACAGTATATCTTCCGGTGAACAGTAGAAAAGGCTATTAGTTGACATTATGACACTGAAGAAACTACACGAACAACGGCATTTATTTTCCGTTTTAGGCACTTCTAAACCTCCACTCAGGAAGGCCATACTCAAACATGGTGTTGACAATGATTTCATTAATCTAATATCTGAACTTTGTTTAAATTTAACCGAGGGCAATGTTCAACTGCCAGAAGGTGTTAGACAACAGACAAAGCAACATTGTTCCACTGTACGCGCCTTGGCTTGTAAAAACAAGGGAAAAATTTTTGAAAGTAAACGTCTCCTTCAAGCGAGCGGTAGCTTTTTCACACTTTTACTGCCAATAATTGCAGGACTTGTAAACAGTTTTCTCTAGAGAATGGCTAAACCCTATAAATTGACACCATTTAAACTTGTCCTCTCGCCCGTCGAACATTTTGAAGACAATCTAAGCAAATTCATTAATGATGAGAATATTGCCGATGACAAAAAACTGCTTTTACTTCAAGATGCATTGCGACGTGTGGACAAACATAAACCTTATCGTGAGAGACCCGCCGCCGCTGTTACCGATCCCTCTAAACAGGAAAATCTCCTCAAGATTCTGCAGTGCAATCAAAGGAGAAGGAATTGAATTCAATTGTATCGAAAATTGGAAACCTATTGCCAGTGACCTATCGAGAACAGAGTAAAACAGTATTATCTTATCTCATGTTGGAAACTGATGATCAGGTTCAAGTTGACAGCGCAGGGAAACGAATTATAATTCAGGGAAAAAGTTAAACTCTACTTGATAAATTTGCGACATGGTTACAAATCGCAAAGGACTTTTATCATTTGACAATAATCTATACACCTTTCTAAATGCATCAAACTTTCCCAAAAGTCTTATTGGCTATAAGCAAATTCTAAAGAAACTAAGAGAATATAGTCCTCCAACAACGCCAACAACATTTAAAAAAGAAGAAGATTCAATATTTGAAAATACTAGCAGCAGCAGCAGCAATGATTTTATAACGCCTGTGGCTGCTAGTCAAAAGCGAAGACGAATTGATTCACCCTCCAGTGTGCAAAAGGGGAGTGGACATTACACTACGTGTTTGCGTTCAAAATGGATGAAGTTCTGAAACATGTCTATGAAAATATTGGTGAAGCGGGAAGTTTAAGTTCTCCCAAAACGCTTTCTAAAGCTGTCTCTGACAGAACATTAAAAAAAGCAGAAGAGTATCTACAGAATGAACCGAGTTAC
>CM051275.1:36252893-36492893 GCA_027921565.1 Artemia sinica | reverse complement strand
AAACACATCCAATGAAAATTATAAGATAGCCATTTTGTTCAGAGTAATTGATTTCCAGAGAGAAAATATGTTTTTGAGGAGGTTACTCCTCCACAACCCTTAGGGCAAGGGTTTTAAGTTATGCCCTGGGGGTATATAAGAACGATGTTGGCACAATGTATTATTTATTATTTTTTATTTAGACCAAGGCACTTCGTATCGAAGAAGTTGTCGTAGAAACTTCAAAAATGGGTCATTCAATTGGAAATTGGAGTGGCTTGTGCCCTTTTTAATAGTCGAAAGTGATTGGAAGGCAACTAACACCCCTTCCTTACCCAACATTTCCCGAAACATATTCAATCCAAATTTTGAGGTAACCATTTCGTTTAAAGTAGTTGAAAGTTCTGCAAATTAGTTCTTAGAGGATCACAACCACCCTCACAGCCCTTAGGGTAAGGGTTGTAATTTATGCCCTGGGGCATATAAGGTGTTTATAGAAAGCGTTGTCGTAGAAACTCAAAAAGGGATCCTTCGATTGGAAATCGAAAGGCCTAGTGCCCTTTTTAATAATCAAAAGGGATTAGAAGGCTTGACATTTTTATAGTAAAGATCGATGCGGGTATAATTTATCATTTTTTTGTTGTTGTTGTTGTTTTGACCAGGGTACTTCGTATCGAAGGAGCTGTCGTAGGAACTTCGAAAAGGGCTCATTCGATTGAAAATAGAAAGGACTGATGTCCTTTTTAATAGTCGAAAGTGATTGGAGGGAAATTAATCCCCCTTCCACACCCACCCTCCCATTTGCTTTATGTTTAAAAAGTAAATGTTGCCTTAAGATTAAATCAAAATGTACTGTGTTAAAGCTAATTCCCAATAAAGCATCTCAGCAGTATCCTAAGAATGACTGAGGGTATTATGTTCAAACTTCGGGGCTACTTCTGCTCCTAAAATTTAACCAAATCAAAATAGCGTAAGTTTATCCAAGCTATCATAGAAAGTAAACAGATTTTTTTGCGAATGGTATCAAGTTTTCCGTTTCAGGTCAACTAGAGGAGGGTATGAAACTAAATTAAACACATCTATTTGTGTCCATATTTTTTAAAAGGGTTTATGTTGTTAAACATTGCTGAAAATTTTTTTCCAGCATACAAATAGCAGGCCAAACTATTAATTCTTAAAAAAAAGAAAAGATTCAAAGTATTATTTTCTTTTTCCCTGAAAAAACTATGTCAATATAAAAGGAACAGAAATTAATTAAAAAAACTGTTTCCACAAAATAAGTTTTTAAAAGAAAAGTAAAGAACTCTATTAAACAAAAAATGAGCAAAAATAAAATTATATATTTTACCAAGCTTGAAACTACCATAAATCAGCATCGATAGATAAATGAAACCCAAAACGAACAGAAATTACAATAAATAACCGAGTCAAACTCAAAACGAGCAGAAATTACCATAAGTTGGGCTCAAAACCCCTATGCCTTTCCAAGGCCAGAACATAATTTGCACTTTACTGAAAAAAATACAAATGAATGCGCATTGTCAGTTTAATATACATATACTGATATTAAGGAATCAAAATATTAATATTGTTTGATTTATTAAAGTTATAAAAGTAAAAACATTTTTATGTTTTTCAGTTAAGTGCGAATTATGTTCTGGCTTTGGGAAGGCATAGGGGTTTTGAGCCCAACTTATGTTCACTTCCGCTCGTTTTGAGTTTGAATCGGTTATTTATTGTAATTTCGGTTCGTTTTGGGTTTCATTTTTTTTATCGATGCTGATTTGTGGTAGTTTCCCGCTTGGTAGATTATTTGATTTTATTTTTGCTCATTTTTGTTTAATGGAGTTCTTTACTTTTTTTTGAAAAACTTATTTTGTAGAAAAAGTTTTTTTTTAATTAATCTGGAAAAGAGCTAGAGCTAGTATAGAAATATATCTATAGAAATGAATTACATTTTTTTTTGAAAAGTGAGCAGAGCACACTGAAGTTGAAGTAGCCTTAAACTTTGACTTGAAACGTCATAACTTGACCACTTCTTTCAGAAAAGAGTTTTGGAGGGTTATTCCGTGTTGATAAGAAAAGAGGGTAAAGGTGCAATTAAGTTCCCCCTGTAGCACAAGAGCCCTATGGTAAAGGTGCAGGTTTGTTCTCCCTTATAAAAAAAACTTATTTCAGCAGATACAAAGAAGAAGCCCATTTGCGGCATTCTGTGGGACCTCAAGGTCCAATGCTAGTATGAGATCTCACTTTTGTTACATCAATTGTAACTTTAAGTACCAAGGACACCAAAATGAAAACACATTTAGCCCTCTTAATCTATTTTAGGTTTATTCATACCTGAAAATCCGGGTTTCCTACGAGTTTTTGTTTAGCTGCTATTAGCATTTTTAGTTTGAATAAATTCGCAAAACAGTGTTGTCAATAATAAAACAACGATAAACTTCGGAGCTGAATAATATTAGCGAAAACTATTTCCTACGAATCCGACACTGTTTTTCATTTGTGAAAATTCAAATTTACAAAATCTGTTGATTGTTATATATATATTAGTGAAAATACATTTTGTGAAAAAATATGACCTCAAGTTCAGAAAGTGACTATTCTGATGTGTCAGAAAATATAAGCGCTAGATGGTATGCAAGATACCATTTCAGGATACTTGTTCCAGCTAGACCCCGACGCCGTGCCGGCGGATCGACCAAACGCCGCCGACGAGAGGCTTGGCGCCACCGAAGTGTCGTAATGCCAACGGCGCGCTGCAGGCACGCCGCCGCCGACAGAGGCGGCGGCGTTCGGTCGATTTCAAATTAATTTTGCGGCAATTCTTTATTGCGTCAACCGCAAATTCGGAGCTTTTCCTTCTTGTGTGGTTTAGTATTTCGATTTTCCTGATTAGAAATCAAGCAGGGCTTGTACTATCCCCGAATTTTCGGGTATTTCCCCGAAAATCTATGCGTCACCCCGAAAAAAAATTTGGTTCCCCGAATCCCCAAAAACCACGCAATCACGGTGCCACCCCTAGCGATTTATCACCAGTGACTTTCCCTGCCAAATATTACTTGGCATACCATAATTCTTCACTACTCTCTTGTTCATTAATTTTCGTCTCTTTTGTTGCTTTGCATAAAAAGAGACAGATGCAATTGCCAATATTGCAATATACACAGTTCTTCATATGTTGACAAAAAACAGGATCGTCTTTTATGAAATGAGTTCAAATCATTTCGAATGCAGTTTCCCAATCGCTATTTCTTACATCGTTTGTAGTCAAGAATTTTATTTTCAAGTTGAATCCCAAAAAAAACCTTCTATTGTGACAAATTTAGCTATAGACTAAGCTATGTACAAGGTTTGGGAATTAAAGATTGAACTGGAAGTTACCTAAAACATATGATTCAAAAATAAATTGTAAATTATTGAATATAGGAGGGGGGATAGGGGGCTATCATTTTTAAATGATAATGCCTAATTTTTTTATTGAAAGCGGGGATGCCAAAAGGTTATTTTTTTTTTCATTTAAAATAGAGACAGAAGAAAATGATATCAAATTCCCTAGGAAACCATTGAAATATTTTGATAGACCCAAGGCCCCCCATTAGGACTTGTTCATTGTCTTGGGTATTTTGCGACTTCTCATAGGCTACTGGCCTAATTTGGCTTTTGTGTGTGTGCTCCCTTTTAATTGTATTCTTTGGATCTTATTGAATGGCCACGGCAAATCTATGACTCAGTTTTCCAATAACTTGAGGTATATCTGAGTAATTTTGACATTTTTGTTGTTGTCTTTGTACCCCCTTACTCATACCCTCAATTTTTTTCAAGGAACACAAAGCTTTTTAACGTTATTTTGCATGTTTGTTTGAACCATATAGTGACCTAGTTAATTATTAAGTAACTTATTTTTCTAATGAAAGCTGAGACAGAATCCTATGAATGTGGTATCCAGAGGGGGGGGGGGGAGGGAAGTATTACATTTAAATGATAATATCTCGAAATTTTTTTTATTGAAAGCAGGGATCCCCAATTTTTTTTTCTAATTTAAAGCAGAGACGGTATTTTATCAAGGTGGTATCCAGAGAGGGGGGGGGAGTAGTGGGCTATAATATTTAAATCATAATACCTTGATTTTTTTTAAAGAAGGGGTGCCAATAAGTTAAATATTTTTGTTATTTAAAGCACAGACAGTATCCTATCAAGATAGTATAGAAGAGGGGGGGGGCATAGGGAGCTATTATATTTAAGTGATAGTACCTTGATAGTACCTGTTTTTAATACAAGATATCTTTTTAAGAATCCAAAAGAGCACAAAAAAAAACAATCAATATCAAAGTCACCCATTTCAACTGTTTTAAATGTGATAGGCAAAGGGCATTATAAAAAAAATTAAGCTTCTAAGTTCAAAGCTATATTCAAAGTTTTCTGATTAGCATAATTTAATATTAAGATGGTCTGGCCTAAAAAATAAGACACACGTATAGTCAGAACTCCATTGCAAATCCATATATAGCTAAATTTATAAAGACTCCCCCCCCCTCCCTCCCTCCATAATGGTGAAAAATATACCCTGAATTATAAATCAAACACCATATTTTTGGTATATAGCCTAGACTGCAGTTTCCAACAAAATTTAGCGTTTCAGCACAATTCAAAATAATGAGTATTTTTCATGCTCTTTTATAATTAAATAATCACTTTACAGGGACAATTAATTTTGAGCCATGAAGGGGCTAGAAGACTCAGAACAGCCCATAGAAACCTAGTAACCCTATGCTCAAAAATTTGCTTCTTTAAATAACTGGCTAAGGACAAAAATAGGTCATATGTAGCTGACTAATGATTGAAGCTGACTTAGGCTATATATTTCCATATTAGGGGGGGGGGGAGTAAAGCATAGGCTCGTGGTATCAACTTCAAAGTCTAATAACATAATAATTTATTTATTATGAAGTAACTAAGCAAGAGTCTTTTATTCAGGCTCATCACTAAACAAAATATAACCCAGTTGTGCTGATGATCTGTATCTGGTAATTATGTCAGTGATTCCAATCCTCAAAATGTAAATGGGGCAAAAATAACCAGTTAGCCATGATAAAATAAAAAGTAGCAAAATAGAAATAAAAAGGTATTTTTCAAAGTCTAACTGAGGCAACTGCTCCCCCCCTCACATAATTGGCACCCCAAAATTATGTGGCCTAATGCTGAATTAGAATAAACAGTGTACAATGGCAAGTACAAACAATACAATAATATATTGTATATGATTCATAATACAATAATATATATTACATAATAACAATGACAGATAATGATCTAATAGTATTGATTTATTTAATCAACATTTGTCATTCAGAGAAGCCATGACTCTCTAATTTTGTTCTTAATATAATTCCTGTTTTGTTCCACTAAATTTTTTTTGGTACTGTTCTAATATATGGGCAACATGCAAGAATGCAACTTGAGAAAAGCCAAGAACATATAACATTACCCAGTAATTTCCTATCTTATGCTCTATAAACAAGGGGTTTCTCACTCCAGGAACTATATTCAAGCTTTAGTTTTTGGGGTTTAGGAGGAAAAAAGGTACCTAGGTTAGTTTAAGTTATGTATTTATTATATGCTATGCTTTACCCCCACCCTCCTAATGTGCAAATATGCAGCCAAAATTTGTTTCTAAACTATTATATTTTTATCCTATTTTGTTTTATTTCACTAGCATTAACCAAACTTCACTTCTTGCATGTTCCCCAGATATTAGAACAGTACTTTTTTTTCCTGCATTGCTTTAGTATAACAGTGTGACATCCTTTTCACTAATAAATACCCATAATTTTTTGAACGCCTATAGGATATATGTTCTGAAAATTCAATTGATTATTATTATTGTTGCTGGTCTGCCTGTGAGTATTTGATGTTCATATGTTAGTCCTAAAACTCAACTGCCCTTGCCTGAGACTATAGGCAGGCAGACCTTATGTCACTTGTTCACCTGCAAATCCAGGCAACTTGTTGGGTCAACTAATTTTGAATGAATTTTGTGTTAGTGTAACTGTCTGAGCTTATAAACTGGGTTGCCTGTCTAAGACTTTAGGCAGGTAGACCCTATGCCACTTGTTTGCACACAAGGCAAGGCAACTTTTCAGTGAACCAATTTTCAATTAATTCTGTTTTAGTGTAACTGTCTTGAGTTATAGATTGGGTTTTCTGACTGAGGACTGCAAGTCCAGGTGACTTAGTGGTCATGTTAATCCTAAAACTTGGTCAAAATGCCTTAGACTCTAGGCGGACAGGCCTACTTGGAAAGTCTACTTGAATTACAATAGAGATGACTAAGATTTTTGGGCTGACTCACAACAGACAATGTCTATGGAACTTGCTGATGAAGAAGCATCCTAAGCCTAATTTTCCTGGCCACATAAATTCTCAAGGTTGACTAAGTTTTAGGATTGATATGTGACCACCAAGTTGCCTGAACTGCAATTGGAACTATGAAAAGCCATCTGTATGACTTTGTTGTTTTCTCTATGTATCAGTGGGGTAATGTAATTTCTTTTGTATGACATTTTAGTGGATCATATATTAAATAAGAAAACCAAAAAGCATTCTGTATAACTTTATTCATGTTTCTCTATAATAATTTGATGTTTAAAAAGTCATAGAGAAGACTTTATATCATTCTCCATGTTTAAAGGAAACACAATAGGCTATTGCCTATTGTTTTGATTTTATAGTGCTTTGTATATAAGAGTAAATGACAATATTTGTTGCTTAGAGTATAAAGAACCAATGACTTTAATAGGCCTAGTCAAACAGTGCTCACCCAAGTAGGCTAATTTGTATTTCTAATATAAAAAAAGAATAAAAGGTATATGCTACTATTATATAGTAACTATGAGGTAGATTTATATAAAAATATTCAAGCAAATCACACAGCCTACTAGGTGTCTTACCTTAGCCTACATAAGGTAGGCTATCAGTGGAAGTCATTAGGTCTGCAAAACTACCAATAGGGTAGCCTATATATTGATACTTTCTTTTAGAATCATTAATGTTTACCTTTACACTGCTTCATGGTTAAAAGATCCTGGAATGCCAAAAATCCTAGTAACATCAAGACTAGGCCTAGTCTAGCCAAGCTCTTTTCAAGAAGCATTCCTTAAAAGTATTTTTCAAAGAAAAGAGCTTTGCTGAACTAGGTTCCGATTTCTGTTTTACCAGAACATACAAGAAAACAACACTTCCTAAGGCTATATGCTGATTTATTTTTTTTTTGGTCATTTTCTGCTGTTTAACAGCACACGTTCTTTATTTTTGAAATTGGCCACGAACTTGCGTATTGGAATACATTATGTGAACAGGCGATCTTTCTCCTTAAAAAATGAATTATCGGTTTTTCACACTAATTTAAGACGTATATGGCTGTGTAAGTTTGCAATTGACCAATTTAATGAATTAGTTTTCATTTTAGGTGTCCTTGGTACTTTAAGTGATGTAACCGCTGATTTAAAATTGTTGGTGTTGTTAAGCCATGGTATCTGACTTGTATATAGTGTTTTCTTGATGTTGTTATTTATTTTTTTCACTTCCTTTTCGTATGTATTTGATGAACAGGAGATGTTTGAACTTCAAACTTTGAAAGTTACACACACATTAGCCCAAATCATTAACAAGAAGGAAATGACTAAACACGGGATTTTATAGGAACAATGCGATGTTAAACATAAACACAACATAGGTTTCCCTGGGTCTAGTGGCTAAAAATGAGAATTCTACTTGGTCTGATCGACGGTGAACAAAAACACTTTCCGCACGGCCGAACAAATCCCTGTTTTGTCATATTGTTATTGTATGTTTTTAGCCAACCATTTAAAAATCCTTACTAAAATCAAGTTGAGGTTGAACGTGCTTGGTGAAGTGGAATTTTTATTATTATTTTTAATCAGAAAAATCGGCGCGCCGTGGCGCGCCGCCGGTCAGAAATTAATGGCGCGCCACCAAAAAAATTTCCCGATATTAAATCACACATTCGCCGCCGCCGATACTAAATCACACATTCGCCGCCGTCATGTCGGCGTGGCGCGGCTTTGGGGACTATATCATATTACGTTTGGGTACTTGAAACTTTGCTATGAAAATACTGAACAGAATGCCGCGAACATATATCGCAGCTATTGATGAGACTATTATAAATACAACTAATAGTCGATCGGACACTAACTCTTTCAAATAATTTATTTGGCAAAAACTGTAGAATATCCTTCGTGTGATGTACTTCGAAGACAAAAATTAAGAAAATTATCTCTTATTACACTCAAAACTTCGTGGCCAGAAATTAGCTAAGAGGAGGAAAAGCGTCCAATCCTTTTTTTGCTGGTGATTAATAAACATGTTTTCAAAATGGCTTTTATTTATTATCAATGTGATAATGATGAAGCATAAGATTTATGATTAATATGAAGGAGCATAAACATAGCAATAGAGTGTTCCTGAATCTGAAAACAGAGAGATGGAAAAATGAAATAAAAAAGGATATTGGTCTTTCTACATTGACAATTTTCCTTCCAGTTTTTTTTCTTTGAAAAAAATTCTTTTTGTAAAACAGGCGCTACTTTGAAAAAAATACCACTTTTACTAAAAAGTGTCAAAATAGTGTCACGTTTCCCGAAAAGTGCCACTTTAGATAAAAAGTCCCAAAAGTGACACAAAAGTGTCACCGGTGGCAACCCTGATCTCTGGCTGACTATTTGTATTCCTATTTTTTTTTATGATCATGATGAAATTCGGCGCTGATTTTGTAAATTGGGGCCGAAAACTAGAAAATTTTTCAAGCTCAAATCGACGCAGATTTCTTTTAAAATCGGCGCTGATTTGGAAATAAGTTCTCGAAATCAGCTACGTGTGCCCAACCCCTTAGCACAAAGATGAGCAAAAGAACGGCCCTAATATGAACAGCGAAATATTTACCCAGGGGGCAAAGCATGTTTTCATCTTAATGTCATTGTAATTTGGCCTAATTTTTATTTCGAACTGGTCTATATTCGGGCTTTGAGTTTAAACTTATTTTTATGGCGCAATTTTTTTTTACAAATTTGAACTGGAGACGTCACGTCAGACAAGAGGGAAAAGCATGGAAACCTCATAAACATGGAAATGTTATTCCAAGAACTCAATTATTTTGATAGAAATACAATAGGTTGTATCTGGTAGAAGTGCAGGTAAATTTCTACCAAATCATATTATTGACTTACGCATAAAGTGAATATACCACTCGATGCCTTTTTTTATGCTGATTACGAATATAGTAATCATTTCTATCGGAAATGAATTTCAGCCCCCCCCCCCTATATATGCCAATTTAGAGTATGTATTTCTACAACCTAACCTAACCCTGAATTGGCATATATAGGGGGGAGGGCTGAAATTCATTTCCGATAGAAATGATTATTATATTCGTAATCAGCATAAAAAAATGGCAATGAATGGTGTATTCACTTTATTCCTAACTCAATAATATGATTCGGTAGAAATTTACCAAAGTGCATATATGCCTGCAAAGAAGTACCCCTAATTTTATTTTTCTAATTTTTGTATTGTTTCATAGCCTAGGCCTAAGAAAATAGCTTATGCCTAGCTATGTTTTGCTTGATAATAATCACTTAATTACCCACCATGTGCAGAAAACTTATAGTGGAGCATAACAAAAAAAAATTAAAAAGAACTCAATTTCCACAGAAATAAATGAACTAGCCTAGGCTACACTAAAATGGGTAAATTTTTACCAAATCATATTATTGAGTTACGAATAAAGTGAATACACCAGTTGATGCCTTTATTATGCTGATTACAAATATAATAATCATTTCTCTCGGAAATGAATTTCAGTCCCCCCCCTAACCTAACCCCCACCCCCATATGTGCAAATATATATCCTGAATTGACATGTATAGGGGGGGGGGCTAAAATTCATTTCCGACAGAAATGATTGTTATATTCGTAATTAGCATAAAAAAAGGCATTGAATGGTATATTCAATGGTGGGAGCAGTGAAGATGTTAAAAATAGAATAGCCAAGGCTCAGGGTGTTTTTTCACAGTTAAAAAAAGTCTGGAAGAATAGGAAGATAAGTCTACAAACCAAGATTAGAATATTAGAAGCTACAGTGATGACAGTGGTCAAATATGGTTCTGAAGCATGGACGCTCTGAAAAGCGGATGAAGATTTGCTAAATGTTTTCCAGAGAAATTGCTTAAGGATTGTTCTGGGTACCCGGTTGACTGACCGTATTTCAAACAATAGGCTATACGAAAAATGTGGTTCAATACCGCTCTCTAGGACTATAATGAAAGAAAGGTTGAGGTGGTTAGGGCACGTTGGGTGGATGAAGGATGACAGATTGCCGAAGATTTTTCTTGTCGGCCAACCATCTAGGGATAAATGGAAAGCAGGTCGCCCTCGTCTGGGGTGGGAGGACGTCATAAAGAAAGATTTAGAGGAAATTGGAACTTTGTGGGCGGGTGTAAAAAAGGGCGGCTTTGAATAGATTGGGGTGGAGGAGGAGCATGCGTAGCTGTGTTGGCCTCAGGCGGCTTGGTGCTGCGGTGAGTTGTTAGTAGTAGTAGTAGTAGAATGGTATATTCACTTTATTTGAAACTCAATAATATGATTTGGTAAGAATTTACTCTAAAATGAATTCAGGTGAAAAACCTTGTCTATTTGGATGGCTCTGGAAGACTCTGTTCTTCAAGTTGAAAATTCTGAAATATCTTTGGAATATAGAGAAAAAAATTTTCATAGGCCTAGGACAAAACCCTAGTTGGCCTAGCCTGGTAGCACAGTTCATATGATTATCCAGTATGATCATTCTCTATCTCACCCATTATAAAAACCCGGACCGAGGTGCGAGTGCTCCGGAGAACGTTTTTGCAGATATAAACATAAGCGAAGTCAGATTAGCGGGAATGCAGGTTAGTCTGTTTCCGATTGTTTCCAACAAAGGGCATGGAAACAATCGGAAACAGACTAACCCGCATTCCCGCTAATGCAGAAATAAGTGGGAGGAGCTTTTTGTTCGCACCGAGAACGAAGACCAGAAATGATCTGCAATAAGCTTACTGGTATATTCTGTCTACTGTGCCTGGTAGTGAGTAATCTCTGACAAATATTTTTATTAAATATATCTTTCCTTAACAAGAACAATAGCCTAGGCTCCTAATCTGGTAGATTCACTGTTTTCAACATAGTTTAGCTAGGATAAAAGCAAGTAAACTACCATAGCCTACCTACTTACTTTACTTTCAATAGGAACCAGACAATGATCCATCCTGCCTGGCACCAATAGACAATGGGATGACTGACATAGTCAAACATAATCTGTCAGCAGCAGCCTCTTCTGCAATCTTCAGCCAGTTTTGATCTCAACAATGTCTGTGTTGTCAGAAGCCACCCCAAGGATCCAGGTCATTCTTGAATGTCTGCCAGGGATTCTTCCTTTGCCTGCCTGGTCTCTGTTTCCATGTTGGAAGGGGGTCACAGGTGAGGACATTGCAGGATATTGTTCCAGCTGGTTGTCATAGTGTGTGTCCCAATAATTTCAGCTGTTGTTGTTTGATGATTAGTAAGAGGGGGGCCTTCTGGGCATTATGCCTTCAAACCTTAGCGTTTGAGATGTAAAACCATTGGCTGACCTGTAGTATCTGTCTCATGCAGTGATGGTTGAATACTTCTAATAAGCATATTTCTTTGGCCTTTAAAGGCCAAGTTTCACAGGTGTACAGCAGGATCAATTGAACAGTTGCCTTGTAGATGTTCATCTTTGTTTTGATGCTAATTTCATGTCTATTCCAAAGTGATTTCTTCATGCCTACCCTAGCCTACATCACTTAATGTTTTTTGTGCTGTTTCATAGGATAACTCAGTAAATTGTTCTGGGGGAAATTACATTTTGAGGCCTTAAATAGGCTACACTGTAACCTAATTTTAGTAAAGAGCCTGGAATCCCTTAGAAATGACATTACAGCAAAATTGAAGTTGTTAATCTGGACACAAATAGTAGTGTTTAATTTAGTTTCATAACTCCTCTAGTTGACCTGTAATGAAAACTTGATACCATTCGCAAAAAAATCTGTTTACTTTCTTTGATAGCTTGGATACACTTATGCTATTTGGATTTTGTTAAATTTTAAGAGCAGAAGTAGCCCCAAACGTTTGAACATAATGCCCTCAGTTGTTCTTGGGATACTGCTGAGATGCCTTATTGGGAATTAGAATTATCACAGTGCATTTTGATTTAATCTTAAGTCAAAATTTAGTTTTTAAACATATAAAAATTGGATTTGAGGAAGCCTAAAATCTATTCTATAAATCATATACAACTTTCTATATAAACCTTATATGCTCCCAGGGTATAACTTACAACCCTTGCACTGAGGGCTCTGAGGGTGTTATCATCCTAAAAGCGCTAATTTCCAGAACTTTCAACTACGTTGAACAAAATGGATATCTCACAATTTTGATTGGATGTGTTTGGGAAAATGGTGGGCATGAGAGGGGCGGTAGTTGCTATATAATCACTTTCAACAATTGAGAAAGGGACTAGCCCTTTCAATTTCCAATTGAGTGAGCCCTTTTGAAGTTTCTACAACAACGCTTTCAGTAAAAACTTTATACGCCCCCAGGGCATAACTTAAAACCCCTGCCCTGAGGGCTGTGGGGAGTGGGGGGAGGTAGTTGCACTCAAATCACTTTTGACTATTAAAAAGGGTACTAGCCCTTTGAATTTCCAATCGAATGAGCCTGTTTTGAAGTTTTTACGACAACGCCTTCTATAAAAACCTTATATGCCCCAGGGCATAACTTAAAACCCTTCCCTGAGGGTCGTGGGGGAGTGTCCTCCTCAAAAACATATTTTCTATCTGGAAATCAACTACGCTGAACAAAATGACTATATCAAAATTTTGATTTGATGTGTTTGGGGGAATGATGGGCATGGAGGAGGGGGCTAGTTGCCCTCCAATCACTTTTGACTATTAAAAAAGGGCACTAGCTGTTTGAATTTCCAATCAAATGAGCCTGTTTTGAAGTTTCTACAACAACGCCTTCTATTAAAACCTCATATGCCCCAGGGCATAACTTAAAACCCTTCCCTGAGGGTCGTCGGGGAGTTTCCTCCTCAAAAACATATTTTCTATCTAGAAATCAACTACGCTGAACGAAATGGCTATCTAAAAATTTTGATTGGATGTGTTTGGGGGAATGATGGGCGTGAGGGTGGGGGTAGTTGTCCTCCAATCACCTTTGACTGTTCAAACGGGCACTAGCCCTTTGAAGTATCAATCGAATGAGCCTATTTGGAAGTTTCTACGACAACGCCTTCTATAAAAACCTTATATGCCCCCAGGACATAACTTAAAACCCTTGCCCTGAGGGTTGTGGGAGAGTATCCTCCTCAAAAAGATATTTTCTATCGGGAAATCGACTACGCTGAACAAAATGGCAATATCAAAATTTTGATTGGATGTATTTGGGGGAATGATGGATGTGGGGGGGGGGCTAGTTGCCCTCCAATCACTTTTAACTATGAAAAAGTACACTAGCCCTTTGAATTTCCAATCGAATGAGCCTTGTTTTGAAGCTTCTACGACAACGCCTTCTATAAAAACCTTAAATGGCCCCAGGTCATAACTTAAAACCCTTGCCCCGAGGGTTGTGGGGAAGTGTCCTCCACAAAAAAATATATTCTATCTGGAAATCAACTACGCTGAACAAAATGGCTATCTCAAAATTTTGATTGGATGTATTTGGATGAATTATGGGCTTGGGGGGGCTAGTTGCCCTCCAATCACTTTCGACTATTAAAAAGGGCACTAGCCACTCCAATTTCCAATCGAATGAGCCCTTTTCGAAGTTTTCTACGACGACTCCTTTGATACGAAGTGCCTGGGTAAAAAATAACAAATAACACATTGTGCCCACATCGTTCTTTACTTAGGCAGCGCTAGCGCGCTGCCTATGATACAGAAAGAATTGTGCATCATTGCTGGATAAGAGCGAGTCTAACAGGACAGGACTGAAAAAAGAGCTAACAGAGCTAAAATCTTAGGTGTAATAAAGGTTTAACATAGCTTAAAATCTCTAGTTATCAAACAATTTCAACTGCCAACTTGTTTCAGAATTCCTATCAAGTCGAACAAAAAAAACAAAAACAAAAAAACAACATAGTTTATGACGGATATCACTAAACCTAAGGAAACTTATTTATTTGGAATCAGCCTGCAAAGCCAATCATTTTTATGTATTTATTATTATTAAAATTCCGTTTTTAGAGTTATGGTTACTTTCGAGCCGAGATGCACTTTACTTTCACTTTGTTCCCGAAAATTGTTTAAAATTAGCTTTTTTTGTTATTGTTTTTTTTTAATTTTTTTTTTGTTCGACTTGATAGGAATTCTGAAACAACTTGGCAGTTGAAATTGCTTGATGACTAAAGATTTTTTTTTCTTCTAAAAGGCTTAATATTCTCAGGCTCTTGGCTTATGACGGATAACATTAAACCTAAGGAAATTTATGTATTTGGAATCAGCTTACAAAGCCAATCATTTTTATGTATTCCGTTTTTAGAGTTATGGTTACTTTCGGGCCGAGTTGCACTTTACTTTCACTTTGTTCCCAAAAACTGTTTAAAATTGGCTTTTTTTTGTTATAATTGTTTTCTGTTTTTTTATCTTCGACTTGATAGGAATTCTGAAACAAGATGGCAGTTGAAATTTCTTGATGACTAAAGATTTTTTTTCTTCTAAAAGGCGTAATATTCTCAGGCTCTTAGCTTATGACGGATAATATTAAACCTAAGGAAATTTATGTATTTGGAATCAGCATACAAAGCCAATCATTTTTATGCATCTATTGTTATTAAAATTCCGTTTTTAGAGTTATGGTTACTTTCGAGCCGAGTCGCACTAACATTAAAAAATTTCATCAAGAAATTTCAACTGCCAACTTGTTTCAGAATTCCTATCAAGTGGAACAAAAAAAAAACAAAAAAAAAAACAACTATAACAAAAATGCCAATTTTAAACAATTTTTGGGAACAAACTGAAAGTAAAGTGTAACTCGGCTCGAAAGTAACCATAACTCTAAAAACGGAATACATAAAAATCATTGGTTTTGTATGCTGATTCCAAATACATAAATTTCCTTAGGTTTAATGATAGCCGTCATAAGCTAAGAGCCTGAGAGTATTACGCGTATTAGAAGAACAAAAAATCTTTAGTCATCAAGAAATTTCAACTGCCAAATTGTTTCAGAATTATTATCAAGTCGAACAAAAAAAACAATAACAAAAAAAAGCCAATTTTAAAGAGTTTTTGGGAGCAAAGTGAAATTAAAGTGCAATTCGGCCCGAAAGTAACCATAACTCTAAAAACGGAATACATAAAAATCATTGGTTTTGTATGCTGATTCCAAATACATAAATTTCCTTAGGTTTAATGATAGCCGTCATAAGCTAAGAGCCTGAGAATATTAAACGTTTTAGAAGAAAAAAAATCTTTAGTCATTAAGAAATTTCAACTGCCAACTTGTTTCAGAATTCTTATCAAGTCGAACAAAAAAACAAACAAAAACAAAACAATAACAAAAAAAAAGCCAATTTTAAAGAGTTTTTGGGAACAGAGTGAAAGTAAAGTGCAACTCGGCCCGAAAGTAACCATAACCCTAAAAACGGAATACATAAAAATGATTGGTTTTCTATGCTGATTCCAAATACATAAATTTCCTTAGGTTTAATGATATCCGTCAGAAGCTAAGAGCCTGAGAATATTATGCCTTTTAGAAGAAAAAAAAATCTTTAGTCATCAAGAAATTTCAACTACCAACTTGTTTCAGAATTATTATCAAGTCGAACAAAAAAAAAAAAAAAAAAAAACTATAACAAAAAAAAAGCTAATTTTAAAGATTTTTTGGGAACAAAGTGAAAGTAAAGTGCAATTCGGCCCGAAAGTAACCATAACTCTAAAAACGGAATACATAAAAATGATTGGTTTTCTATGCTGATTCCAAATACATAAATTTCCTTAGGTTTAATGATATCCGTCAGAAGCTAAGAGCCTGAGAATATTATGCCTTTTAGAAGAAAAAAAAATCTTTAGTCATCAAGAAATTTCAACTACCAACTTGTTTCAGAATTATTATCAAGTCGAACAAAAAAAAAAAAAAAAAAAAAAAACAAAAAAAAACTATAACAAAAAAGCTAATTTTAAAGAGTTTTTGGGAACAAAGTGAAAGTAAAGTGCAATTCGGCCCGAAAGTAACCATAACTCTAAAAACGGAATACATAAAAATGATTGGCTTTATATGGTGATTCCAAATACATAAATTTCCTTATGTTTAACGTTATCCATCATAAGCTAAGAGCCTAAGAGTATTACGCGTATTAGAAGAACAAAAAATCTTTAGTCATCAAGAAATTTCAACTGCCAACTTGTTTCAGAATTACTATCAAGTCGAACAAAAAAAACTATAACAAAAAAAAAGCCAATTTTAAAGAGTTTTTGGGAGCAAAGTGAAATTAAAGTGCAATTCGGCCCGAAAGTAACCATAACTCTAAAAACGGAATACATAAAAATCATTGGTTTTGTATGCTGATTCCAAATACATAAATTTCCTTAGGTTTAATGATATCCGTCATAAGCTAAGAGCCTGAGAATATTTCACGTTTTAGAAGAAAAAAAATCTTTAGTCATTAAGAAATTTCAACTGCCAACTTGTTTCAGAATTCTTATCAAGTCGAACAAAAAAACAAACAAAAACAAAACAATAACAAAAAAAGCCAATTTTAAAGAGTTTTTGGGAACAAAGTGAAAGTAAAGTGCAACTCGGCCCGAAAGTAACCATAACCCTAAAAACGGAATACATAAAAATGATTGGCTTTCTATGCTGATTCCAAATACATAAATTTCCTTAGGTTTAATGATATCCGTCAGAAGCTAAGAGCCTGAGAATATTATGCCTTTCAGAAGAAAAAAAAAACGTTAGTCATCAAGAAATTTCAACTACCAACTTGTTTCAGAATTATTATCAAGTCGAACAAAAAAAAAAAAAAAAAAAAAACTATAACAAAAAAAAAGCTAATTTTAAAGAGTTTTTGGGAACAAAGTGAAAGTAAAGTGCAACTCGGCCCGAAAGTAACCATAACCCTAAAAACGGAATACATAAAAATGATTGGCTTTATATGCTGATTCCAAATACATAAATTTCCTTATGTTTAACGTTATCCATCATAAGCTAAGAGCCTAAGAGTATTACGCGTATTAGAAGAACAAAAAATCTTTAGTCATCAAGAAATTTCAACTGCCAACTTGTTTCAGAATTATTAGCAAGTCGAACAAAAAAAACGATAACAAAAAAAAAGCCAATTTAAACAGTTTTTGGGGACAAAGTGAAAGTAAGTGAAACTCGACCCGAAAGTAACCATAACTCAAAAAAATGGAATGCATAAAAATGATTGGCTTTGTATGCTGATTCCAAATACATAAATTTCCTTAGGTTTAATGATATCCGTCAGAAGCTAAGAGCCTGAGAATATTATGCCTTTCAGAAGAAAAAAAAAACGTTAGTCATCAAGAAATTTCAACTACCAACTTGTTTCAGAATTCTTATCAAGTCGAACAAAAAAAAAAACAAAAAAAAACTATAACAAAAAAAAAGCCAATTTTAAACAGTTTTTGGAAACAAAGTGAAAGTAAAGTGCAACTCGACCCGAAAGTAACCATAACTCTAAAAAATGGAATGCATAAAAATGATTGGCTTTGTATGCTGATTCCAAATACATATATTTCCTTAGGTTTAATGTTATCCGTCGAAAGCTAAGAGCCTGAGAATATTAGAAGAAAAAAAAAATCTTTAGTTATCAAGAAATTTAACTGCCAACTTGTTTCAGAATTCTTATCAAGTCGAACAAAAAAAAACAAAGAAAAAAAACTATAAAAAAAAGCCAATTTTAAACAGTTTTTGGGAACAAAGTGAAAGTAAAGCGCAACTCGGCCCTAAAGTAGCCATAACTCTAAAAACGGAATCCATAAAAATGATTGGCTTTGTATGCTGATTCCAAATACATAAATTTCCTTAGGTTTAATGTTATCCGTCCTAAGCTAAGAGTCTGAGAATATTACGCCTTTTAGAAGAAAAAAAATCTTTAGTCATCAAGAAATTTCAACTGCCAACTTGTTTCAGAAATCTTATCAAGTCGAACAAAAAAAACAAACAAAAACGAAAGTATAACAAAAAGCTAATTTTAAACAGTTTTTGGGAACAAAGTGAAAGTAAGGTGCAACTCGGCTCGAAAGTAACCATAACTCTAAAAACGGAATTTTATTAACAATGGATACATAAAAATGATTGGCTTTGCAGGCTGATTCCAAATACATAAATTTCCTTAGGTTTAGTGACATCCGTCATAAGCTTTTTTTTTTTTTTTTGACTTGATAGGAATTCTGAAACAAGTTGGCAGTTGAAATTGTTTGATGACTAGAGATTTTAAGCTATGTTAAACCTTTATTACACCTAAGATTTTAGCTCTGAAAGCTCTTTAATTATATTGATCTTTTTAACGAATTGGCCTTTTACTAGCATTTAATCCCATTGAATTTAAGTACGTTAAACCAAAAATGGCTAAGTTTGTTAAAGATGAGCTACTTTCTTGCGAAAACACACAAAATCAGAAAAAATGTTAAATGTTGCTTTATTGATGTCCATTGTGGTTAGAGTCATTCATGGTTCGTACTCGTAATTCTCTCACTAATCAAATATTGTGTACTTGTGTATTATAACGACCACAGAGTTTCATCCCAAATCATTCTCTAAAATGTCTCACTGTTTCTCCCAAAAAATCCCTAAAATAGTGATTAATTTGTTTCGCCCGAATAATCCCCTAAAAATAATTTCTGAATGTTCATTTGTTTCGCCATCCTTTTGCGATGTAAGAGAAATAAATTGACCTATAAAAAGGTGTCATTGATCCTGTCTCGTTAGAATCGCTCTTATCCAGCAATGCATAACTAGTTCCCCCACACCCATCATTCCCCCAAATACGTCCAATCAAAATTTTGAGATTTTTTATTCAGCGTAGTTGATTTCCACATAGAAAATATCTTTTTGAGGAGGACATTCCGCCACAACCCTCGGGGCAAGGGTTTTAAGTTATGCCCTGGGGCATATAAGGTTTTTTATAGAAGGTGCTGTCGTATAAACTTCAAAAAAAGGCTCATTCGATTGGAAATAAAAAGGGCTAGTGCAATTTTTAATAGTCGAAAGTGATTGGAGGGCAACTGCCTCCCACGCCCATCATTCCCCCAAACACATCCAATCAAAATTTTAATATTGCCATTTTGTCCAGCGTAGTTGATTTCCCGATAGAAAATATCTTTTTGAGGAGGACACTCTCCCACAACCCTCGGGGCAAGGGTTTTAAGTTATGTCCTGAGGGCATATAAGGTTTTTATAGAAGGCGTTGTCGTGGAAACTTCAAAAAAGGCTCATTCGATTGGAAATTCAAAGGGCTAGTGCCCGTTTGAAAAGTCAAAGGTGATTGGAGGACAACTAGCCCCCCCCCCTGCACCCATCATTCCCCCAAACACATCCAATCAAAATTTTGAGATAGCCATTTTGTCCAGCGTAGTTGATTTCCAGATAGAAAATATGTTTTTGAGGAGGACACTTCCCTACAACCCTCGGGGCAAGGGTTTTAAGTTATTTGATTTTAAGTTAGAATCAGCGTAGTTGATTTCCACATAGAAAATATCTTTTTGAGGAGGACATTCCGCCACAACCCTCGGGGCAAGGGTTTTAAGTTATGCCCTGGGGGCATATAAGGTTTTTTATAGAAGGTGCTGTCGTATAAACTTCAAAAAAAGGCTCATTCGATTGGAAATAAAAAGGGCTAGTGCAATTTTTAATAGTCGAAAGTGATTGGAGGGCAACTGCCTCCCACGCCCATCATTCCCCCAAACACATCCAATCAAAATTTTAATATTGCCATTTTGTCCAGCGTAGTTGATTTCCCGATAGAAAATATCTTTTTGAGGAGGACACTCTCCCACAACCCTCGGGGCAAGGGTTTTAAGTTATGTCCTGAGAGCATATAAGGTTTTATAGAAGGCGTTGTCGTGGAAACTTCAAAAAAGGCTCATTCGATTGGAAATTCAAAGGGCTAGTGCCCGTTTGAAAAGTCAAAGGTGATTGGAGGACAACTAGCCCCCCCCCCTGCACCCATCATTCCCCCAAACACATCCAATCAAAATTTTGAGATAGCCATTTTGTCCAGCGTAGTTGATTTCCAGATAGAAAATATGTTTTTGAGGAGGACACTTCCCTACAACCCTCGGGGCAAGGGTTTTAAGTTATTCCCTGGGGGTATATAAGGTTTTTATAGAAGACTTTGTCGTAGAACCTTCAACAAAGGCTCATTCGATTGGAAATTCAAAGGGCTAGTACCCATTTCTAATACTCGAAAGTGATTGGAAGGAAACTAGCCCCCCCACGCCTATCATTCCCCCAAACACATCCAATCAAAATTTTGAGATAGCCATTTTGTCCAGCGTAGTTGATTTATAGATAGAAAATATGTTTTTGAGGAGGACACTCCCCCACGATCTTCAGGGCAAGGGTTTTAAGTTATGCCCTGGGGACATATGAGGTTTTTATAGAAGGGGTTGTTGTAGAAACTTCAAAACAGGCTCATAAGATTGGAAATTCAAAATGCTTGTGCCCTTTTTTATAGTCGAAAGTGATTGGAGGGCAACTAGCCCCCTCCTCCACGCCCATCATTCCCCCAAACACATCTAATCAAAATTTTGAGATAGTCATTCTGTTCAGCGTAGTTGATTTCCAAATAGAAAATTTGTTTTTGAGGAAGAAAGTCCCCCACAACTCTCAGGGCAAGGGTTTTAAGTTATGTCCTGGGGGCATATAAGGTTTTTATAGAAAATGTTGTTGTAGAAACTTCAAAACAGGCTCATTCGATTGGAAATTCAAAGGGCTAGTACCCTTTTTAGTAGTCGAAAGTGATTTGAGTGCAACTAGCCCCCCCCTCATGCCCTTCATTCCCCCAAACACATCCAATCAAAATGTTGAGATAGCCATTTTGTTCAGCGTAGTTGATTTCCTGAAAGAAAATATGTTTTTGAGAAGTACAATCCTCCACATCCCTCAGGGCAAGGGTTTTAAGTTATGCCCTGGGGCTATATAAGGTTTTTAAAGAATGCGGTGTCGTAGAAACTTACATGAAAACTCATTGTAGCGTAGATAGGTAGCAATGTGCCCTTTAGTCAGCAAAAAAAAACTGGTAAAAGGTGAATTTTCAAAAAATCTCATAGTAAAAGTAGAATAGCCCCAACCTTGTTGGAAATGTAAAAGTAATCAGTGTTAGATGTAGAAAAAAAAACTTTAGTATAGTAGCTAGGCTAGAACCACGAATAATCTTAGTCCGGTAGATGAATTTTAGATAGGGATGTATAATAAAATACGAAAAGTAATAGAGAAAATTTTTAGCACTCCTAATTAAGCTTATATAAAAGTATAAAATAATAAAATGTCAATTAAAATTACGTAGGACAAATAGTAAATAAATAGCAAATATTTCAAAAACTCAAGGGCAAGCAAGTCCTAATGACAGGACGTCATTAAATACTGGGAAGGGTAATATGTACCGTGAGTAAAATGTGATATATTTGAAATACAAAAAAATAAAATCTTTTTCTTTCTAAAGATAATTCCGACTTCCTCTAATTATGTTAAATCTAGTTTCAAAAAAGAAAAGTTCTTAATCAGCAAAAAGAGAAATTGCATTTTAGCCTTAGCCAAAGAATGACGCTATTCAGTTTTGAATTTCGCTAAGATAGTTGGCAATAAAAAAAGATACTAGACACAATGTTTCTCAGGAAGTTTAAATTATAAGAGCGGTGTGAACGTTCAATTCATCAGAAATATTTAAAACAAATTATTGGACGAGGAGTTCGCATAATGTAATGCATTTGCGAACATAATTACAAAATAGCGGCCCCCTCCACAGGACTTGGGCCAATCGTGGGGTAGCTCTCACGGCACATGATCAGGACTTAGGATATATAGCGAAGAAAAGTGTTTTTCGTGCTCTCATTATTAAGATCAGAATTGTTTCGGCGCTCAGACATTGCAATTCAGTCATTATTGTTATCTCAGTCACCATTGTTGCCAGTTGAAGTGAACCACTGCTGTACCCCTAATATGTAAGTCACAATAAAACTATTGCTTTTCTACTTGTGTTTTATATTTTATATGTCTGTATCTAGTCGCGAGACATATAATTAGTTCGCATACCTCCAAGGTAGGGCTCCCAGGGATCTGATTTCTGCATAACATTAGAGGTAATTGACGAGAAGATAACTCGAGGAAGCGAGGTCACGCTCCCGGATTGATAGTTGGAGGATTTCTAACCTACCACAATTCTGCATTTTATTTTCTCGCTTTCAGCGAGTGGCGCGATCGGTATACCGCTTTAAATCATAACATTACATATGGCACAGTCCTTAGCGCTATAAGCGGCGCTATCGGAGAACTTATAAGGTGTAAGTTCACAGTCTTAAAGCATAGTATTACATTTGACGCGGTCAATCTTTATTACCGCAATTAGGACAGCCATAAATTTTTATCGCTACAAACACATCCAATCAAAATTCTGAGATATCCATTTTGTTCAACGTAGTTGAAAGTTCTGGAAATTAGGTATTTTAGGATGATAACCCCCTCAGAGCCCTCAGTGCAAGGGTTGTAAGTTATGACCTTCATATGTCCTATAAGATTACTATTTTGGGAAAGCTCTTGTTACATGTATTGCACTTGTACGGCTTTTCACTGGTGTGGGTTCTCATATGGATGGAAAGATTAGCCTTCATATTAAAACTGTGCTTGCAAACGTCACACTTGAATGGCTTTTCATCGGTGTGGGTTCTCATATGTATGGAAAGATTAGCCTTCATATTAAAACAGTGCTTGCACACGTCACACTTGAATGGCTTTTCATTGGTGTGGGTTCTCATATGTATGGAAAGATTAGCCTTCATATTAAAACTGTGCTTACACACGTCACACTTGAATGGCTTTTCATCGGTGTGGGTTCTCATATGTATGGAAAGATTATTCCTGTTATTAAAATTACGCATACATGTATTGCAGGTGTATGGCTTTTCACCGGTGTGGGTTCTCATATATATGACATGAGAACTCTTGTGACTAAAACTTTGCTTGCATACTTCTCAATTGAATGACCTTTCACCGGTGTGGGTTCTCATATGTTTGGCAAGAGTATTCTGGTGACTGAAACTTTGCTTGCACACTTCACAATTGAATGGCTTTTCACCAGCGTGGGTTCTCATATGTACGGCAAGAGAGTTCTTGTGACTAAAACTTTGCTTGCATACTTCACAATTGAATGGCTTTTCACCGGTGTGTTCTCATATGTACGGAAAGATTACTCACATTATTAAAACTGTGCTTTCATACGTCAAACTTGAATGGCTTCTCACCTGTGTTGATCCTGACATGTTCGATAAGATTACTATTTTGAGAAAAGCTCTTGTTACATGTATTATACTTGTATGGCTTTTCATCGGTGTGGGTTCTTATATGTATGGTATGACTAGCCTTGACATTAAAACTGGGCTTGCACACGTCACATTTGAACGGTTTTTCATCGGTGTGGGTTCTCATATGTATGGAAAGATTAGCCTTCATATTAAAACTGTGCTTACACACGTCACACTTGAATGGCTTTTCATTGGTGTGGGTTTTCATATGTATGGAAAGATTACTCCTGTTATTAAAGCTACGCATATATGTATTGCACGTGCATGGCTTTTCACCGGTGTGGGTTCTCATATGTATGACAAGAGAACTCTTTTGACTAAAACTTTGCTTGCATACTTCTCAATTGAATGGCCTTTCACCGGTGTGGCTTCTCATATGTGTGGCAAGAGTATTCTTATGACTGAAACTTTGCTTGCATACTTCACAATTGAATGGCTTTTCACCGGTGTGTGTTCTCATATGTACGGAAAGATTACTCACATTATTAAAACTGCGCTTGCATACGTCACACTTGAATGGCTTCTCACCAGTGTGGATCCTCACATGTTCAATAAGATTACTATTATGAGAAAAGCTCTTGTTACATGTATTACACTTGTATGGCTTTTCACCGGTGTGGGTTCTCATATGTATGGAAAGACTAGCCTTGACATTAAAACTGCGCTTGCACACGTCACACTTGAATGGCTTTTCATCGGTGTGGGTTCTCATATGCATGGAAAGATGAACCTTGACATTAAAACTGCGCTTGCACACGTCACACTTGAATGGCTTTTCATCGGTGTGGGTTCTCATATGTATGGAAAGGTTACTCACATTATTAAAACTGCGTTTGCATACGTCACAATTGAATGGCTTCTCACCAGTGTGGATGCTCATATGTCTGATAAGATTACTACTGTGAGAAAAGCTCTTGTTACATGTATTGCACTGGTATGACTTTTCACCAGTATGGGTTCTCATATGTATGGAAAGATGAGCCTTGACATTAAAACTGCGCTTGCACACGTCACACTTGAATGGCTTTTCACCTGTGTGGGTTATCATATGTATGGCAAGAGAATTCTTGTGACTGAAACTTTGCTTGCATACTTCACAATTGAATGGCTTTTCACCGGTGTGGGTTCTCATATGTACGGAAAGATTACTCACATTATTAAAACTGCGCTTGCATACGCCACACTTGAATGGCTTCTCACCAGTGTGGATCCTCAAATGCTTGATAAGACTACTATTTTGAGAAAAGCTCTTGTTACATGTATTGCACTTGTATGACTTTTCACCGGTGTGGGTTCTCATATGTGTGGCAAGAGTATTCTTGTGACTGAAACTTTGCTTGCATACTTCACAAATGAATGGCTTTTCACCGGTGTGGGTTCTCATATGTAAGACGAGAGAATTCTTGTGACTAAAACTTTGCTTGCATACTTCACAATTGAATGGCTTTTCACCGGTGTGTGTTCTCATATGTACGGAAAGATTACTCACATTATTAAAACTGCGTTTGCATACGTCACACTTGAATGGCTTCTCACCAGTTTGGATCCTCACATGTTTGATAAGACCACTATTTTGAGAAAAGTTCTTGTTACACGTATTGCACTCGTATGGCTTCTCACCAGTGTCGATCCTCACATGTTGAATGAGATGACTATTGTGCAAAAAGCTCTGATTATATGTATTGCACTTGTATGGTTTTTCAATGGCGTGGGTCGTCATGTCTATGGCAAGAGTATTCTTAAGATTATTGCATATAGATTGTTTCTCGTCATTTTGAAAGGATGTTTCATTCTTCTTATTTGCTGCGTCCTCCTCTGTTTTTTCAGGTAGTTTCTTCTTCTGGTTAGTCAGCTTCTTTGTTTCTGGATTCTCATCAAAAATGTCTACTGGAGAGATATTTGTATTAGATAGCTCAGTTACAGTACAGTCCGTTAGAAACCGACTGGACTGATTGGTTCCATTTGCAAAAATGATCGCATGATCACAGTCTTGTTCATTCAGTGAATTCATCTTTGAGGGTTCAAACCTATAAGCTTAATCTCGTTATCGAGTTGTTTTTGATCCAATGAAAAACAAACTAATTTCAAATGTCAGGTATTTTTCTAATTCTAATTAAAACATTAAAATTATTGCTCAGGTACCATAAATAATTTTGCAGTTTACATAAGAACTTTAGCGATTCTGAACTGAACTTAAAACATTGTTCATCTTTGTTTTTTCATGCCTTTAAAAAAAATTGCGTGTACCTTAAAAAAATCGTTAATAATGTTTCTGAAATATGAAATGAAAATGGTATGCGTATACTGCTCGGGATTTTTTCTTTTAGAATAACAGCATTTGTAGACGTGTTATTTTTAATTTAAAACGCTTTTTAAAGTTTTGGTAACGATGGGTTGCGGTTCACCTTTTACTAGGTTGCAGCTAGAGGTGCAACCATGATTATCCGAGGGATTGCATCGTGTCCGAAGAAATCTTTGGGAATTAATGTTTAAACTTGGAGTAAGTTTTTTTGGACAAATTATTCTTCGAAGAACAAATTCTTGTAGAAACTTGTATAGTAAGAAATGAATGGAAAAAAATATTATATTTAAATCTTTTTAAATTAAAGAATACTGAGGAAAGTATCTAAACCGACCAACCAAAAACTTTACTTCAAAACACAGCGTTACAGAAAAAGCTATAGATAGCATTATGAAATATAATTTTTGGTTTTGTTTACTATGGACTGCAGACCGCAGTCCAAAATATAAATGTTTTTACTTTTATAACTTTAATAAATCAAGTAATATTAACATTTTGATTACTAAATATCAGTATATGTATATTAAACATACAATGCACATTCATTTGTATCTTTTTCAGTAAAGTGCAAGTTATGTTCTGGCCTGGTGAAGGTATATCAGTCCACCTAAATTCATGATAATGTCATTAGTTTCAGTAGTATATAATGAAGCTATAGGTTGACGTAGTTCCGTCCCGGTACTTCGGGACAGAACGTTAACGGTTAACGTTAAGATACCTTTCTTTTGAAACCTCCCTCCTATTCTGAAGTTAAGCTTTGCAACAACAAAGGATGAACTAAACGACTTGTAATCCTTTTCCTTAAAGATTCAGCCAAGTTTCACTCTTGTGTTTAAAAGCTGACGGATTTTTCCAATTAGCAACATTGTTTTTTTCAATTAGCGACTTTTGAAACATTCTTCCTTTTTCAAGATTAAATTTATGTAATTTTTCCTTTTAACTGACAAATTTGCTAGACTAATTAGTTAAACTTCTCTAGTTTTGTTTTGATTAATAAAGTTTAATTCAGAATACATTAAGAAAACAGAGCTACCTTTTTTCGATTTAATTAGGGTCAACCTGTGAAGAAATTCTCCCCTATTCATGTAATCACATTGTACATCAAGGTGTGCCAAAAAGCTGAAAATTTGGATTTTTATTATTATCTCAAATATTTTGATCAAGTAGGGGGTACTTTCCTATCTCCTTTGATGTCTAGGGAACGTAAAAAAAGCGTAGCCGATTAAGAGCTCCTTGATTTTTTTTTTAATTTAGCAATGAAACTCTTTTAATCTCAAAACGTTTTCTTGGAGCCTGGGGGGCTTAGAACTTTTAGAGAAAAGACTTCTGTTCCAAAGAGAGAAACAAGACCATCCCAAAAAACTGGGATCGGGATGGAGCATTAAGTGAAGTCCTTCAAATACACAGACAAAAACAAACTTCGCAAGATTTTCATTTTAACGGTTGCAGGACCAAGTACAAAAATATATAAAATATCTTAAAAAATTATCTGTATCATTTAATTTTTTTAAAATTATTGTGATGATTTCTGCTGTGGGGAGTAAATAGGTGCAAGAGTAACATTCAGGGAAACGATTTAATTCTGGTGAAGGACTCAGACCTATCTCTAAATACCCGCTATTCCCCTTTACTTTTGTAGTTCTACTTCTATGACTTTAAATACCACATTTAGAAATAAACACGCACTGTGCATTAATTTTTGTACATGGGTGCTAACGCTTCAATTTTAATTTGGAGGGACTTACCAGTGTCGTTGATTGTCGTGTAGCCTCACTAAGCCTCACTCTCGGTCTTTTTTGGCCCTTAAGATTTATTTTTGAAATTTTGAGTCTTTGATGTTTAAAGCACTTAGAACTTTGTATGCAATGTAAATGTGATGCACTTCTTGTTTGGTATTCAATTTACAGAAAGTAGTCTTTCATTTTGCCAATGACAGGAAACTTTGTACGTATGCGATGGTTGAATATGGGTCTCCATTCTTGGTGAAAATTTACAGCAAAAGACTGATGAAAATTCGGCTAGTGTTATTTTATCAACCCTGCTTCATATATATATTGATGTCAAGTAAGTGTTTTATGATTTTTGGAGAAATCACTCGGCACAGGAGGCTGTAATAAGCAGCACAACGTTGGCGGCAATAAGCAGCACAACAGTGCAAAGCACATATGTAACGTTTTTACAGATGTAAAAATCCTGTAATCGTTTACAGGATCCTGTAATCCAGTAATCCTGTAAATCGTTTTAATGAAGCTTTTAATCATGAAAGTTATTAGTTAAATTCAGAAGAATCGACCTAAGAAATTCCTTAATACTTTCTCCAAGTTGCTATGGATGCTTACTTTTTTATTGATTTGATCATTTTCATGATGTGATAGCTACTGGTTTGATAGATCTCGTATTATAATGACGTCATAGATAAAAATACGTAACAGACACCACACATAAGGCTATTTGAAATTTCGCTCTTCCCTCGATTCCAATCATTTGACCACTCAAAAAGGTCACTGAAAATCGTGAATTTCCATTCAAAGAAGCCTTCTCCCGATATTATGAAACCATTGGTTTGATACCATCATTCTCGAAGAATAAAACAAGCAAATACGCATCCACGACCTTTCTTCTTGCAAAAGAAATACAAAAGTATATTTTTGTTGAGAGAAGCTTGAGGTCTCCATTGTAAGGACCTCTGATATGCTGAATCTGATGGTGGGATGGTTGTTTAGGTCTTTTAATTTTTTAGAATTTTTTCCTTTTTTGAAAATCAGGTATTTTTCTCAGGCTTGTAGATTTTGAAGGGTAAAACTAAATTTAATGGATATATTTTTAGAATCAGCCGAAAAGCCCAGTTGGTTTGATGAAATTATTCTTATCATTTTGTTTTTTTAAGAGTTTCGGTTACTATTGCCGAGTCTTTTTTTTCTTAAAGTTAATTACGATGAACTGTTTGATATTTCTCGCTTTTTTAAAGATATTCCCTATTGGCTGTTCAAAACTGATTTATTACAAAGATGGCAGAGTTTCTTCTTATTTCTTTCTGATTTTAGTTCATTGATGCTCCAAGTTTAATTCAGAACCAACGAATAAAAAAAATATTTGCCCTTTCTCCTAAGTTATCCTGGTTTATGTAAATTAACCTTTGTTATAACTCATAAGCCCTATAATTTTTTTTCCATGCCTTTTGCTTTACCTATTCGGTTTGGTCTTGCCACGTCTGATGCTCCAGGTTGTTCGGACAAACATTTCTTGAATTGGATTATGTGTATTGACATTGAATTGGGTATTGATTATCCTGGAATTCTGTTCTGTTGAATTCTGTACATTTGATTGTCCATGCTATTGTTCTTTCGAGGACAAATCATTGTCAGTTGTCACTCGTTCAAAGAGATTCCTCAGTGACGATTTTAAAATGACTACAAAGATGACAATTTTTCTTTCTATGTTTTTTTTTTATTTTATTTGATTTCTTTCTATGTTCTTTCTTTTCATTTTTCTGATTTCTTTCGTTTTCTTTCTATGTTTTTTTTTTTATTTTAGTTGATTTGCGCTCTATAAGTTTAATTCAGCACGAACGAGTGAAAAAAATATTTTTTCACTCGTTAAAATTTCTTCATTCGGAGAATTTCTTCACAGGTTGATCCTAAATAAATAAAAAAAAGGCAGCTCTGTTTTCTTAATGTATTTTGAATTAAACTTTAATTGTGAAAATATTTAATTGTGAAAATAATTATAAAATATGAATAATTGTGGATTTAATTGTGAAAATACCTTTTTTATATTTTGTTGTTGGAGATGAGTACACTTGCTTCTAGGGGTCAATCCCTAGTGTCATTGATTATGCATTGGTAGGCGGGGAGTTTGGCACTTGTGTTTCGGATTTTGAGGTTCTCCAGGTGCTGGGCTCGGATCATTTTCCGATAAAAATTTCTCTCCAAATTAGTAGGCTATCTCACTTGACTTCTCTCCCCCGTGTTAGCACTAAAAATCAAGCCCTAGGGGCAAAAATGTTGTGTCAGGATTGGTCTGAGGAAGAAACTAAAGTAATGAAGGCTCGATTTTGTTCAGAAGAGATTTTGGACAAATTAAAAGGTTTAAGTGACAGTTTTGCATATTATTAAGACTATATTAAGAATTTTGCATACGAAATGAAAGGGGACCTTGCTATTCTAAAAATTAATTTAGAATTTTGATTCATTGATGTGAAAAAGTTGTGTACACCTGTATCTGTTTCATTAATTAGAGCTACAGAGTTGCATTTAAAACAAGCAGAGTTATGTTGAAAGATTTTAGTGCTAGAGTTTTAGCTTTTCATACTTACCTGGCTGAGGAGCTGCCTTAATCATAAAGGAGATACTCCCAGAGTGAGGCTTTTCCATTGCACTTTGGATGAGAAGTATACAGCCGTTTTCAGTGGGGATTTTTTCTGGTGGGGGGATTGGGGAGAGGGGGTTACATGGGATGATTGTTCCATGGAGGAATTTTTCATGGGGAAAGGGAATTTTTCATGAAGCGGGTTCCAGATTTCCCAGCATTATTTAAAACACGAGCATAAACTAAATAAAGAAAAATTCAACTGAAAGAAAGGAGCAAGATTAAAACTTAAAACGAACAAAATTATTACGTATATCCCCGAAAATTTGGGGATAGTGGAGGCCCTGCTGATACCCCCACCGCAGTAAGCTCAAGGACCTCGGCAGGCCAAATAATTTGCCAATCTCTGCCAAAACGGCTCCCAATGTTTTTGCAACGTTTTCTGTTCTTGGTTACATTTTTGCAATCAGCAAATTCCATCTTGCATCAATATTGAAACCTTGATAGTCTCGTATCTCTGCCCAAATCTTAATCTACCCTTTTTTAGAGCTCTGAGCAATTGAGATGACTTTTGAAGTGTTTATTAGTTATCTATCACCTGGTATCTAAGCATATAGTCACATTTCCTACAGATAAATTCTCCTTGGAATTAGAATTTTAGGGATCCTTTTAGCTATGGATCAGAGGTCAATCATTCTCACATCTCATCTTCAACATATCAGTCAAGGTATTTCACCGTAATGTCCTACTGGTTGAAAGCCTGGTATGTTGTTCTAAATAGTGTCTGTTTTTTTATGGGGGGGGGGGTGGGCTTCAACACTTCTCTGCCGAAATTACTATCAATTTGAAGAAAACAATCAGCATGTTTTATTTGAATGCATGTCTGCTTCATGAGGCTCCAAAACCTTTAAAAGTTATTCCCAGTTTACACAGATACAAGGAAACTCCTGTGTTGCTATGAATCACCATTTCCCCCCCCCCTCAAACTAGATCAGCCATCTTTGAAAAATTGATTTACGTCCTAAAGAAGAATCTTCTAAACCTTGGGAAGTTCATACCAACCACAGCACATCCCTATAAACCAGTTCAACGCAGTGAAAGGACCTTTATTTCGGTTCAAATACCTCCCTGCATAAGAAGAAGAAGCATTCACTGCCTCTTACAATATACCAAAACAGCTCCTCGACGGTTTGTTTGTATCTTTGTTATTGCATTTTCTTATGATTTACATGCGTGATTGGAGTAACAAAGATGGTAGTAACTAGCTGTTGAACAAAAAGAACATGAAACAGAACTTTAATAATACGATGGAATAAACTATGTGCATAATTGTGGGCGTCTGAATGGGGGGGGGGGTCAGCATCAGCCTCATAAATAATGCAGTATATCGTCCAGATAATAAATACATTCTAAGACCACACTGGCTATACATGACAAGTGAGACTCAGAGAGGAAAGAAAATAACACAATGAAAAATAAAATAAAAAAAAGGTGAAAAAACGAGGATTTTGTCAGCCAGTGGCGAACTATGAAGAAGAAGAAATAAGCAAATATTTCAACAAGGACCTCCGCCGAGTCGTTCTCATTGCTAAACAAAAAAGAAAGAAAAGAAAAAGAAACCAACGAAAATCGAACCTTTCGAAGTTTACTTTCGTTAACCTTTCGTTAGCCTTTCGAACTTTTCGAAAGGTTCGATTTTCGTTGGTTTCTTTTTCTTTTCTTTCTTTTTGTTTAGCAATGAGGACGACTCGGCGGAGGTCCTTGTCAAAATATTTGCTTATTTCTTCGTTTTCATAGTTCGCCACTGGCTGACAAAATCCTCGTTTTTTCACCTTTTTGATTTGATTTTTCATTTTTTTATTTTCTTTTCTCTCTAAGTTTCACTCGTCTAGATAATATTTTTTTTTTTAATTTAATGACTGATCGATTTTTAAAGTATTTCAAGAAATCCGGCTTCCCCTCCATGGAAATTTCCTTCCACGTAATTCCCCCGCCAGAAATATCCCCCTTCACCCGAAAAGTATTTGTATACTTCCATTAACCAATAGTATATGTAGACAATTGGCAAAGTTCATAGCTTGCAGCCCTTCACTGGGGACTGTGGGGGGTCAAGTCATCCTCAAAGACATAGTTACTAGATCTTTCAACAATGCTGAACAAAACTGGCTATATCAAAATTTTGATCAGGTGACTTTGGGGGGGGGGGGAGAAGGGGAATGGGAAGGGGACTAGGTGCTCTCCAATATTTTGGTCACGTAAAAGAACAACTTGATTTAGTTGTTCTCTTTGCATATACAAACCATTAAACCTTGTGGGGCCAGTAGCATGAATTGTGTTTTTTTAGTGTTTTGTCAATGATTGGTTGCTAGAGATCTTTGATTTTACATTGAAATTCAACTGTAATGATTTTTCCGACAAAGTTCCTTCTACTTCAAATATTTCGACCCAACATTCACATAAATTTCAAAAATTTTGCCAGATTTTCTTTTTTATCCTTAATTGGCCAATTTGATGCCCCTTTAGAAAACTGGAGTTTGCAGCTGCATACATTGCACATGAAATGGATCATGGGGAAAAAAGGAAAAGTATACTAATAATAACAATAATAATAGTAATAATAATAATAACAAATATTGCATAGATGGCGTATAGCTCTGTACAACGAACGAATTACGCATTAAAATTCAGATTAACATATTTAGTAAGAACAAAATAATTACTTCCGGTTCATTCACTTAATTTTATCTGAGAGGTTCATTAACTGTGTTCATGTTTAGAGTTTTAAGGTTCTTTTTTAATATTGCCTAAATGTAAGTGGAATTTGATCATTTCAGAGGCATTTGCGTAAGATATATCAGATTTTTATTGCTATTGTTTGAACATTTTGAGAAAAAATGCACCTTCATGCCTCAAAAAAGCGTCCTATGCTTAAAAAATATATCTCATGTAACTTGTGTTACTTGAATATTTCAGATATATTTGCTTAAAATATATCCGTTTTTAATACTAATGTTAGAACTTTCTTAGAAAAATGTACCTTTCGGACAAGCTTCAAAATAGCATTCTATACTTAAAACATACATCTCAAATAACTCGATGACCATGAACATTTTAGACGCATTTGCTTAAAATATGTTCAATTTTATTACTTTTGTTAGAATATTTTTAGAAAAAAATGTACCTTCATGCCCCAAACGGTATTCTATTCTTAAAAATATATCTCAAGTAACATTTTTGCTTGAAATACAAAAAAAACTAATCTCGTTTTTTTTTACTTTTAAAAGACTTAGTTTCCATGGTAACCAAACATGTACTTTCTGGATAATTGAGGAGAGCAATATTCTTAGGATTAGTATGAAGCCATACTACATAGTGTTCCAATTTGATGACAGACCATGCACCATATTTCACCTATATGACCGATTTTAGTTAAATAGAAACTTGAGAGGCTTCTCTAAACACGAGAAAGGATTTGCATAATTCTTTGCGGAAAAATGCAAAACCTTTGAAATGGATTAGTTAGAATAATTCTATAACAGCAGTTTGACAACTATCTCGGTTAGCGTCTCAGCTATTTATGTTTGCGATTCAGGTTCAGGGTTGCCACTTCAACAAAACTACTGGTACTAGCCAGGATAGCTCAAAAGTACTGCCACGACAGAAAAGTACTAACTCCCTGCCTAAAAATTTACCGCGTGTTGCGCGAAGCGCAACACGCGGCATTTTAGCACCGTAGTTTTTCTTTGGCTTATCATATAAGCCAGAGTAATTTTTATTTTTTTTTTCTGTATAGCTAGTCGAACACTGACTTCCGATATGGCAAAAAAGGGCCACTGATATGGGAAGCAACTACAATCAAAATCATCGAAGTTATCTCTGGATGTTCACTATGAACGGTCTGTAATTGCCTAGTAGGGTAATAAGGCGTCCAGACTATCCGTTTTCTGGGAAAATAGGACAGAAAACTGGAAGCAGGAAAAGTAGTCAAGATGTGCAGTTTTTTAAACAAATCTGTACAAGTTTATCAGTTATCCGTATCAAGCCTGTTTTTTTCTGAGTCAAAACCTGAAAAAAAAAATTAAGCATCGGTTAGACAATTAACCTTTTTTCTGATTAAGAGCTACTACATTTAAAAGCTACTTTTATTTATGACTTATTGTCTCCTTTTTCGCACTTTTTCAGGAAAAGCAGTCCACACTACCATTTTCCGTCCCATTTTGCCTAAATGGGACTAAACGGGGGCAACGCGAAAAAGGCGTCACCCTAAAAGTTCAGTAAGAGAATTTAATTTACAGACCTTTACAGTAATAAAATATTATTTAAGCTCACGCTTCCACTTCCTCGCACTCCTGACCAGCTCTGTTGGAATATCCCAAGTCTCTGGATTCGGTACTTCCGTCCTGGCATGCATAATATCGGATATTGTTTCTGGCAGTAGTCTGTTCCGGAGGGAGGGGGGGGGGTTCGAACTAGCTTTAACAGCGAAAACTGACGTTCGGCCGAAGCACTGCTATGAGGCAACGACATAATACCCTTTATGAATATAGGTAGGTGAACAAAAGCAGAGTCCTCAGCACCATTTTTGAGGGCGGACACTGAATTCCAAAATTCCAAAACTGACACTTTCTCTTCCCCTAGCTCTTTCTTCAAGAATGGTAGTCGTCTCCACTCTCTGTTTAGGGCTTCAACTTCCAGCGAACCATTGAAACAGTCCTTGAATATGCGGAAAAGAGGGATTATAAAAAGAACTGATCCGGATAAAGCAGTTTCTGGAGATAACCAGTCTAGCATTCGAAGCAAGGGTCTTCACTGTTTACTCTTCGCTTTATTTCAGAGCACAGCTTGATATAAAACGCAAGGCAATTTTTCTTTGTCGCAGCTAGCTGTCTGTCTTGAAGTTTCCGAATTTCAATCTGATCATTTGCAAAGAGCTCAAATTCGGCTCCAAAATGCATATCCGTCTCCATAGCTTTGACGTTTCTTGGGTTTGAAAAATCTATTTCGAAGACTGAACATATGGCCAAAAGCTCGTCTTTGATATAATTCCTTGCCAGTTCGAAGAGAGTATTACCCACGCTTTTTAAAAGTTTGTGAACTTTCACTTCTGCACTCTGGAATTCAAGATTCATGCCGTTTACAATAGGAAGAACATAATTCAGAAAAAGATAATAAAGCTTGACTTCGGGATCGATCAAAGCTGTATAAAGCTTCACTGCCGTTTGATCCCGTCCTTAATTATCAGGTAAGGCGAAAAACAACGTCAGAGCAGTCCACTGTTCCACCAGCCTCTGAGAGACGGCCTCAAACGCTAACCAGCCAGTTGCAGATAGGTACAGGAGTGCATGCTCGGCTACTTCACAGAACTTTTGGAATTCCTTATACTCACGGAGTCGTTTGGCACTATTCGATACGTACGTGTATATATTATTGCTGAATCTGACGATCTCTGTAGGTAACTGCTCACAAGCACTAGCAGAGCATAGTGAAAAACTGTGACAGATGCATCCAAAAATAGCCAGCCGGGGAATATCTTTCTTTATGAGGGCTGCAAGGTCGTTGTTCTTCCCAAGTATCACATTTGCATTATCAGATGCAAATCCTATGCAGTTTTTTATTGTCATCTTCTTCTCACTTAAAGTCTTATAGATCAAGTTTTTAAGGCCCATTGCTGTTGTATCCCCAACTTCTGGAATGGCCAAAAAGTCTTCCTTGATTCCGCATGTAGTATTGTCATAGTAGCTATCGATGATGACTAAGTATTTTGTCCCACTCTTATCAGTGCTTTCATCAACCATAAGCGAAAAGAGCAATTTTTCCAATCCTGAGCTCAGCTGGCTGATGGCGTATGGGGCAATTACGTTTTTGATTGGTCCAGTGGTTTTAGTTCTTTCACATGCAAGAAGCTTTACTACTGATGAATCAGGGATAAATATTTTCAGCAATTCGGGCAAGCTGTCCATAATACTCATCTCCTTGGATTTTGATGCTACCCAGGCTGACATTGCCAACTCTAAAGCTGTCACCTGTTGGCTAATTAGTTCTCTTTCCTTTGCTGCTCCTGATAAAGTAAACTCATTGGTTTGGTCATCAGCAATACGCACTTGGTTCTTCATACTAACAACTTTGGATATGTGACTTTCCCTCAGTGAATGTCTACGTAAAATGGATAGGCCACCAGTAATGATCTTTTCGCAAAACCTACACCAGGATTTTGTCCTATCCCTTGGATATCTTTGCAGCCAGACCTGCAAGTCTTTATCTTCTATCCACTTTGCACTGAATTTCTGTATTTTCACTGACTTTGGTGGTTTATTTCTGCTGATTCTTCGTTTTCTCACATTTAATAGTTCATTCTCTTCACCTTCAATGTCATTTGCAGTTTCTTCACAGTCACTGGCACTAGCTTCAGATTTATTGGCTTCGTCTCCAGAGTCATTAGCTAGATAGAGAATCTGTATAAGAGCAGCGACTCTAACCGGTTTTCCATATATCAAACCAGTGGCGTAACTAAAGGGGACAATTAGGGGCCCTTTGCACAAGTTTAGTTTTTATGGGTATTTGCTTCTCTAAAAGAGGTATCTAAGAGAGGAAGAAAGAAAAATAAAAGAGATAAAGAAACTTCTAGATCCTAAATTTCAAAATACTCACTGCATATTATTGCTCTTAGAGATTATTTGCTTCCTGACAAGGATGTTTCAGGGGCTAATTTAAAGAAAACATTAAAACTGGGTTAGTTGAGCCAGAATTTTCAATTATATGCTAGACTTTTTCCAAGTGTCATGGTCACTTTTTTGACATTATACCCCCCTCCCATTCTGAGGTCCCATATATAACTGTATAAATACATTTCATCGTTGTGTCGAATCTTGTCATGACATTCTTTCTTGTAATATTCTTACATGTTCTTTCTTATTGTAAAGTGAGAATTTGATTGGTTGATTTTTTTAATATAAATAAAAAAACAAGTTTTTTTTAACTGAAAGTAAGGAGCGACATTAAAACTTAAAACGAACAGAAATTATTCCGTATATGAAAGGGACTGTCCCCTCCTCAACGCCTTGCTCTTTACGCTAAAGTTTTTTATTGTTTAAAAGAAATAGAGTTGTGAGAAAGTCAAACTTTAGCGTAAAGAGCAAGGCGTTGAGGAGGGGACAACCCCTTTCACATACGGAATAATTTCTGTTCGTTTTAAGTTTTAATGTCGCTCGTTACTTTCAGTTAAAAGAACTTGTTTTTTTTATTTAATTTTTGAACGTTTTTGAATAAATGCAGGTTTTGATCTTGGCTCACAGTACATGAATAATTAAAACAAAATTTTCATATTAATTTACTTTTATTTGGTTAAATGGCTTTCTCGAAACTTGTTTCATTTTATTTACTAACGTTTTTATTAGTAATAAATATACGTAACTTACGAATTAACTTACGTAACGAACTTCTATATTCATATATTTTTAATACATATATTAGGGGGTTCGCCCCTTAGTCAATACCTTGCTCTTTAAGCGAAAGTTCAAATTTTGTTCAAATTCTTTAAAAATGGCCGCTTAATCACAAAGGCCGTTAATTAGAATAGATAGCTCTTATGAAAGTACTAAAAAATCTCTGGCTTAATGAGTGATGTATTGACCAGGGGGTGAACCCAATCATATATGTAATATTTTCTGTTCGTTTAAAGTTTTGATGTTGCTGCTGTTGCAGTTGAAAAACAGGTTTTTTTATATTTAATTTCTGATCTTTTTTTAAATAATGCTGGGATGTCCGGCGTCCGGCGTCCCTTCCCCCATGAAAACTTCCTTCATTGAAAGATCCTCCTACATAATCTCAGACCCCAGGCACGTACGCAGGAATTTTTTTCGGGGGGGGGGGGCAAATCCTTCAAACCCATTATTCTGTGAGAAAAATCAGAAAATTATGGGAAAATTAAAAAAATCGTGAGATTTCGGGGAGGGGGGGGGTCCGGGCCCGGAGGTACCCATGCGTACTTCCCTGACCGACCCCCCTCCCACTACCAGGAAAAATCTCCCCTGAAAACTTCTGTACTGTATACTTCCCAATAACCAGTACTATATGTTAACATTGGGTAAAGTTCATAACTTTCAGCCCTCCTCCCGGGAACTTCGGGGATTAAGTCATCCTAAAAGACATACTTATAATATTTTAGAACATGCTAAATAAAATGGCTATCTCAAAATTTTGATTAGGTGACTTTGGGAAAACAATGAGCGTGGGAGGGGGCCTAGTTGCCCTCCATTTTTTTGGTCGCTTAAAAAGGGCACTAGAACTTTTAATTTCCATTCCAATGAGCCCTCCCACGATATTCTAGGACCACTGGGTCAATGCGATCACCCCTGGGGAAAAAAAATAAACACGCACCCGTGATCTTTCGTCTGGCAAAAAATGCAAAATTCCACATTTTTATAGATAAGAGCTTGAAACCTCTACAGTAAGGTTCTCTGATACGCTGAATATGATGGTGTGATTTTCATTAAGGTTCTATAACTTTTAGGGGGTCTTTCCCCCTTTTTTCAAAAATCAGCCAAATTTTCTCAGGCGCGTAACTTTTGATAGGTAAGATTAAACTTGATGAAACTTATATATTTGAAATTAGAATTAAAATCTAATTCTTTTGGTGTATCTATTGGTATCAAAATTCCGTTTTTTAGAGTTTCGGTTACCATTGAGCCGGGTCGCTCCTTACTTACAGTTCGTTACCACGAACTGTTTGATTCCTAGGGCTATATCCCGGACCATCAGGGGGGTGGGTGTCTTTTCAGAAAAGGGGTCATGATGTTTGGAAATAGTATAAAATAAAGAACTGAATGGTACTGCTTTTGTGTGTTTAGCGTGTTTTCTTCAGAAAAGGACAATCACTAAATATTTGGCATTAGAAAAAGACAACTAGACTAGTGCCCATTTTTATGGAGAAAATAAACACTCTTGTATCTGTTAGGGTAGGCTTAAAGTTTACTTAAAGACTGATTCTTAGGGATCACGTAGGTTGGGCTGGGGCCCCAAGCACCTGAAAACGTAAATTTTGTCGAATTTCTCGGCATTTCTTTATTATATCCCCTAATTTTTTTAATTAAATCATTTGCAGTTCGTTTTTATTAATTCACTGATCTTTTTGTTCAATCTTCCATTTATTTCTTTGTACCACATTTTTTTTAATGTGTGAATTTTTTTCAACCACTCCCGAATGTTCAGTTACTTTCCACTTTTATCAGTAAAGCACAACGGTAAGAGCATTTCCTGAGGCTGTGTTAACTTAGGTTTTAATCTTGGATGAGACACGATATTTTTTTTATTTTTTTTTAACTGGAAAATTAAAAATTTGAAAATATTTTTTTTTCCAGAATCTATAAACATAAGTGAAAATCCCGGGCAAAAAATCGATTCGTTTTTGCATAATTTGATCTTTTTTACTTGTTTTCCTCAATTCATCAACTTTTCGTTTATGCATTTAAAACCTAAATAAATTTGGTGTTTATGTTATGTAAAATCCAATGCTTTTTGTGCCCCTCGTGTTCATTTATATTCATATATTCTTGAGAAAAAAATAATTCTCTACTTTTTAGTCCATTTTGAAAATGAGTTTAACTTTTTCTTTATTGTTTGACCTCCTCCCCTAAAAATTATTTTTACGTCTGGACAAATAAAAACAAAACAAAAATTTTGTCATTCAGAATTCCTCAAATCTTCATGTTGGAGCGATGCAAATTTAAGGCTGGAGGAAGAGAGACTGAGACCAAGCCACTCTAAAAAATTAAACGGGAAGGGAGCAATTAAAATGATTTTTTGGGTCTTTTTACGAAGCTGGATTTATTAAGATCAGTTTTTCTTGAAATTTAACAATAAAAAAAATCTAGTTGGTTATCTTGGTTATCATTGTTGGTTATCATTTCTAATATGCTTGTAAAATTGCCCTTTTCGGTCTAAAGTACTACTTTTAACAAAAAGTATTGAAAAAGTACTGCTTTTGCAGAAAGTAGTCAAGAAGTACTACTTTGATCAAAAAGTACTAAAAGTAGTACTTTGGTACTACCCGTGGCAACTCTGTTCAGGTTCAAATATTATAGTGGTAAAAGTTTTCATAAGAAAAAGAAAAAAAATCTCCTCTATTGGTTTTCCGGAAAACGGGGAGGAGCAATTAAAAGTTCGTGTGGTTGGCGCCATGGGACATATTGTGGCATGTCAGATTGCAATAATCCGGGACTGGGGACTCTTGGCAATAAAAAATGTTCTAAAAAATCAATAAGTTCAATGACAAACAGGAACCGGTTAGACATGTTTGGAATGGGGATATCCCCACTTGTAGAAACATTCAGAAACACCATTCCAATTCAAAATAAACCAGTGAAGTATGTTTGGCTGGTTTGGCATCTTATTTTGGCCTTTTGACTATTTCAAAAAAAATGACCGTCTCAAAATTTTACATTTTGAGAAAATAGGGCTTGAAAAATTGCCGACCAATCACTTTTGATTCTTAACAGTGCACTAAAACTTACAGTTTCCAATGGAACAAGCCTCGTTAGAAGTTTACACGAGCGCCCCTTCCACTTGAAGTACCTCTTGGAGAAAAAATATAATATATTGAAACTTTATATGTCTTTACTATGTACATTGCTTTGGTGTTGCCTCTGATTTAAACAAGTGAATAGGATCTTTAATTTCCTTTCTAATGAAAATCCAAAATTATCCAGGGGGAATATAGGGGGATTTTCAGGGGGGCTATTCTGTGGGTGGTTTTTCTGTTGGGGTATTTTATGCGGGGAGAAACGCTTAACATCAAAAAGGATCTAGGTAGGTTGCGACCTTGGAAAAATTTGATGTTTTACCGATGTGATCGTTACAAGCCTATAGTCCTATAAGATCTCAAAAGGCTCTAATGAACGGATGAGGTCGTACGATAATTTGAAATTCTCATGTGGTTAATTCTTTAAAGGGTCTCGGGGTTATGACAATGACTAATTTTCAGAATAGCTAAAAAAAATACCTAAAAAAATAGCTAAAAAAGAACCTAAAAAAATACAGCAATATTATAAGTCATTTTCCTCTTAGTTATCATAAGAATTCACTTTTACTTTCGAATAACAATTGGTCCAGTAATTTTAATATGAAAATATAACAAATGTTCGGAATATCAATTTTCATCAATAATGATTAGCTATTTGTTATTATTAGAGGCAATGCTGAAATCACGCTGACAAACTAAAAGCTATTGCAGTTGCTTTTCTTTGGTTTAAGTAAAAAAGGTTAATTTGGAGATAAAATTGTCAAAGAAAAGACTTAATGCATATTAACTTCATAAAGGACATTTTAGGGAAAAAATTGAATATGTTGAGGCTTACAATCTCTACCCTTCGTCCCTGTATGCCAAGGAGCATTACCCTTGGGTCTTGGGTCTATCTCAGGGTGTTGGGGTTACGACGATGATTAATTTGTAGAAGTCTCAGAATAACTTGGAAGAAAGTGTAAAAGATTTTTTTCACTCGTTCGTTCTGAATTAAACTTATAGAGCGCAAATCAACTAAAATAAAAAAAAACATAGAAAGAAAAAGAAAGAAATCAGAAAAAGGAAAAGAAAGAACATAGAAAGAAACCGAATAAAATAAAAAAAAAACATAAAAAGAAAAATTGTCATCTTTGTAGTCATTTTAAAATCGTCACTGAGGAATCTCTTTGAACGAGTGACAACTGACAATGATTTGTCCTCGAAAGAACAATAGCATGGACAATCAAATGTACAGAATTCAACAGAACAGAATTCCAGGATAATCAATACCCAATTCAATCTCAATACACATAATCCAATTGAAGAAATGTTTGTCCGAACAACCTGGAGCATCAGACATGGCAAGACCAAACCGAATAGGTAAAGGAAAAGGCATAGAAAAAAAAATTATAGGGTCATAGGGCTTATGAGTTATAACAAAGGTTAATTTACATATACCAAGATAACTTAGGAGAAAGGGCAAAATATTTTTTTTATTCGTTGGTTCTGAATTAAACTTTGGAGCATCAATGAACTAAAATCAGAAAGAAATAAGAAGAAACTCTGCCATCTTTGTAATAAATCAGTTTTGAACAGCCACTAGGGAATATCTTTAAAAAAAGCGAGAAATATCAAACAGTTCATCGTAATTAACTTTAAGAAAAAAAGACTCGGCAATAGTAACCAAAACTCTTAAAAAAACAAAATGATAACGAAAATTTCATCAAACCAACTGGGCTCTTAGGCTGATTCTAAAAATATATCCATTAGATTTAGTGTTACCCTTCAAAATCTACAAGCCTGAGAAAAATACCTGATTTTCAAAAAAGGAAAAAAGTCTAAAAAATTAAAAGACCTAAACAACCACCCCACCATCAGATTCTGCATATCAGAGGTCCTTACAATGGAGACCTCAAGCTTCTCTCAACAAAAATATACTTTTGTTTTTCTTTCGCAAGAAGAAAGGTCGTGGATACGTATTTGCTTGTTTTATTTTTCGAGGATGATGGTATCAAAACCAATGGTTTCATAATATCGGGAGAAGGCTTCTTTGAATGGAAATTCACGATTTTCTGTGACCTTTTTGAGTGGTCAAAGTGATTGGAATCGAATGAAGAGCGAAATTTCAAATAGCATTATGTATGGGTCTGTTACGTATTTTTTATTTATGACGTCATTATAATACGAGATCTCTCAAACCAGTAGCTATCACATCATGAGAAATTATCAAATCAATAAAAAATTAAGCATCCATAGCAACTTGGAGAAAGTGTTAAGGAGTTTCTTAGGTCGGTTCTTCTGAATTTAACTAATAACTTTCAGCATTAAAAGCTTCATTACATCTGTAAAAACGTTACATATGTGATTTGCACTGTTGTGCTGCTTATTGCTGCCAACGTTGTGCTGCTTATTACAGCCTCCTGTGCCGAGTGATTTATCCAAAAATAATAAAACACTTACGTGACATCAATATATATATGAAGCAGGGTTGATAAAATAACACTAGCCGAATTTTCATCAGTCTTCATCAGTCCATCAGCAAGGATTTTAAGTTATGCCCTTAGGGCATATAAGATTTTTATAGAAGGTGTTGTCGTAGAAACTTCAGAAAAGGCTCATTCAATTGAAAATTCAAAGGGCCAGTGCCCTTTTTAATAGTCGAAAGTGATTTGAGGGCAACTAGCCCCCTCCCCCCCCCACACCCATCATTCCCCCAAATAGATCCAATCAAAATTTTGAGAGAGCCATTTTGTTCAGCGTAGTTGATTTCCAGATAGAATATATCTTTTTGAGGAGGAAACTCCCCCACAACCCTCGGGGCAAGGGTTTTAAGTTATACCCTTAGGGCATATAACGTTTTTATAGAATATGTTGTCGTAGAAACTTCAAAAAAAGGCTCATTCGATTGAAAATTCACAGTCGAGAACGGTCCAAATCATCTTATAAAATGTCTCAAACTGTTTCGCCCAAATCATCTTCTAAAATGTCTCAACCGGTTTCGCCCAAATAATCCCTTAAAAGTAATTTCTGCGTGTTCCTTTGTTTCGACATCCCTACGCTGTCATATTTGAAATTCCCAGGAAACCATTTCCCGCGTAAAATATATTCAATCTGTCTTGAATTTCTAAAAAAAATATCTAAGGTGTTCTTACTTACACTATTATGGCTTCGATAAAATATTAATTCCCGAATTTATCCCTAAGCCTAAAGACCAGAGAAGCCATATTTAAAACTAGAATATTAATTTATCTCTCTCACTAATGACCATTTATCTCTCAGACCTAAAGACCAAAGAAGCCATATTGTTTCTTAATTCCCCTTCGTTGATCAATAATTCCCCGTCTGATTATGTAAATCAATTTCTCAGAAATCTACTTCCCCTCTAGTGGATCAATACATTGCCCCGTTAGAATTCAGTGCGCATGTGCAAACTTCACTCTGGAGTCAATATACTTAGAAACAACAAACAAATTGACCTTGAAAAAGGTGTCATTGACCCGTTAGTAGATCAATAATCCATGAATAAATTATGTCCTGTCAGTTAGACATGATTATAGATGGCAGCACATGTGTTCGTACCGGAGTAATACCTGACTCCTTACTTTCACGCTTGGTAGATTATTTGATTTTAGTTTTGCTCGTTTTTTGTTTAATGGAGTTCTTTAATTTTCTTTGAAAAACTTATTTTGTGGAAAAAGTTTTTTTTAATTAATATATGGAAAGATTAGCCTTGACATTAAAACTGCGCTTGCACACGTCACACTTGAATGGCTTCTCACCAGTGTGGATCTTCACATGTCTGATAAGATTACTATTTTGAGAAAAGCTCTTGTTACATGTGTTGCACTTGTATGGCTTTCCATTGGTGTGGGTTCTCATATGTATGGAAAGATTAGCCTTCATATTAAAAATGTGCTTGCAAACGTCACACTTGAATGGCTTTTCATCGGTGTGGGTTTTCATATGTATGGAAAGATTAGCCTTCATATTGAAAATGTGCTTGCAAACGTCACACTTGAATGGCTTTCCATTGGTGTGGGTTCTCATATGTATGGAAAGATTAGCCTTCATATTGAAAATGTGCTTGCAAACGTCACATTTGAACGGTTTTTCATCGGTGTGGGTTCTCATATGTATGGAAAGATTAGCCTTCATATTAAAACTGTGCTTACAAACAACACCCTTGAATGACTTTTCATCGGTGTGGGTTCTCATATGTATGGAAAGATTACTCTTGTTATTAAAACTATGCATACATATATTGCACGTGTATGGCTGTTTGACAAGAGAACTCTTGTGACTAAAACTTTGCTTGCATACTTCTCAATTGAATGGCCTTTCACCGGTGTGTGTTCTCATATGTACGGAAAGATTACTCACTTTATTAAAACTGCGCTTGCATACGTCACACTTGAATGGCTTCTCACCAGTATGGATGCTCACATGGTCGATAAGATTACTATTTTGAGAAAAGCTCTTGTTACATGTATTACACTTCTATGGCTTTTCACCAGTGTGGATCCTCACATGTTTGATAAGATTACTATTATGAGAAAAGCTCTTGTTACATGTATTACACTTGTATGGCTTTTCACCGGTGTGGGTTCTCATATGTATGGAAAGGTTACTCACATTATTAAAACTGCGTTTGCATACGTCACAATTGAATGGCTTCTCACCAGTGTGGATGCTCACTACTGCACTTTTATGGCTTTTCACCAGTGTGGGTTCTCATATGTATGGAAAGATGAGTCTTGACATTAAAACTGCGCTTGCACACGTCACACTTGAATGGCTTTTCACCGGTGTGGGTTATCATATGTATGGCAAGAGAATTCTTGTGACTAAAACTTTGCTTGCATACTTCACAATTGAATGGCTTTTCACCGGTGTGTGTTCTCATATGTACGGAAAGATTACTCACATTATTAAAACTGCGCTTGCATACGCCACACTTGAATGGCTTCTCACCAGTGTGGATCCTCGAATGCTTGATAAGACTACTATTTTGAGAAAAGCTCTTGTTACATGTATTACACTTGTATGGCTTTTCACCAGTGTGGATCCTCACATGTATGGAAAGATGAGCCTTGACATTAAAACTGCGCTTGCACACGTCACACTTGAATGCTTCTCACCAGTGTGGATCCTCACATGTTTGATAAGACTACTATGTTGAGAAAAGCTCTTGATACATGTATTGCACTTGTATGGCTTCTCACTAGTGTGGATCCTCACATGTTTGATAAGATTACTATTATGAAAAAAGATCTTGTTACATATATTACACTTGTATGGCTTTTCACCGGTGTGGGTTCTCATATGCATGGAAAAATGAGCCTTGACATTAAAACTGCGCTTGCACACGTCACACTTGAATGGCTTTTCATCGATGTGGGTTCTCATATGTATGGAAAGAATACTCACATTATTAAAACTGTGTTTGCATACGTCTCAATTGAATGGCTTCTCACCAGTGTGGATGCTCACATGTCTGATAAGATTACTATTTTGAGAAAAGCTCTTGTTACATGTATTGCACTTGTATGGCTTTTTACCAGTGTGGGTTCTCATATGTATGGAAAAATGAGCCTTGACATTAAAACTGTGCTTGCACACGTCACATTTGAATGGCTTTTCACCGGTGTGGGTTTTCATATGTATGGCAAGAGAATTCTTGCGACTAAAACTTTGCTTGCATACTTCACAATTGAATGGCTTTTCACCGGTGTGTGTTCTCATATGTACGGAAAGATTACTCACATTATTAAAACTGCGCTTGCATACGCCACACTTGAATGGCTTCTCACCAGTGTGGATCCTCGAATGCTTGATAAGACTACTATTTTGAGAAAAGCTCTTGTTACATGTATTGCACTTGTATGGCTTCTCACTAGTATGGATCCTCACATGTTGAATGAGATGACTATTGTGCAAAAAGCTCTGATTATATGTATTGCACTTGTATGGTTTTTCAATGGCGTGGGTTGTCATGTCTATGGCAAGAGTATTCTTAGGATTATTGCACATAGATCGTTTTTCGTCATTTTAAAAAGATGTTTCATTCTTCTGATTTGCTGCGTCCTCCTCTTTTTGTCAGGTAGTTTCTTCTTCTGGTTAGTCAGCTTCTTTGTGTCTGGATTTTCATCAAAAATGTCTACTGGAGAGATATTTGTGTTAGATAGCTCAGGTACAGTAAAGTCCGTTAGAAACCGATTGGACTGATTGGTTCCATTTGCAAAAATGACCACATGATCATCGTCTTGTTCATTCAGTGAATTTATATTTGAGGGTTCAAACCTATAAGCTTAATCACGTATCGAGTTGTTTTTGATCCTATGATAGACAAACTAATTTTGAAATGTCAGGTATTTTTCTAATTTGAATTAAAACATTAAAATTATTGCTCAGGTACCATAAATAATTTTGCAGTTTACATAATAACTTTAGCGATTCTGAACTGAACTTGAAACTTTGTTCATCTTTTTTTTCATGCCTTTAGTTATTTTTAATTTAAAACACTTTTTAAAGTTTTGGTAACGATGGGTTGCGGTTCACCTTTTACTAGGTTGCAGCTAGAGGTGCAACCCTGATTATCTGAGGGATTGCATCGTGTCCGAAGAAATATTTGGGAATTAATGTTTAAACTTGGAGTAAGTTTTTTTGGACAAATTATTCTTCGAAGAACAAATTCTTGTAGAAACTTGTGTAGTAAGAAATGAATGGAAAAAATATTATGTTTAAAAATTTTTAAATTAAAGAATACTGAGGAAAGTATCTAAACCGACCAACCAAAAAATTTACTTCAAAACACAGCATTACAGAAAAAGATATAGATAGCATTATGAAATATAATTTTTGATTTTGTTTACTATGGACTGCGGACCGCAGTCCAAAATATGAATGTTTCTACTTTTATAACTTCAATAAATCAAGTAATATTAACATTTTGATTACTAAATATCAGTATATGTATATTAAACTGACAATGCACATTCATTTGTATTTTTTCAGTAAAGTGCAAATTATGTTCTGGCCTTGGGAAGGCATATCAGTCCACCCAAATTCATGATAATGTCATTAGTTTCAGTAGTATATAATGAAGCTATAGGTTGACGTAGTTCCGTCCCGGTACTACAGGACGGAACGTCAACGGTTAACGATATATATCTATATATATATATATATATATATATATATATATATATATATATATATATATATATATATATATATATATATATATATATATATATATATATATATATATATATATATATATATATATATATATATATATATGTTTAAACGTAGGATTTAATCCACCCAAATTCATGATAATGTCATTAGTTTCGTGAACAACGGACAATGAAAATGAAATTTAATTGGTTGAATTGGTTAAATGGAAACTTAAAAAACAAAAATTAGGACTTCAGTTTTTAATCAAAAAGATCTTGCGGTTTTGCTGTTTGTGTAGTAGCGGGCGTCAAATTAAAAAAAAATTAACATGGGTGAAAAATGGACCAAAATTAAGCTAAAAAATTATGATAGCAAACAGCCTTAGACCGAATAGCTTTTTTTTGAGGTTTTAGTTGTCTTGGGAACCAACATATCGTTAATGTTTTAATTTCCATCAACGAAGAGCGTTTCCAGGTTTTACTAATTAGTTTTGCTTATTTGTTTTCATGGTTCAACGTGGCAACACTGACCTAAAGACTTTATGATTTTGAAATAATCCAAAGAAAAATCGTGGGAAAACTGAGGTATTCAGGTATGAATATGCCTAAAATGGGCCCAAGGGGCAAAACAGTACTGGTTCTTAGAATCGAACGGTACTTTGAATCATCACCCCTTTTCCCAGCCCCCTTTCTCTTGATATTTATGCTATTTCCTTGACACCACTAGTTTTCTTAGCTTCTGCTTGCTTGAAATGGGATATTATTCTGAAAAATATCCTCCATTAAGCAATTGCTTCTATTTCTGTACAGAAGCTGTAAAATAAAGTAAGCACAAAAAGGCTGGAAATTATTTTTTTTTATTTAGCCTCACTCTGGGGGTATCTCCTTTATGATTAAGGCAGCTCCTCAGCCAGGTAAGTATGATTAGCTAAAAATCTAGCACTTCACTAAAATCTTTCAACATAATTCCGTTTGTTTTAAATGTAACTCAGTAGCTCCAATTAATGAAACAGATACAGGTGTACACAACTTTTTCACATCAATGAATCAAGTTTCTAAATTAATTTTTAGAATAGCAACATTCTCTTTCATTTTCATATGCAAAATTCTTAATATAGTCTTAATAATGTGCAAAACTGTCACTTAAACCTTTTAAATTGTCCAAAATCTCTTCTGAACAAACTCGAGCCTTCATTACATTAGTTTCTTCCTCAGACCAATCCTGACCCAACATTTTTACCCATAGGGCTTGAGTTTTACCGCTAACATGGGGGAGAGAAGTCAGACTTTAGAACTCCTGGAACTTGAGAGTTAGCTTGATTTTTTTTGTTGGTGAAATACCTTTGGAAAATCATGACTCGGTAAAGGACTTTGGTTTCCTGTGCATAAATAGACTCACCTAATAAAAAAAAAAATGTAAGAAAAATCCCAACTGGTAACACCAACGTGGACCCTTTTCTTCTCTGTCCCCTCTCGCTTTGCCAAATTCTTAAAGAGATATGGCCATGACGCTTACTTTGACTTGGAACCATAAAACAATTTAAATCATTATGATCAGAGGCACAAAGTGGGCCAGTTGCCCCTTCAACAACCAAAACTACCCTGTTTTCGCAGAAAAGTACGCAAGTTTCAGATTATTCTACTTGAAATTACGCAAAGATTTTATATTTGTGTGATTAGAGCAAAGTGAGCCTGCGGCATCTATATGGATACTTTGATTCTATCACTCAAACCTTTTAGCAGAAAAGTAGAGATGTTCCATATTGCTTGAACCAATTTCATGCTAATAGTTTCTATCTATATGGTTAGATTAGAGAACTAATGGGAGCCATGGCCCCTATATTGCCCCTCCCCACCAGTTTTATTTTTTAAACAAAAATGTAGGCATATTGCAACTTATTTGAACCAGGAGCATGCAAGAATTTACTATATTGGAAGATCAGCGTGAACCAGAAACCCATCCCCTCCCTTAATGGCTATATTTCTAGAAAAAAAATGCTCTAGCAACAATTTAGCCATACAGGACATTGTTTGCACTAAAATCAATTTTCATAGCTGTTATCAAATACATAGAGGCGGGATGTGGTCCCACGACTCCTTCCCCACCACCAAATTTTCGGCAAAAACGCATAGGCTTGTTTCTCGCAGAAGCTCAAAATGTACAGGTCAGCTAAAGTTACTTTGGGCAAACGAATCACAGAGGGGCATTATATTCATAGACTGGTACACGGCTTCTTTGTCTTGTAAAGTGTCTTCCTTTCCTAAATTAGTTTTTGTTTGTTTTTGATAAACATGGTTTTACGATCGACATTTGTAATTTCAGAAATAGTAGTAAAGTGGTTTTTTAAGACTTTCTGCGTAAGAAATAAAATGTTGATTTGCGATTTGTGTTTTAGGCAGAATTTAAACATTTGGTCCAATTTTTTCAATAATAATTGAAAAATCAATATTATTAAAATTTTAATATTAATTTTGAGTAACTAACAATTTAGGGTCGGCGGGAAGCGTATTGTCCTGCCATATGGATTCTAATATCTGAATATCCGGTGTTTGGTATAATACTTGGTATTATCTGAACGATATACTGCATTATTTATTAGGTTGATGCTAACTCCGTCTATTCGGGACCTTTTAAATACGCTGAACAAGATGGCTATTTCCAAATTACGACTTGATATGTTTATGGAAATGAATAAATCTACAGTTAGAAAGCAAGCGACAGCGAGGATGACCAAACCGTAAACAAAAATGATCCAAAACGAAATCTGCTGTGAAGAGAGAAGCCAGAGCAAGAATCTCAACGAATCCCAGGAGAATACAAATCCTATAAAATATATGATGCGAGAATCAAGTGTTGAACCATTTATTTAATGGTATAATTTATGATTTAGAAATCCTATTTAAACATTGTTAATATATTTCAGTTAAACTTTGAATCTTAAGCATTTATTATAAATCACTTTTACTTTCTTTTCCTTATGCTACGTCAATAAGAATAAAAATTAGCTTACTTGGCCTATATATACTCTCTTTAAACGAGCAACTGTGTATGTAAGTATATCTTCTTGAAAATGGCTCCAGTGTTGTCTTTTTTTGAAATTTGGTACCCAGGGATTGTCTGGCCTAAAAAAAAAGATAAAGACAGGTCAAAGTATGAGAAAAGTTGTTTAGATCCCTAATTAAAAAAAAAAAATAAAAAAATAAAAATACGAGTGGCGTCATATTCAAATAAATTTCAAGAGCAGAAATTGCGTCATTTCCCCCCAAGCTGTGGTCGGATCATTTTTAGTATCTGTGATACATGTAAAAGTACACAAGATGATAAACTGATCTGAACAGCTAAAGAAAAAGGCATGGAACAAGAAAGAGGATAATCACAGTGCATTGCAAACGAAAATGTTGAATAAGGAAATTTTCGATTAAAAGATAAAGCAAAACTACGACGTAATGAAGAAACGTGTTAGTTTGGTGCTGGTGAATCTGTGAAGGAGAAACAGGAAGAGGAATTAAACTTACGCCATATTACTTAATTCAGGCCTTACAGGTCTCTGACTGAAACTGAATTTTTAAAGTAAGATACAGTTTTAAAACCAATAAAACATGTAAAGTTATAAAATGAATTTGCTTAGAAACTCTCTATAGAAAAAAGAGCTTTTTCCAAGAAAAGGAGAAACTTCAAACGAGAAAAAACAATTTTATACAGTAATTCAAACTTAAAACAAACATAAATTGTTATGAGAGGCGAGTCTCTAGAGTTAGTCGTTGTATAGAGCTATACGCCATCTATGTAATATTTATTATTATTATTACTAAAGGGTCTAATTATTACCAAAGGGTCAGGGTTGGCCTTAGGGCTGTGAAATGTATGCAGGTGCAAACTCCAGTTTTCTAAAGGGGCATCAAATTGGCCAATTAAGGTTAAAAAAGAAAGTCTGACAAAATTTTTGAAATTTATGTGAATGTTGGGTCGAAACATTTGAAGCAGAAGGAACTTTGTCGAAAAACTCATTACAGTTGAATTTCAATGTAAAACCAAATATCTCTAGCAACCAATCACTGACAAAATACTAAGAAAAAACACAATTCATGCTACTGGCCCCACAAGGTCTTATGGTTTGTATATCGCGGCTGCTGCGTGCACGCCTCGTATAATCAATTTATTACCGAAAATGACTTTTTATATGCGTCTGATGCAGTTTTTCATGCTGCCTCGTCTGGTGACAGCAAAAAATTCCACCTCTAACACTCACATGGCAAAATAAGAAAAACACACCTTATAATATCTCTGATAATCTTATATCAGATATATAAATTACGCCTCGTAATATCTCTGATAATATCTCGTATATCTCTGATATATGTATAACAAAAAATAAATTCTGAGTCAGATGAAATTATTTGGTATTTTTACCTAAGAAAATTGCACCATGAAATCAATTTTTATTGTCTCCTGAACAATTTCACTTCTCCATTATACGAGGTGTGCATGCAGCAGCGGCGATATGCAAAGAGAACAACTAAATCAAGTTGTTCTTTTACGTGACCAAAAATATTTGAGAGCATCAGGCCCCCCTCCCATTCCACCCCCCCCCCCAAAGTCACCTGATCAAAATTTTGAGATAGCCAGTTTTGTTCAGCATTGTCGAAAGATCTAGTAACTATGTCTTTGAGGATGACTTGACCCCTCACAGTCCCCGGGAAGGGTTGCAAGCTATGAAATTCGCCTATTGTCTACATATAGTACTAATTAATGGGAAGTATACAAATGTTTTTCGGGGGGAGGGGGATATTTCTTGTGGGGGGATTACGTGGAAGGAAATTTCCATTGAGGAATTTTCCATGGAGGGGAAGCCGGATTTTCCGACATGCTTTTTCAACTGAAAGTAAGAAGCAACATTAAAACTTCCTCTTATAGCCTTACATTAAATGGTATGCCCGGTAGCCCTCTTTCACTTTTTCATCAGACTAAAACTAACATATAATAAGCAAAGATTGAACAGAAAAATGAGAAATATGAAGAATGAGACACGAGAATGCCGGATAAGAAGAATGAGCACAGAAGAATGAGAAATAGAAAATGAGACTAAAGAATGAAAAAAAGAAGAATAAGAAATATATAACTAACCTTGATTAGGACCAGCAAAAATAGTTGGAAAACTTTTCAAAACAGTTTTCAACAGTTCAGGTCTTCCAGGTTCATGCCCAGCTCCCTTAGTGCCATCTTTTAGTTTAATATTATCGGAGGAGGTCAAAGCAAGGGCCTGAATCAGCTGTTGATTCACCTGTTCATCTCCAGAGCTTGAAAATTGTGTTTTGAGATTCTTCCCCAATCCGTTGATGAAAAGAATTCTCTCTGGAATGAGTTGTAACAGCTGTTGGAAGTGGAAATCAAAACAGTACTGAAAATATTAAGAGATTAATTATTAGAACCAAAATTTTCCATTAGGATAGAGACAGCTGCAGAAGTTGAAGTTACAAGGGACTTAAAAGTGAAGTTGGAAGTTAAGGCAGTAATGGCAGCACTAAAAGATCAATTACTAGAAAATAAATTTACCGATAAAATTGAGAAAGTTGTAAAAGTTGAACTTGAGGATCTAATGGAAAAATTAAAATGACTGATTACTAAAACCGAAATTTCTGGCCTCCCGCTAGATTTATGTGAAAAATATAAACTTTATGAACTTTTGACCACAAAAACATTAACTTTTGATTGCACTTTTTATGAACCTAAATTTACGAAATGAGCACCTCAAAAGCTGTCCATGGAAATAAAAAAGGCAGTTCGCCTTTTTCTATCTGAAATCGTGCCTGGTAAAATCAAAGTCTTGCCAGTTACAACCAAAATCTTGTTTGGTATTTTAAAAATCTCTTCTAATATTATCAACTATCTTTTGACATTTATTCCACAATATTTATAGATGGCATCATAACTTGTTTTTAAGCTAGATTACCGACATGATTTTTCCCTAAGGACTGGATGCTTAATTATAATATCTATTGATATTATAGTCATTCGCCTGTACCCTGAAAGGCTTTCGATAATTACCGACGATTTTGTATAATTCAAAAGTTACGCGCCTGAGAAAATTTGGCTGATTTTCGAAAAAAGGGGGCAAAACCCCCTAAAAGTTATAGAACTTTAACGAAAATCACACCATCATATTCAGCGTATCAGAGAACCCTACTGCAGAGGTTTCAAGCTCCTATCTACAAAAATGTGGAATTTTGCATTTTTTGTCAGAAGAAAGATCACGGATGCGTGTTTATTTGTTTTTTTTTCCCAAGAATGATCATATCGACCCAGTGGTCCTAGAATATCGTGGGAGGGCTCATTTGTACGGAAATTAAAAGTTCTAGTGCTCTTTTTAAGTGACAAAAAATGGAGGGCAACTAGGCCCCCTCCCACGCTCATGTTTTTCACAAAGTCACCCGATCAAAATTTTGAGATAGCCATTTTGTTCAGCATGGTCGAAAATATGATAACTATGTCTCTTAGGATGACTTAATCCCCCGAAGTCCCCGGGGGGAGGGCTGAAAGTTATTAACTTTACCCAATGTTAACATATAGTATTGGTTATTGGGAAGTATACAGACGTTTTCAGAGGGGATTTTTTCTGGTAGTGGGGGGAGGGGGGAGTGGGTCAGGGGTTATGTGGGAGGATCTTAATATGAAGGAAGTTTTCATGGAGAAGGGACATTACTATGAAGGGGGCGCCGGATTTACCAGCATTATTTTAAAAAAAGATCAGAAATTATATGTAAAAAAAAGAGTTTTTTAACTGAAAGTAGGGAGCAACATCAAAACTTAAAACGACAGGAAACATTACGTATATGATTGGGTTCATTCCCTAGTCAATACCTCGCTCTTTAAGCCAAAGATTATTTAGTACTTTCATAAGAGCTATTTATTCTAATTAACGGCATTTGTGATTAAGAGGTCATTTTTAAAGAATTTGAACAAAATTTGTACTTTAGCTTAAAGAGCAAGGTATTGACTAGGGGGCGAACCCTCTAATATACGTATTAAAAATATAAGAATATAGAGGTTCGTTACGTAAGTTAATTCGTAAGTTACGTATACTTATTACTAATAAAAACGTTCGTAAATAAAATTAAACAGGTTTCGAGAAAGCCATTTAACCAAATAAAGGTAAAATTAATATTCATTTTTTTTTTAATTATTCATCTGCGGTGAGCCAAAATCAAAACCTGCATTAATTCAAAAACGTTCAAAAATTAAATAAAAAAAACAAGTTTTTTTTAACTGAATGTAAGGAACGACGTTAAAACTTAAAACGAACAGAAATTATTCCGTATATGAAAGGGGCTGTCCCCTCCTCAACGCCTCACTCTTTACGCTAAAGTTTTTATTGTTTTAAAAAATAAATTTGTGAGACAGAGTCAAACTTTAGCGTAAAGAGCGAGGCGTTGAGGAGGGGACAGCCGCTTTCATATACGGAATAATTTCTGTTCGTTTTAAGTTTTAACGTCGTTCCTTACATTCAGTTAAAAAAACTTGTTTTTTTATATTTAATTTTAAAGAAAAAAGTTGTCAATATTTTGGCATTTGATATCTAGAAATAAAGAACAAAATTTATATATGGCGAGGGGTAACCCCCTTCCGGCTGTTTGATATAGGCTACATCTAGGATTGTTTGGTACATCATCCAGTGTGGCCCACTTCCGCTATGCCACACTTCAACCCGGCATACTTCTAACCACCCGTGGAAAATCAGAAAAAATGTTAAATTTTCCTTTATTAGCTACGCAATGGAATTGGGGGGTGGGGGTGGGGAGGTGGCCCCTGGAGGTCGAGGTCCATTGTGGTTAGTCATTGATGGTTCATACTCGTAATTCTTTCACTGATCCAGTATTGTGTACTTGTGTATTATAACGACCACAGAGTTTCATCCCAATACAAACAAATAAGTAGAAAAACAGGGAAATTTTTATACAAGACAGTGGAACGCAACTTTAAATGAATATTTCGACCCTATATCCAAGGGCCGTCCTCAGCAAAACAAACGAAGAGAACAAAAACACTATAAAAGAAACTTACGTTAAAATTCAATCATTAAAACTGTTTAAAAAATGTTTCAAAACAGCCCTAATATCATTACTTCAAGGAAGTTCAACCTGCCCCTTTCATATACGGAATAATTTCTGTTCGTTATAAGTTTTAACGTCGTTCCTTACTTTCAGTTAAAAAAACCTGTTTTTTTTTATTTAATTTTTAAACGTTTTTGAATTAATACAGGTTTTAATTTTGGCTCACCGTACATGAATAATAAAAAAAAATTGAATATTAATTTTAATTTTATTTGGTTAAATAAAAGGTGACTTAGGGGGGGGGGGGGGGAATGGGAGGGGGGCCTGATGCTCTCAAATATTTTTGGTCACGTAAAAGAACAACTTGATTTAGTTGTTCTCTTTGCATATCGACGCTGCTGCGTGCACACCTCGTATAATGGAGAAGTGAAATTGGTCAGGAGACAATAAAAATTGATTTCATGGTGCAATTTTCTTAGGTAAAAATACCAAATAATTTCACATGACTCAGAATTTATTTTTTGTTATACATATATCAGAGATATACGAGATATTATCAGAGATATTACGAGGCGTAATTTATATATCTGATATAAGATTATCAGAGATATTATAAGGTGTGTTTTTCTTACTTTGCCATGTGAGTGTTAGAGGTGGAATTTTTTGCTGTCACCAGACGAGGCAGCATGAAAAACTGCATCAGACGCATATAAAAAGTCATTTTCGGTAATAAATTGATTATACGAGGCGTGCACGCAGCAGCCGCGATATACAAACCATAAGACCTTGTGGGGCCAGTAGCATGAATTGTGTTTTTTCTTAGTATTTTGTCAGTGATTGGTTACTAGAGATATTTGGTTTTACATTGAAATTCAACTGTAATGAGTTTTTCGACAAAGCTCCTTCTACTTCAAATGTTTCGACCCAACATTCACATAAATTTCAAAAATTTTGTCAGATTTTCTTTTTTAACATTAATTGGCCAATTTGATGCCCCTTTAGAAAACTGGAGTTTGCAGCTGCATACATTGCACAGCCCTAAGGCCAACCCTGACCCTTTGGTAATAATTAGACCCTTTAGTAATAATAATAATAAATATTACATAGATGGCGTATAGCTCTATACAACGACTAACTCTAGAGACTCGCCTCTCATAACAATTTATGTTTGTTTTAAGTTTGAATTACTATATAAATTTGTTTTTTCTCGTTTGAAGTTTCTCCTTTTCTTGGAAAAATCTCTTTTTTCTATAGAGAGTTTCTAAGCAAATTCATTTTATAACTTTACATGTTTTATTGGTTTTAAAACTGTATCTTACTTTAAAAATTCAGTTTCAGTCAGAGACCTGTAAGGCCTGAATTAAGTAATATGGCGTAAGTTTCATTCCTCTTCCTGTTTCTCCTTCACAGATTCACCAGCACCAAACTAACACGTTTCTTCATTACATCGTAGTTTTGCTTTGTCTTTTAATCGAAAATTTCCTTATTCAACATTTTCGTTTGCAATTCACTGTGATTATCCTCTTTCTTGTTCCATGCCTTTTTCTTTAGCTGTTCAGATCAGTTTATCATCTTGTGTACTTTTACATGTATCACAGATACTAAAAATGATCCGACCACAGCTTGGGGGAAATGACGCAATTTTTGCTCTTGAAATTTATTTGAATATGACGCCACTCGTATTTTTATTTTTTAATTTTTTTTTTTTTTAATTAGGGATCTAAACAACTTTTCTCATACTTTGACCTGTCTTTATCTTTTTTTTTCAGGCCAGAAAATCCCTGGGTACCAAATTTCAAAAAAAGAAAAAAACTGGAGCCGTTTTCAAGAAGAAATACTTAAATACACAGTTGCTCGTTTAAAGAGAGTAGATATAGGCCAAGTAAGCTAATTTTTATTCTTATTGACGTAGCATAAGGAAAAAGAATGTAAAAGTGGTTTATAATAAATGCTTAAGATTCAAAATTTAATTGAAATATATTAACAATGTTTAAATAGGATTTCTAAATCATAAATTATACCATTAAATAAATGGTTCAACACTTGATTCTCGCATCATATATTTTATAGGATTTGTATTCTCCTGGGATTCGTTGAGATTCTTGCTCTGGCTTCTCTTTTCACAGCAGATTTCGTTTTGGATCATTTTTGTTTACGGTTTGGTCATCCTCGCTGTCGCTTGCTTTCTAACTGTAGATTTATTCATTTCCATAAACATATCAAGTCGTAATTTGGAAATAGCCATCTTGTTCAGCGTATTTAAAAGGTCCCGAATAGACGAAGTTAGCATCAACCTCATAAATGATGCAGTATATGGTTCAGATAATACCAAGTATTATACCAAATACCGGATATTCAGATATTAGAATCCATATGGCAGGACAATACGCTTCCCGACGACCCTAAATTGTTAGTTACTCAAAATTAATATTAACATTTTAATAATATTGATTTTTCAATTATTATTGAAAAAATTGGACCAAATGTTTAAATTCTGCCTAAAACACAAATTGCAAATCAACATTTTATTTCTTACGCAGAAAGTCTTAAAAAACCACTTTACTGCTATTTCTGCAATTACAAATGTCGATCGTAAAACCATGTTTATCAAAAACAAACAAAAGCTAATTTAGGAAAGGAAGACACTTTACAAGACAAAGAAAACGTGTACCAGTCTATGAATATGATGCCCCTCTGTGATTCGTTTGCCCAAAGTAACTTTAGCTGACCTGTACATTTTGAGCTTCTGCGAGAAACAAGCCTGTGCGTTTTTGCCGAAAATTTGGTGGTGGGGAAGGAGTCGTGGGACCACATCCCGCCTCTATGTATTTGATAACAGCTATGAAAATTGATTTTAGTGCAAACAATGTCCTGTATGGCTAAATTGTTGCTAGAGCATTTATTGCTAGAAATATAGCCATTAAGGGAGGGGATGGGTTTCTGGTTAATGCTGATCTTCCAATACAGTAAATTCTTGCATGCTCCTGGTTCAAATAAGTTGCAATATGCCTACATTTTTGTTAAAAAAAAACTGGTGGGGAGGGGCAATATAGGGGTCATGGCTCCCATTAGTCCTCTAATCTAACCATATAGATAGAAACTATTAGCATGAAATTGGTTCAAGCAATATGGAACATCTCTACTTTTCTGCTAAAAGGTTGTGAGTGATAGAATCAAGGTATCCTTATAGATGCCGCGGGCTCACTTTGCTCTAATCACACAAATATAAAATCTTTGCGTAATTTCAAGTAGAATAATGTGAAACTTGCGTACTTTTCTGCGAAAACAGGGTAGTTTTGTTTGTTGAAGGGGCAACTGGCCCACTTTGTGCCTCTGATCATAATGATTGAAAATTGTTTTATGGTTCCAAGTCAAAGTAAGCGTCATGGCCATATCTCTCTAAGAATTTGGCAAAGCGAGAGGGGACAGAGAAGAAAATGGTCCACGTTGGTGTTACCAGGTGGGATTTTTCTTACAATTTTTCTTTGTATTAGGTGAGTCTATTTATGCACAGGAAACCAAAGTCCTTTACCGAGTCATGATTTTCCAAAGGTATTTCACCAACAAAAAAAAATCAAGCTAGCTCTCAAGTTCCAGGAGTTCTAAAGTCATAAAGTATAAGTTTTGGAGTCAGCATCAAAAAATGAGGCTTGCCTTAATCAAACCCACAAAATGGTTACATAGTGCCCTTCCTTAAGTAATTATTCCTTCTTTGCAGTGGATAGAAAAACCTCCAAGAATAACTGGAATTATGGTGGGGTAATTATGTTTTTAAGCCAGATGTCACTTTCTTCAGCAGTAAGACTTGCCAGCCAATCTGAAAGTATAGTGTGGGGTGGATTTAATTGTGAAAATACCTTTTTTATATTTTGTTATTGGAGGTGAGTACACTTGCTTCTAGGGGCCAATCCCTAGTGTCATTGATTTTGTATTGGTAGGCATGGAATTTGGCACTTGTGTTTTGGATTTTGAGGTTCTCCACGTGCTGGGCTCGGATCATTTTCCGATAAAAATTTCTCTCCAAATTAGTAGGCTATCTCATTTGACTTCTCTCCCCCATGTTAGCGGTAAAACTCAAGCCCTATGGGCAAAAATGTGTCAGGATTGGTCTGAGGAAGAAACTAATGTAATGAAGGCTCGATTTTGTTCAGAAGAGATTTTGGACAAATTAAAAGGTTTAAGTGACAGTTTTGTATATTATTAAGACTATATTAATAATTTTGCACATGCAAATGAAAGAGAATGTTGCTATTCTAAAAATTAATTTAGAAACTTGATTCATTGATGTGAAAAAGTTGTGCACACCTGTATCTGTTTCATTAATTGGAGCTACTGAGTTACATTTAAAACAAACGGAGTTATGTTGAAAGATTTTAGTGAAGTGCTAGATTTTTAGCTAATCATACTTACCTGGCTGAGGAGCTGCCTTAATCATAAAGGAGATACGCACAGAGTGAGGCTAAATAAAAAAAATAATTTCCAGCCTTTTTGTGCTTACTTTATTTTACAGCTTCTGTACAGAAATAGAAGCAATTGCTTAATGGAGGATATTTTTCAGAATAATATCCCATTTCAAGCAAGCAGAAGCTAAGAAAACTAGCGGTGTCAAGGAAATAGCATAAATATCAAGAGAAAGGGGGCTGGGAAAAGGGGCGATGATTCAAAGTACCGTACGATTCTAAGAACCAGTACTGTTTTGCCCCTTGGGCCCATTTTAGGCATATTCATACCTGAATACCTTAGTTTTCTCAAGATTTTTCTTTGTATTGTTTCAAAGTCATAAAGTCTTTAGGTCAGTGTTGCCACGTTGAACAATGAAAACAATTAAGCAAAACTAATTAGTAAAACCTGAAAACGCTCTTCGTTGATGGAAATTAAAACATTAACAATATGTTGGTTCCCAAGACAACTAAAACCTCAAAAGAAAGCTACACGGTCTTAGGCTGTTTGCTATCATAATTTTTTAGCTTAATTTTGGTCCATTTTTCACCCATGTTAATTTTTTTTTAATTTGACGCCCGCAACTACACAAACAGCATAACCGCAATATCTTTTTGAGTAAAAACTGAAGTCCTAATTTTCGTTTTTTAAGTTTCCATATACGTTATTATAACAACCAATTAAATTTCATTTTCATTGTCCGTAGTTCACGAAACTAATGACATTATCATGTATTTGGGTGGATTGAATCCTACGTTTAACGCAAAGGTATCTTAACGTTAACCGTTAACGTTCCGTCCCGTAGTACCGGGACGGAACTACGTCAACCTATAGCTTCATTATATACTACTGAAACTAATGACATTATCATGAATTTGGGTGGACTGATATGCCATCCGAAGGCCAGAACATAATTTGCACTTTACTGAAAAAAATACAAATGAATGTGCATTGTCAGTTTAATATACATATACTGATATTTAGTAATAAAAATATTAATATTACTTGATTGATTAAAGTTATAAAAGTAAAAACATTTATATTTTTGACTGCGGTCCGCAGTCCATAGTAAACAAAATCAAAAATTATATTTCATAATGCTATCTATATCTTTTTCTGTAACGCTGTGTTTTGAAGTAAAGTTTTTGGTTGGTCGGTTTAGATACTTTCCTCAGTATTCTTTAATTTAAAAAGATTTAAATATAATACTTTTTTCCATTCATTTCTTACTATACAAGTTTCTACAAGAATTTGTTCTTCGAAGAATAATTTGTCCAAAAAAACTTACTCCAAGTTTAAACATTAATTCCCAAAGATTTCTTCGGACACGATGCAATCCCTCGGATAATCATGGTTGCACCTCTAGCTGCAACCTAGTAAAAGGTGAACCGCAACCCATCGTTACCAAAACTTTAAAAAGCGTTTTAAATTAAAAATAACTAAAGGAATGAAAAAAAAGATGAACAAAGTTTCAAGTTCAGTTCAGAATCGCTAAAGTTATTATGTAAACTGCAAGATTATTTATGGTACCTGAGCAATAATTTTAATGTTTTAATTCAAATTAGAAAAATACCTGACATTTGAAAATTAGTTTGTTTTTCATTGGATCAAAAACAACTCGATACGTGATCAAGCTTATAGGTTTGAACCCTCAAAGATGAATTCACTGAATTAACAAGACTGTGATCATGCGGTCATTTTTGCAAATGGAACCAATCAGTCCAATCGGTTTCTAACGGACTGTACTGTACCTGAGCTATCTAATACAAATATCTCTCCAGTAGACATTTTTGATGAAAATCCAGAGACAAAGAAGCTGACTAACCAGAAGAAGAAACTACCTGACAAAAAGAGGAGGACGCAGCAAATCAGAAGAATGAAACATCTTTTCAAAATGACGAGAAACGATCTATGTGCAATAACCCTAAGAATACTCTTGCCATAGACATGACAACCCACGTCATTGAAAAACCATACAATTGCATTACATATAATCAGAGCTTTTTGCACAATAGTCAGCTCATTCAACATGTGAGGATCCACATTGGTGAGAAGCCATTGAAGTGTGACGTGTGCAAGCGCAGTTTTAATGTCAAGGCTCATCTTTCCATACATATGAGAACCCACACTGGTGAAAAGCCATACCAGTGAAATACATGTAACAAGAGCTTTTCTCAAAATAGTAATCTTATAAGACATATGAGCATCCACACTGGTGAGAAGCCATTCAATTGTGACGTATGCAAACGCACTTTTAATAATGTGAGTAATCTTTCCATACATATGAGAACCCACACCGATGAAAAACCATTCAAGTGTGACGTGTGCAAGCGCAGTTTTAATTTCAAGGCTCATCTTTCCATGCATATGAGAACCCACACTGGTGAAAAGCCATACCAGTGAAATACATGTAACAAGAGCTTTTCTCAAAATAGTAGTCTTATCAAACATGTGAGGATCCACACTGGTGATAAGCCATACAAGTGCAATACATGTATCAAGAGCTTTTCTCAAAATAGTAGTCTTATCAAACATGTGAGGATCCACACTGGTGAGAAGCCCTTCAAGTGTGACGTGTGCAAGCGCAGTTTTAATGTCAAGGCTCATCTTCCCATACATATGAGAACCCACACTGGTGAAAAGCCATACAAGTGCAATACATGTAACAAGAGCTTTTCTCAAAATAGTAGTCTTATCAAGCATTCGAGGATCCAGACTGGTGAGAAGCCATTCAAGTGTGGCGTATGCAAGCGCAGTTTTAATAATGTGAGTAATCTTTCCGTACATATGAGAACACACACCGGTGAAAAGCCATTCAATTGTGAAGTATGCAAGCAAAGTTTTAGTCACAAGAATTCTCTTGCCATACATATGATAACCCACACCGGTGAAAAGCCATTCAAGTGTGACGTGTGCAAGCGCAGTTTTAATGTCAAGGCTCATCTTTCCATACATATGAGAACCCACACTGGTGAAAAGCCATACCAAGGAAATACATGTAACAAGAGCTTTTCTCAAAATAGTAATCTTATAAGACATATGAGCATCCACACTGGTGAGAAGCCATTCAATTGTGACGTATGCAAACGCACTTTTAATAATGTGAGTAATCTTTCCATACATATGAGAACCCACACCGATGAAAAACCATTCAAGTGTGACGTGTGCAAGCGCAGTTTTAATTTCAAGGCTCATCTTTCCATGCATATGAGAACCCACACCGGTGAAAAGCCATACAAGTGTAATTCATGTAACAAGAGCTTTTCTCAAAAGAGTAATCTTATCAAACATGTGAGGATCCACACTGGTGAGAAGCCATACAAGTGCAATACATGTATCAAGAGCTTTTCTCAAAATAGTAGTCTTATCAAACAGGTGAGGATCCACACTGGTGAGAAGCCCTTCAAGTGTGACGTGTGCAAGCGCAGTTTTAATGTCAAGGCTCACCTTTCCATACATATGAGAACCCACACTGGTGAAAAGCCATACAAGTGCAATACATGTAACAAGAGCTTTTCTCAAAATAGTAGTCTTATCAAGCATTCGAGGATCCAGACTGGTGAGAAGCCATTCAAGTGTGGCGTATGCAAGCGCAGTTTTAATAATGTGAGTAATCTTTCCGTACATATGAGAACACACACCGGTGAAAAGCCATTCAATTGTGAAGTATGCAAGCAAAGTTTTAGTCACAAGAATTCTCTTGCCATACATATGATAACCCACACCGGTGAAAAGCCATTCAAGTGTGACGTGTGCAAGCGCAGTTTTAATGTCAAGGCTCATCTTTCCATACATATGAGAACCCACACTGGTGAAAAGCCATACCAGTGAAATACATGTAACAAGAGCTTTTCTCAAAATAGTAATCTTATAAGACATATGAGCATCCACACTGGTGAGAAGCCATTCAATTGTGACGTATGCAAACGCACTTTTAATAATGTGAGTAATCTTTCCATACATATGAGAACCCACACCGATGAAAAACCATTCAAGTGTGACGTGTGCAAGCGCAGTTTTAATTTCAAGGCTCATCTTTCCATGCATATGAGAACCCACACCGGTGAAAAGCCATACAAGTGTAATTCATGTAACAAGAGCTTTTCTCATAAGAGTAATCTTATCAAACATGTGAGGATCCACACTGGTGAGAAGCCATACAAGTGCAATACATGTATCAAGAGCTTTTCTCAAAATAGTAGTCTTATCAAACATGTGAGGATCCACACTGGTGAGAAGCCCTTCAAGTGTGACGTGTGCAAGCGCAGTTTTAATGTCAAGGCTCACCTTTCCATACATATGAGAACCCACACTGGTGAAAAGCCATACAAGTGCAATACATGTAACAAGAGCTTTTCTCAAAATAGTAGTCTTATCAAGCATTCGAGGATCCACACTGGTGAGAAGCCATTCAAGTGTGGCGTATGCAAGCGCAGTTTTAATAATGTGAGTAATCTTTCTGTACATTTGAGAACACACACCGGTGAAAAGCCATTCAATTGTGAAGTATGTAAGCAAAGTCTTAGTCACAAGAATTCTCTTGCCTTACACATGATAACCCACATCGGTGAAAAAGCTATTCAAGTGTGACGTGTGCAAGCGCAGTTTTAATGTCAAGGCTTATCTTTCCATGCATATGAGAACCCACACTGGTGAAAAGCCATACAAGTGCAATACATGTAACAAGAGCTTTTCTCAAAATAGTAATCTTATCAGACATGTGAGCATCCAGACTGGTGAGAAGCCATTCAATTGTGACGTATGCAAACGCAGTTTTAATAATGTGAGTAACCTTTCCATACATATGAGAACCCACACCGATGAAAAGCCATTCAAGTGTGACGTGTGCAAGCGCAGTTTTAATGTCAAGACTCATCTTTCCATACATATGAGAACCCACACCGGTGAAAAGCCATACAAGTGTAATACATGTAACAAGAGCTTTTCTCATAATAGTAATCTTATCAAACATGTGAGGATCCACACTGGTGAAAAGCCATGCAAGTGTAATACATGTAACAAGAGCTTTTCCCAAAATAGTAATCTTATCGAACATGTGAGGATCCACACTGGTGAGAAGCCATTCAAGTGTGACGTATGCAAGCGAAGTTTTAATAAATTGAGTAATCTTTACGTACATATGAGAACACACACCGGTGAAATAAATTTGGGCCATTCAATTAAGAAGTATGCAAGCAAAGTTTTAGTCACAAGAGTTCTCTTGTCAAACAGCCATACACGTGCAATATATGTATGCATAGTTTTAATAACAGGAGTAATCTTTCCATACATATTAGAAGCCACACCGATGAAAAGTCATTCAAGTGTGACCTCTGCAAGCACTGTTTTAATATGAAGGCTAATCTTTCCATACATATGAGAACCCACACCGATGAAAAGCCATTTAAGTGTGACGTGTGCAAGCACAGTTCTAATACGAAGGCTAATCTTTCCATACATATGAGAACCCACACCGATGAAAAGCCATTCAAGTGTGACGTTTGCAAGCACAGTTTTAATATGAAGGCTAAAATTTCCATCCATATGAGAACCCACACCAGCGAAAAGCCAGACAAGTGCAACACATGTAACAAGAGCTTTTCTCAAAATAGTAATCTTATCAGACATGTAAAGATCCACACTGATGAGAAGCCATTCAAGTGTGACGTGTGCAAGCGCAGTTTTAATGTCAAGGCTAATCTTTCCATACATTAATTAAAAAAAATTTTTCCACAAAATAAGTTTTTCAAAGAAAATTAAAGAACTCCACTAAACAAAAAACGAGCAAAACTAAAATCAAATAATCTACCAAGCGTGAAAGTAAGGAGTCAGGTATTAGTCCGGTACGAACACGTGTGCTGCCATCTATAATCAAGTCTAACGCTGACAGGACATAATTTATTCATGGACTATTGATCCACAAACGGGTCAATGTCACCTTTTTCAAGGTCAATTTGTTTGTTGTTTCTAAGTGTATTGACTCCAGGGTGAAGTTTGCACATGCGCACTGAATTCTAACGGGACAATGTATTGATCCACTAGAGGGGAAGTAGATTTCTGAGAAATTGATTTACATAATCAGACGGGGAATGATTGATCAACGAAGCAGAATTAAAAAAACAATATTGCTTCTTTGGTCTTTAGGTCTGAGAGATAAATGGTCATTAGTGAGAGAGATAAATTAATATTCTATTTTTAAATATGGCTTCTCTGGTCTTTAGGCTTAGGGATAAATTTGGGAATTAATATTCTATCGAAGCCATAATAGTGTAAGTAGGAACACCTTAGATATTTTTTTAGAAATTCAAGACAGATTGAATATATTTTACGAGGGAAATGGTTTCCTGGGAATTTCAAATGTGACAGCGCAGGGATGTCAAAACAAATGAACACGCATAAATTACTTTTAAGGGATTATTTGGGCGAAACCGGTTGATATATTTTAGAAGATGATTTGGGCGAAACAGTTTGATACATTTTATAAGATGATTTGGGCCTTTCTCGACTGTGTTCGGTATAATACACAAGTTCCATTTGAACAGTGTTGTAAGGTCCCCTAACCCAACCCCAAATGGTTCCCCGGTCCCCCAAAGGCTCCCGGGCCCCCAAAGAGCCTCCTCCTCTCCTTCCCCTCCCCTCCCTCCCCCTTCTCTCCTCCCACACCCCTCTTCCCCTCCCCTCCCCCTCCCCCACTTTTGTTTAAAATACTTTTTTGAATTTTTTTAACATAGTATTTTTTTCAACCCCTTACCTAATTTAGATGTTTAGTTAGATATTAGCCTACAGTTCTAGTTAGAGTTATAGTTTAGTTTAGTTGTAGTTCAGAGTCTAGAGTTTCAAGTTAGACTCTCAGCACTTAGAGTTTTAGTTAGAGTTATATTTTATTTTATTTTTAGTTAAGTGTTTTTGGACTTATAGTTTAGTTTTAGCTAAACGTTTTAGTTTAGAATTCTAGCCTAGAGTCATAGCTTAGAGTTTTTCCTTGCACTTTTAGTTTAGTATAGTATTAGTTAAGAGTTTTAGTTTAGAGATGTAGTTTAGTTTTAATTAAGTATTAGTTAGAGTTTTAGTTTAGAGTTGTAGTTTAGTTTTAGTTAAGAGTTTTAGTTTAGAGTTTAGAGTTTTAGCTTAGAGTCTTAGCTTAGAGTTTTAGTTAGAGTTATAGTTTAGTTTAGTTTTAGTTAAGAGTTTATACTTTTAGCCTAGAGTCTTAGCATAGAGTTTTAGTTAGAGTTGAAGTTTAGTTGAATTACAGTAGGCTTTTTATATCTTTTCAGAACAAGTTCCTTTCTTAGTGTACCTCTTAAACAATTTTACAACTTGAAGTACTCATCCTTTTCACCCACAACTTTACTTTATGGCTTTTTGAATACCCCAACACCAAGCAATACTTTCAAAAGGCTTTTTTATATCTTTTCAGAACAAGCTCTTTTCTTAATGTCCCCCCTAAAACAATTTTACAACTTTAAGTACTCATTCCTTTAACCCACAACTCTACTTTATGGCTTTTTGAATACCCCAACACCAAGCAATACGTTCAAAAGGCTTTTTTTCAAATCTTTTCAGAACAAGTTCTTTTCTTAATGTCCCCCTAAACCAATTTTACAACTTGAAGTACTCATTCCTTTCACCCACAACTCTACATTATGGCTTTTTGAATGCCCCAACACCAAGCAATACTTTCAAAAGGCCTTTTTTATTTCTTCAGAACAAGTTCTTTTCTTAATATCCCCCTAAACCTATTTTACAACTTGAAGTACTCATTCTTTTCACACACAACTCTACTTTATGGCTTTTTGAATACCCCAACACCAAGCAATACTTTCAAAAGGCTTTTTTATATCTTTTCAGAACAAGTTCTTTTCTTAATGTCCCCCCTAAACCAATTTTACAACTTGAAGTACTCATTCTTTTCACACACAACTCTACTTTATGGCTTTTTGAATACCCCAACACCAAGCAGTACTTTCAAAAGGCTTTTTTATATCTTTTCAGAACAAGTTCTTTTCTTAATGTCCCCCCTAAACCAATTTTACAACTTGAAGTACTCATTTTTTTCACCCACAACTCTACTTTATGGCTTTTTGAATACCCCAACACCAAGAAATACTTTCAAAAGGCTTTTTTATATCTTTTCAGAACAAGTTCTTCTCTTAATGTCCCCCCTAAACCAATTTTACAACTTGAAGTACTCATTATTTTCACCCACAACTCTACTTTATGGCTTTTTGAATACCCCAACACCAAGCAATACTTTCAAAAGGCTTTTTTATATCGTCTCAGAACAAGTTCTTTTCTTAATGTCCCCCCTAAACAAATTTTAAAACTTGAAGTATTCATTCTTTTCACCCACAACTCTACTTTATGGCTTTTTGAATACTCCAACACCAAGCAATACTTTCAAAAGGCTTTTTTATATCTTTTCAGAACAAGTTCTTTTCTTAATGTCCCTCCTAAACCAATTTTACAACTTGAAGTACTCATCCTTTTCACACACAATTTTACTTTATGGCTTTTCAAATATTATTAATAAAATCACATGTATTTTAAACATGAGCGTTCTTATTTCCGAAAACTAAAACCCAACTTTATTAAAAAATCAAATGTTATTAATAAAGTCACATGTATTTTAAATGTGGGCATCAAAGTAACAACATTCTTCTTTAATACTATTAAATGTTTACTAAACACACACAATTTTCTCTTAGAAATAATATTTTTCATCAGTGATAATACATTTTCAGTTCGAACTAGCAAGTTTTCTGCCAAAAATACCAAAGTTTTTCTTAGAAGTAACATTTTTTTTGTTTGTGATAACAACTTTTCTGTCAGAAGTAGCAAGTTCTGCTTGACACTAACAAACCTTCTCATCAAAGTAACAACATTTTACCTTAAAACTAATATACTTTTACTGAACACACACAAATTTCTCTTAGAAATAATATTGTTCATCAGTGATAACACTTTCGGTTCGAACTAGCAAGTTTTCTACCAAAGATACCAAATTGTTTCTTAGAAGTAACAATTTTTTGATTGTGATAACAACTTTTCTGTCAGAAGCAGCAAGTTTTGCTTAACACTAACAAATTTTCTCATCAAAATTAGAAATAATATTTTTCATCAGTGATAACACGCTTTCTGTTCGAACTAGCAAGTTTTCTACCAAAGATACGAATTTTTTTAGGAGTAACAATTTTTTGATTGTGATAACAACTTTTCTATCAGAAGTAGCAAGTTTTGCTTAACACTAACAAATTTTCTCATCAAAGTAACAATATTTTACTTTAAAACTAACGAACTCATACTTAACACACACAAATTTCTCTTAGAAAAAATATTTTTCATCAGTGATAACACGTTTTCTGATCGAACTAGCAAGTTTTCTGTCAAAGATACCAAATTTTTTCTTAGAAGTAACTTTTCTTTGATTGTGATAACAACTTTTCTGTCAGAAGTAGCAAGTTTTGATTAACACTATCAAATCTTCTCTTCAAAGTAACAACATTCTTCCTTAATACTACCAAATGTTTACTTAACACTAACAGATTTTCTCTTCGAATCATCAACTTTTCCTTAATACTAACATACTTTTACTTAAACACTCAAATTTCTCTTAGAAATAACACTTTTCGTCAGCGATAACATGTTTTCTGCTTGAAGTACCAAGTTTTCTGTCAAAGATACTTTTTTTCTTAGAAGTAACAATTTTTCGTTATGATAAAAAGGTTTCTGTTCGAACTAGCAAGTTTTTTGCCATAGAGGCCAAAATTTTTCTTAGAAGTAACAATTTTTTGATTGTGATAACAACTTTTCTGTCAGAAGTAGCAAGTTTTGCTTAAAACTAACAAACCTTTTCATCAAAGTAACAACATTTTACCTTAAAACTAACATAATCTTACTGAACACACACAAAATTCTCTTAGAAATAATATTTTTCATCAGTGATAACACTTTTTCTGTTCGAACTAGCAAGTTTTCTACGTAACATACCACATTTTTTCTTAGAAGTAACAATTTTTTGATTGTGATAACAACTTTTCTGTCAGAACTAGCAAGTTTTGCTTAACACTAACAAAATTTCTCATCAAATAAACAATATTTTACCTTAAAACTAACATACTCTTACTTAAAACACACAAATTTCTCTTAGAAATAATATTTTTCGTTATGATAAAAAGTTTTCTGTTCGAACTAGCAAGTTTTCTGCCAAAGATACCAAATTTTTTCTTAGAAGTAACTTTTCTTTGATTGTGATAACAACTTTTCTGTCAGAAGTAGCAAGTTTTGCTTAACACTAACAAACCTTCTCATCAAAGTAACAACATTTTACATTAAAACTAAAATACTTTTACTGAACCCACACAAATTTCTCTTAGAAATAATATTTTTCATCAGTGATAACACGCTTTCTGTTCGAACTAGCAAGTTTTCTACCAAAGATACCAAATTTTTTCTTAGAAGTAACAATTTTTTGATTGTGATAACAACTTTTCTGTCAGAAGTAGCAAGTTTTGCTTAACACTAACAAATTTTCTCATCAAAATTAGAAATAATATTTTACCTTAAAACTAACATCCTCTTACTTAACAAAACACAAATTTCTCTTAGAAATAATATTTTTCGTCAGTGATAACACGTTTTCTGTTCGAACTAGCAAGTTTTCTGTCAAAGATACCAAATTTTTTCTTAGAAGTAACTTTTCTTTGATTATGATAACAACTTTTCTGTCAGAAGTAGCAAGTTTTGATTAACACTAACAAATCTTCTCTTCAAAGTAACAACATTCTTCCTTAATGCTACCAAATGTTTACTTAACACTAACAGATTTTCTCTTCGAATCATCAACTTTTCCTTAATACTAACATACTTTTACTTAAACACTCAAATTTCTCTTAGAAATAACACTTTTCGTCAGCGATAACACGCTTTCTGCTTTAAGTAGCATGTTTTCTGTCAAATGTACTTTTTTTCTTAGAAGTAACAATTTTTTCGTTATGATAACAAGTTTTCTGTTCGAATTAGCAAGTTTTCTACCAAAGATACCAAATTTTTTCTTAGAAGTAACAATTTTTTGATTGTGATAACAACTTTTCTGTCAGAAGTAGCAAGTTTTGCTTAACACTAACAAACCTTCTCATCAAAGTGACAACATTTTACCTTAAAATTAACATACTTTTACTGAACACACACAAATTTCTCTTAGAAATAATATTTTTCATCAGTGATAACACTTCAGTAATCACTGATTGATTGTTTTTCAATCAAAAAAACAATTTTTTGATTGAGATAACAACTTTTCTGTTAGAAGTAGCAAGTTTTGCTTAACACTAACAAACCTTCTCATCAAAGTGACAACATTTTACCTTAAAATTAACATACTTTTACTGAACACACACAAATTTCTCTTAGAAATAATATTTTTCATCAGTGATAACGCGTTTTCTGTTTGAACTAGCAAGTTTTCTGTCAAAGATACCAAATTTTTTCTTAAACGGAATACATAAAAAGGATTGGTTTTGTATGCTGATTCAAAATACATAAATTTCCTTAGGTTTAATGTTATCCGTCCTAAGCTAAGAGCCTGAGAATATTACACCTTTTAGAAGAAAAAAAACTTTAGTCATCAAGAGATTTCAACTGCCAACATGTTTCAGAATTCTTATCAAGTCAAACAAAAAAAAAACTATAACAAAAAAGCCAATTTTAAACAGTTTTTGGGAACAAAGTGAAAGTAAAGTGCAACTCGGCCTGAAAGTAACCATAACTCTAAAAACGGAATACATAAAAATGATTGGCTTTGTATGCTGATTCCAAATACATAAATTTCCTTAGGTTTAATGTTATCCGTCTTAAGCTAAGAGCCTGAGAAAATTACGCCTTTTAGAAGAAAAAAAATCTTTAGTCATCAAGAAATTTCAACTGCCAACTTGTTTAAGAATTCTTATCAAGTCGAACAAAAAAAAAAACAAAAAAAAACTATAACAAAAAAAAGCCAATTTTAAACAGTTTTTGGGAACAAAGTGAAAGTAAAGTGCAACTCGGCCTGAAAGTAACCATAACTCTAAAAACGGAATACATAAAAATGATTGGCTTTGTATGCTGATTCCAAATACATAAATTTCCTTAGGTTTAATGATATCCGTCATAAGCTAAGAGCCTGAGAAAATTACGCCTTTTAGAAGAAAAAAAATCTTTAGTCATCAAGAAATTTCAATTGCCAACTTGTTTCAGAATTCTTATCAAGTCGAACAAAAAAACAAACAAAAAAAAAACTTTAACAAGAAAAGCCAATTTTACTTTTGGGAACACTTTTTGGGAACAAAGTGAAAGTAAAGTGCGACTCGGCCCGAAAGTAACCATAACTCTAAAAACGGAATACATAAAAATTATTGGCTTTGCATGCTGATCCCAAATACATTTCCTGAGGTTTAATGTTATCCGTCATAAGCTAAAAGCCTAAGAGCATTACACCTATTAGAAGAAAAAAATCTTTAGTCATCAAGAAGTTTCAACTGCCAACTTGTTTCAGAATTTATATCAAGTCGAACAAAAAAAAACAACAAAAAAAAACAACTGTAACGAAAAAAAGCCAATTTTAAACAATTTTTGGGAACTAAGTGAAAGTAAAGTGCAACAAGGCTCGAAAGTAACCAAAACTCTAAAACCGGAATTCATAAAAATGATTGGCTTTGTATGCTGCTTCCAAATACATAAATTTCCTTAGGTTTAACGTTATCCGTCATAAGCTAAGAGCCTAAGAGTATTACGCCTATTAGAAGAAAAAAATCTTTAGTAATCAAGAAATTTCAACTGCCAACCGTCAACTGTCAACTGCTAACTGCCAACTTTTCAAGTAAAAAAAAAAAAAAAAAAAAAAAAACAACTAAAACAAAAAAAAGCCAATTTTAAACAGTTTTTCGGAACAAAGTGAAAGTAAAGTGCAACTCGGCTCCAAAGTAACCATAACTCTAAAAACGGAAGTTTAATAACAATAGATACATAAAAATGATAGGCTTTGTATGCTGATTCCAAATACATAAATTTCCTTAGGTTTAACGTTATCCGTCATAAGCTAAGAGCCTAAGAGTATTACGCCTTTTAGAAGAAAAAAAAAATCTTTAGTAATCAAGAAATTTCAACTGCCAACCGTCAACTGTCAACTGCTAACTGCCAACTTTTCAAGTAAAAAAAAAAAACAAAAAAAACAACTAAACAAAAAAAAAGCCAATTTTAAACAGTTTTTCGGAACAAAGTGAAAGTAAAGTGCAACTCGGCTCCAAAGTAACCATAACTCTAAAAACGGAAGTTTAATAACAATAGATACATAAAAATGATAGGCTTTGTATGCTGATTCCAAATACATAAATTTCCTTAGGTTTAACGTTATCCGTCATAAGCTAAGAGCCTAAGAGTATTACGCCTTTTAGAAGAAAAAAAATCTTTAGTCATCAAGAATTTTCAACTTCCAGCGTGTTTCAGAATTCTTATCAAGTCGAACAAAAAAAAAAAAAAAAAAAAAAAAAAATTTAAAGAGTTTTTGGGAACAAATTGAAAGTAAAGTGCACTTCGGCCCGAAAGTAACCATAACTCTAAAAACGGAATACATAAAAATTACTGGCTTTGTATGCTGATTCCAAATACATAAATTTCCTTATGTTTAGTGATATCCGTCATAAGCTAAGAGCCTGAGAATATTATGCCTTTTAAAAGAAAAAAATCTTTAGTCATCAAACAATTTCAACTGCCAACTTGTTTCAGAATTCCTATCAAGTCAAAAAAAACTATAACAAAAAAAAAAAAACAATTTTAAACAGTTTTTGGAAAAAAAAATCTTTAGTCATCAAGAAATTTCAATTGCCAACTTGTTTCAGAATTCCTATTAAGTCGAACAAAAAAAGAACAAAAAATAACTATAAAAAAAAATAAATACAATTTTAAACAGTTTTTGGAAACAAAGTGAAAGTAAAGTTCAACTCGGCTCGAGAGTAACCATAACTCTAATAACGGAACTTTAATAACAACAGATATATAAAAATGATTGGCTTTGTTTGCTGATTCCAAATACATAAATTTCCTTAGGTTTAATGTTATCCGTCATAAGCTAAGAGCCTGAGAATATTACGCCTTTTAGAAGAAAAAAAGATCTTTTTGTCATCAAGAAATTTCAACTGCCATCTTGTTTCAGAATTCCTATCAAGTCGAACAAAAAAAAAAAAAGAAAACAACTATAACAAAAAAAGCCAACTTTAAACAGTTTTTGGGAACAAAGTGAAAGTAAAGTGCAACTTGGCTGGAAAGAAACAATAACTCTAAAAACGGAATACATAAAAATGATTGGCTTTGTATGCTGATTCCAAATACATAAATTTCCTTTAGGTTTAATGTTATCCGTCATAAGCAAAGAGCCTGAGAATATTACGCCTTTTAGAAGAAAAAAAATCCTTAGTCATCAAGAAATTTCAACTGCCAACTTGTTTCAGAATTCTTATCAAGTCGAACAAAAAAAAACAAAAAAAACAACTTTAACAATAAAGCCAATTTTAAACAGTTTTTGGGAACTAAGTGAAAGTAAAGTGCAACTCGGCCCGAAAGTAACCATAACTCTAAAAACAGAATACATAAAAATGATTGGCTTTGTATGCTGATTCCAAATACATAAATTTCCTTAGGTTTAATTTTATCCGTCATAAGCAAAGAGCCTGAGAATATTACGCCTTTTAAAAGAAAAAAAAATCCTTAGTCATCAAGAAATATCAACCGCCAACCTGTTTCAGAATTCTTATCAAGTCGAACAAAAAAAAACAAAAAAAAAAACAACTATAACAAAAAAGCCAATTTTAAACAGTTTTTGGGAACCAAGTGAAAGTAAAGTGCAACTCGGCCCGAAAGTAACCATAACTCTAAAAACAGAATACATAAAAATGATTGGCTTTGTATGCTGATTCCAAATACATAAATTTCCTTAGGTTTAAGTATATCCGTCATAAGCTAAGAGCCTGAGAATATTACACCTTTAGAAGAAAAAAAGATCTTTTTGTTATCAAGAAATTTCAACTGCCATCTTGTTTCAGAATTCCTATCAAGTCGAACAGAAAAAAAAAATATAACAAAAAAGCCAATTTTAAACAGTTTTTGGGAACAAAGTGAAAGTAAAGTGCAACTCGGCCAGAAAGTAACCATAACTCTAAAAACAGAATAAATAAAAATGATTGGCTTTGAATGCTGATTCCAAATACATAACTTTCCTTAGGTTTAAGTATATCCGTCATATGCTAAGAGCCTCAGAATATTACGCCTTTTAGAAGAAAAAAGATCTTTTTGTCATCAAGAAATTTCAACTGCCATCTTGTTTCAGAATTCCTATCAACTCGAACAAAAAAAACAAAAAAAACAACTATAACAAAAAAGCCAACTTTTAAACAGTTTTTGGGAACAAAGTTAAAGTAAAGTGCAACTTGGCTGGAAAGTAACAATAACTCTAAAAACAGAATACATAAGAATGATTGGCTTTGTGTGCTGATTCCAAATACATAAATTTCCGTTAAGTTTAATGTTATCTGTCATAAGCCAAGAGCCTGAGAATATTACGCCTTTTAGAAGAAAAAAAAATCCTTAGTCATCAAGAAATTTCAACTGCCAACTTGTTTCAGAATTCCTATCAAGTCAAACAAAAAAAAAAAAAAAAACCATAACACAAAAAGCCAATTTTAAACACTTTTTGGGAACAGAATGAAAGTAAAGTGCAAATCGGCTCGAAAGTAACCATATCTCTAAAAACGGAATACATAAAAATTATTGGTTTTGTATACTGATTCCAAATGCATAAATTTCCTTAGGTTTAATGTTATCCGTCCTAAGCTAAGAGCCTATGAATATTACGCCTTTTAGAAGAAAAAAAAATCTTTAGTCATCAAGAAATTTCAACTGCCAACTTGTTTCAGAATTCTTATCAAGTCGAACAAAAAAAAACAAAAAAAAACAACTACAACAAAAAAGCCAATTTTAAACAATTTTTGGGGAACTAAGTGAAAGTAAAGTGCAACTCGGCTCGAAAGTAACCAAAACTCTCGAAACGGAATACATAGAAATTATTGGCTTTGTATGCTGATTCCAAATACATAAATTTCCTTAGGTTTAACGTTATCCGTCCTAAGCTAAGAGCCTAAGAGTATTACACCTATTAGAACAAAAAAAATCTTTACTCATCAAGAAATTTCAACTGCCAACTTGTTTCAAAATTCTTATGAAGTCGAACAAAAAAAAACATAATAAAAAAAGCCAATTTTAAAGAGTTTTTGGGAACAAAGTGAAAGAAAAGTGCAAATCGGCTCGAAAGTAACCATAACTCTAAAAACGGAATACATAAAAATTATTGGCTTTGTATGCTGATTCCAAATACACAAATTTCCTTAGGTTTAATGTTATTTGTCATAAGCTAAGAGCCTGAGAATATTACGCCTTTTAAAAGAAAAAACTCTTTAGTCATCAAACAATTTCAACTGCCAACTTGTTTCAGAATTCCTATCAAGTCAAAAAAAAACAACTATAACAAAAAAAGCCAATTTTAAACAGTTTTTGGGAACAAAGTGAAAGTAAATTGCAACTCGGCTCGAGAGTAACCATAACTCTAAAAACGGAAGTTTAATAACAATAGATACATAAAAATGATAGGCTTTGTATGCTGATTCCAAATACATAAATTTCCTTAGGTTTAACGTTATCCGTCATAAGCTAAGAGCCTAAGAGTATTACGCCTTTTAGAAGAAAAAAAAAATCTTTAGTAATCAAGAAATTTCAACTGCCAACCGTCAACTGTCAACTGCTAACTGCCAACTTTTCAAGTAAAAAAAAAAACAAAAAAAACAACTAAAACAAAAAAAAGCCAATTTTAAACAGTTTTTCGGAACAAAGTGAAAGTAAAGTGCAACTCGGCTCCAAATTAACCATAACTCTAAAAACGGAAGTTTAATAACAATAGATACATAAAAATGATAGGCTTTGTATGCTGATTCCAAATACATAAATTTCCTTAGGTTTAACGTTATCCGTCATAAGCTAAGAGCCTAAGAGTATTACGCCTATTAGAAGAAAAAAAAAATCTTTAGTCATCAAGAAATTTCAACTGCCAACGTGTTTAAGAATTCTTATCAAGTCGAAAAAAAAATATAAGAAAAAAAAATTTTTTAAGAGTTTTTGGGAACAAAGTGAAAGTAAAGTGCACTTCGGCCCGAAAGTAACCATAACTCTAAAAACGGAATACATAAAAATTACTGGCTTTGTATGCTGATTCCAAATACATAAATTTCCTTATGTTTAGTGTTATCCGTCATAAGCTAAGAGCCTGAGAATATTATGCCTTTTAAAAGAAAAAAATCTTTAGTCAACAATTTCAACTGCCAACTTGTTTCAGAATTCCTATCAAGTCAAAAAAAAACTATAACAAAAAAAAAAACAATTTTAAACAGTTTTTGGGAAAAAAAAATCTTTAGTCATCAAGAAATTTCAATTGCCAACTTGTTTCAGAATTCCTATTAAGTCGAACAAAAAAAGAACAAAAAATAACTATAAAAAAAAATAAATACATTTTAAACAGTTTTTGGAAACAAAGTGAAAGTAAAGTTCAACTCGGCTCGAGAGTAACCATAACTCTAATAACGGAACTTTAATAACAACAGATACATAAAAATGATTGGCTTTGTATGCTGATTCCAAATACATAAATTTCCTTAGGTTTAATGTTATCCGTCATAAGCAAAGAGCCTGAGAATATTACGCCTTTTAGAAGAAAAAAAGATCTTTTTGTCATCAAGAAATTTCAACTGCCGTCTTGTTTCAGAATTCCTATCAAGTCGAACAAAAAAAAAACAGAAAACAACTATAACAAAAAAAGCCAACTTTAAACAGTTTTTGGGAACAAAGTGAAAGTAAAGTGCAACTTGGCTGGAAAGAAACAATAACTCTAAAAACGGAATACATAAAAATGATTGGCTTTGTATGCTGATTCCAAATACATAAATTTCCTTTAGGTTTAATGTTATCCGTCATAAGCAAAGAGCCTGAGAATATTACGCCTTTTAGAAGAAAAAAAAATCCTTAGTCATCAAGAAATTTCAACTGCCAACTTGTTTCAGAATTCTTATCAAGTCGAACAAAAAAAAACAAAAAAAAACAACTATAACAAAAAAGCCAATTTTAAACAGTTTTTGGGAACGAAGTGAAAGTAAAGTGCAACTCGGCCCGAAAGTAACCATAACTCTAAAAACAGAATACATAAAAATGATTGGCTTTGTATGCTGATTCCAAATACATAATTTCCTTAGGTTTAATTTTATCCGTCATAAGCAAAGAGCCTGAGAATATTACGCCTTTTAAAAGAAAAAAAATCCTTAGTCATCAAGAAATTTCAACCGCCAACCTGTTTCAGAATTCTTATCAAGTCGAACAAAAAAAAACAAAAAAAAACAACTATAACAAAAAAGCCAATTTTAAACAGTTTTTGGGAACCAAGTGAAAGTAAAGTGCAACTCGGCCCGAAAGTAACCATAACTCTAAAAAAGAATACATAAAAATGATTGGCTTTGTATGCTGATTCCAAATACATAAATTTCCTTAGGTTTAAGTATATCCGTCATAAGCTAAGAGCCTGAGAATATTACACCTTTAGAAGAAAAAAAGATCTTTTTGTTATCAAGAAATTTCAACTGCCATCTTGTTTCAGAATTCCTATCAAGTCGAACAGAAAAAAAAATATAACAAAAAAGCCAATTTTAAACAGTTTTTGGGAACAAAGTGAAAGTAAAGTGCAACTCGGCCAGAAAGTAACCATAACTCTAAAAACAGAATAAATAAAAATGATTGGCTTTGAATGCTGATTCCAAATACATAACTTTCCTTAGGTTTAAGTATATCCGTCATAAGCTAAGAGCCTCAGAATATTACGCCTTTTAGAAGAAAAAAGATCTTTTGTCATCAAGAAATTTCAACTGCCATCTTGTTTCAGAATTCCTATCAAGTCGAACAAAAAAAACAAAAAAAAACAACTATAACAAAAAAAGCCAACTTTAAACAGTTTTTGGGAACAAAGTTAAAGTAAAGTGCAACTTGGCTGGAAAGTAACAATAACTCTAAAAACAGAATACATAAGAATGATTGGCTTTGTGTGCTGATTCCAAATACATAAATTTCCGTTAAGTTTAATGTTATCTGTCATAAGCCAAGAGCCTGAGAATATTACGCCTTTTAGAAGAAAAAAAATCCTTAGTCATCAAGAAATTTCAACTGCCAACTTGTTTCAGAATTCCTATCAAGTCAAACAAAAAAAAAAAAAACTATAACACAAAAAGCCAATTTTAAACACTTTTTGGGAACAGAATGAAAGTAAAGTGCAAATCGGCTCGAAAGTAACCATATCTCTAAAAACGGAATACATAAAAATTATTGGTTTTGTATACTGATTCCAAATGCATAAATTTCCTTAGGTTTAATGTTATCCGTCATAAGCTAAGAGCCTAAGAATATTACGCCTTTTAGAAGAAAAAAAATCTTTAGTCATCAAGAAATTTTAACTTCCAACTTGTTTCAGAATTCATATCATGTCGAACAAAAAAAAAACAAAAAAAAACAACTATAACAAAAAAGCCAATTTTAAACAGTTTTTGGGAACCAAGTGAAAGTAAAGTGCAACTCGGCCCGAAAGTAACCATAACTCTAAAAACAGAATACATAAAAATGATTGGCTTTGTATGCTGATTCCAAATACATAAATTTCCTTAGGTTTAAGTATATCCGTCATAAGCTAAGAGCCTGAGAATATTACACCTTTAGAAGAAAAAAAGATCTTTTTGTCATCAAGAAATTTCAACTGCCATCTTGTTTCAGAATTCCTATCAAGTCGAACAGAAAAAAAAATATAACAAAAAAGCCAATTTTAAACAGTTTTTGGGAACAAAGTGAAAGTAAAGTGCAACTCGGCCAGAAAGTAACCATAACTCTAAAAACAGAATAAATAAAAATGATTGGCTTTGAATGCTGATTCCAAATACATAACTTTCCTTAGGTTTAAGTATATCCGTCATAAGCTAAGAGCCTGAGAATATTACGCCTTTTAGAAGAAAAAAGATCTTTTTGTCATCAAGAAATTTCAACTGCCATCTTGTTTCAGAATTTCTATCAAGTCGAACAAAAAAAAACAAAAAAAAAACAACTATAACAAAAAAGCCAATTTTAAACAGTTTTTGGGAACAAAGTAAAAGTAAAGTGCAACTTGGCTGGAAAGTAACAATAACTCTAAAAACAGAATACATAAGAATGATTGGCTTTGTGTGCTGATTCCAAATACATAAATTTCCGTTAAGTTTAATGTTATCTGTCATAAGCCAAGAGCCTGAGAATATTACGCCTTTTAGAAGAAAAAAAATCTTTAGTCATCAAGAAATTTCAACTGCCAACTTGTTTCAGAATTCCTATCAAGTCGAACAAAAAAAAAAAAAAACTATAACACAAAAAGCCAATTTTAAACACTTTTGGGAACAGAATGAAAGTAAAGTGCAAATCGGCTCGAAAGTAACCATATCTCTAAAAACGGAATACATGAAAATTATTGGTTTTGTATACTGATTCCAAATGCATAAATTTCCTTAGGTTTAATGTTATCCGTCCTAAGCTAAGAGCCTATGAATATTACGCCTTTTAGAAGAAAAAAAATCTTTAGTCATCAAGAAATTTTAACTTCCAACTTGTTTCAGAATTCATATCATGTCGAACAAAAAAAAAAACAAAAAAAAAAACAACTATAACGAAAAAAAGCCAATTTTAAACAATTTTTGGGAACTAAGTGAAAGTAAAGTGCAACTCGGCTCGAAAGTAACCAAAACTCTCGAAACGGAATACATAAAAATTATTGGCTTTGTATGCTGATTCCAAATACATAAATTTCCTTAGGTTTAACGTTATCCGTCATAAGCTAAGAGCCTAAGAGTATTACACCTATTAGAACAAAAAAAATCTTTACTCATCAAGAAATTTCAACTGCCAACTTGTTTCAAAATTCTTATGAAGTCGAACAAAAAAAAAACATAATAAAAAAAGCCAATTTTAAAGAGTTTTTGGGAACTAAGTGAAAGTAAAGTGCAACTCGGCTCGAAAGTAACCAAAACTCTCGAAACGGAATACATAAAAATTATTGGCTTTGTATGCTGATTCCAAATACACAAATTTCCTTAGGTTTAATATTATTTGTCATAAGCTAAGAGCCTGAGAATATTACGCCTTTTAAAAGAAAAAACTCATTAGTCATCAAACAATTTCAACTGCCAACTTGTTTCAGAATTCCTATCAAGTCACAAAAAAAAAAAAAAAGACAACTATAACGAAAAAAAGCCAATTTTAAACAGTTTTTGGGAACAAAGTGAAAGTAAATGCAACTCGGCTCGAGAGTAACCATAACTCTAAAAACGGAACTTTAATAACAATAGATACATAAAAATGATAGGCTTTGTATGCTGTTTCCAAATACATAAATTTTCTTAGGTTTAATGTTATTCGTCATAAGCTAAGAGCCTAAAAGTATTAAAAATACTCTTAGGCTTTTTGTTTTTTTGTTACAGTTGTTTTTCTTTTGTTTTTTTTTGTTCGACTTGATAGGAATTCTGAAACAATTTGGCAGTTACAATTTCTTGATAAAGATTTTTTTTTCTTCTAAAAGGCGTAATATTCTCAGGCTCTTAGCTTATGACGGATATACTTAAACCTAAGGAAATTTATGTATTTGGAATCAGCATACAAAGCCTATCATTTTTATGTATTCTGTTTTTAGAGTTATTGTTACTTTCCAGCCAAGTTGCACTTTACTTTCACTTTGTTCCCAAAAATTGTTTAAAGTTGGCTTTTTTGTTATAGTTGTTTTCTGTTTTTTTTGTTTGACTTGATAGGAATTCTGAAACAAGATGGCAGTTGAAATTTCTTGGTGACAAAAAGATTTTTTTTCTTCTAAAAGGCGTAATAGTCTCAGGCTCTTAGCTTATGACGGATAACATTAAACCTAAGGAAATTTATGTATTTGGAATCAGCAAACAAAGCCAATCATTTTTATGTATCTATTGTTATTAAAGTTCCGTTATTAGTGTTATGGTTACTCTCGAGCCGAGTTGCAATTTACTTTCACTTTGTTCCCAAAAACTGTTTAAAATTGTATTTTTTTTTGTTATAGTTATTTTTTTGTCGTTTTTTTTGTTTGCCTTGATAGGAATTCTGAAACAAGTTGGCAATTGAAATTTCTTGATGACTAAAGATTTTTTTCCCAAAAACGGTTTAAAATTTTTTTTTTTTGTTATAGTTTTTTTTTTGACTTGATAGGAATTCTGAAACAAGTTGGCAGTTGAAATTGTTGACTAAAGATTTTTTTTCTTCTAAAAGGCATAATATTCTCAGGCTCATAGCTTATGACGGATAACATTAAACATAAGGAAATTTATGTATTTGGAATCAGCATACAAAGCCAGTAATTTTTATTTATTCCGTTTTTAGAGTTATGGTTACTTTCGGGCCGAAGTGCAATTTACTTTCACTTTGTTCCCAAAAACTCTTAAAAATTTTTTTTTCTTATATTTTTTTTTTTGTTCGACTTGATAAGAATTCTTAAACACGCTGGCAGTTGAAAATTCTTGATGACTAAAGATTTTTTTTTCTTCCAAAAGGCGTAATACTCTTAGGCTCTTAGCTTATGACAGATAACGTTAAACCTAAGGAAATTTATTTATTTGGAATCAGCATACAAAGCCTATCATTTTTATGTATCTATTGTTATTAAAATTCCGTTTTTAGAGTTATGGTTACTTTGGAGCCGAGTTGCACTTTACTTTCACTTTGTTCCGAAAAACTGTTTAAAATTGGCTTTTTTTTGTTAAAGTTTTTTTTTTTTTTTGACTTGACAAGTTGGCAGTTGGCAGTTGACAGTTGACAGTTGGCAGTTGAAATTTCTTGATGACTAAAGATTTTTTTTTTCTTCTAATAGGCGTAATACTCTTAGGCTCTTAGCTTATGACGGATAACGTTAAACCTAAGGAAATTTATGTATTTGGAATCAGCATACAAAGCCAATCATTTTTATGTATTCCGTTTTTAGATTTTTGGTTACTTTCGAGCCTTGTTGCACTTTACTTTCACTTAGTTCCCAAAAATTATTTAAAATTGGCTGTTTTTCGTTATAGTTGTTTTTTTTTTGTTTTTTTTTGTTCGACTTGATATGAATTCTGAAACAAGTTGGAAGTTGAAATTTCTTGATGACTAAAGATTTTTTTCTTCTAATGGTGTAATACTCTTAGGCTCTTAGCTTATGACGGATAGCATTAAACCTAAGGAAATTTATGTATTTGGAATCAGCATACAAAGCCAATCCTTTTTATGTATTCCGTTTTTAGAGTTATGGGTACTTTCGAGCCTTGTTGCACTTTACTTTCACTTTTTTTCCAAAACTGTTTAAAATTGGCTTTATTTGTTATAGTTTTTTTTTTTTTTTTATTCGACTTGATAGGAATTCTTAAACAATTTGCAGTTGAAATTTCTTGATGACTAAAGATTTTTTTTTCTTCTAATAGGCGTAATATTCTCAGGCTCTTAGCTTATGACGGATATCAGTAAACCTAAGGAAATTTATGTATTTGGAATCAACATACAAAGCCAATCATTTTTATGTATTCCGTTTTTAGAGTTATGGTTACTTTCGGGCCGAGTTGCACTTTACTTTCACTTTCTTCCCAAAAACTGTTTAAAATTGACTTTTTTGTTATAGTTTTTTTTTTTGTTCGACTTGATAGGAATTCTGAAACAAGTTGGCAGTTGAAATTTCTTGATGACTTAAAGTTTTTTTTCTTCTAAAAGGCGTAATATTCTCAGGCTTTTAGGACGGATAACATTAAACCTAAGGAAATGTATTTGGAATCAGCATACAAAACCAATCATTTTTAAGTATTCCGTTTTTAGAGATATGGTTACTTAAGAGCTGATTTGCACTTTACTTTCACTCTGTCCCCAAAAACTGTTTAAAATTGGCTTTTTTTGTTATAGTTTTTTTTTTTTTTTTTTGTTCGACTTGATAAGAATTCTGAAACAAGTTGGCAGTTGAAATTTCTTGAAGACTAAGGATTTTTTTTCTTCTAAAAGGCGTAATATTCTCAGGCTCTTAGCTTATGACGGATAACATTAAACCTAAAGGAAATTAATGTATTTGGGATCAAACAGTTCGTGGTAACGAACTGTAAGTAAGGAGCGACCCGGCTCAATGGTAACCGAAACTCTAAAAAACGGAATTTAGATACCAATAGATACATCAAAAGAATTAGATTTTAATTCTAATTTCAAATATATAAGTTTCATCAAGTTTAATCTTACTTATCAAAAGTTACGCGCCTGAGAAAATTTGCCTGATTTTAGAAAAAAGGGGCAAAGATCCCCTCAAAGTTATAGAACCTTAATGAAAATCACACCATCATATTTAGCGTATCAGAAAACCCTACTGTCGAGGTTTCAAGCTCCTATCTACAAAAATGTGGAATTTTCCATTTTTGTCAGAAAAAAGATCACGGATGCGTGTTTGTTTTTTTTTTCTTTTTTTTTCTTTTCCCCAGAGGTGATCGTATCGACCCACTGGTCCTAGAATATCGTGGGAGCGCTCATTGGAATGGAAATTAAAAGTTCTAGTGCCATTTTTAAGTGACCAAAAAATGGAGGGTTAATAGGCCCCCTCCCACGCTCATCTTTTTCCCAAAGTCACCCGATCAAAATTTTGAGATAGCCATTTTGTTCAACATGGTCGAAAATATTGTAACTATGTCTTTTAGGATGTCTTAATCCCTTGAAGCCCTCAGGGGGAGGGCTGAAAGTTATGAACTTTACGCAATGTTAACATATAGTATTGGTTATTGGGAAGTATACATACGTTTTCAGGGGGAATTTTTTCTGGTAGTGTGGGGTGGGGGTGGGTCAGGGGTTATAAGGGAGGATCTTTTCATGAAGGAAGTTTTCAAGGGGGAAGGGACATTGCTATGAAGGGGACGCCGGATTTCCCATCATTATTAAAAAAAAAATCAGAAATTAAATATAAAGAAACAAGTTTTTCAACTGAAAGTAAGGAGCAACATCAAAACTTAAAACGAATAAAAAAATATTAGCTATATGATTGGGTTCACCTTCTAGTCAACGCCTCGCTCATTAAGCCAAAGATTTTTTAGTACTTTCATAAGAGCTATTTATTCTAATTAACGGCCTTTGTGATTAAGGGGTCATTTTTAAAGAATTGGAACAAAATTTGAACTTTAGCTTAAAGAGCAAGGTATTGACTAGGGGGCAAACCCCCTACTATACGTATTAAAAATATATGAATATAGAAGTTCGTTACGTAAGTTAATTCGTAAGTTACGTATATTTATTACTAATAAAAACGTTCGTAAATAAAATTCAACAAGTTTCGAGAAAGCCATTTAACCAAATAAAAGTAAAATTAATCTGCAAATTTCGTTTTAATTATTCATACATGGTGAGCCAAAATCAAAACCTGCATTAATTAAAAAACGTTCACAAATGAAATAAAAAACACAAGTTTTTTTTAACTGAAAGTAAGGAACGACGTTAAAACTTAAAACGAACAGAAATTATTCCGTATATGAAAGGGGCTTTCCCCTCCTCAACGCCTCGCTCTTTACGCTAAAATTTGACTTTTTCGCAACTCAATTTTTTTAAAAATAAAATTTTGTTTTAATTGCAAATTTTTTTAATTAACTTTAATGAAATTCACACCATGAGATTCAGCTTATCAACGAATATTATTAAAGAAGCTTCAAACTACTATCTGCAAAAATGTGGAAAAATCTGCAAAAACGAAAATTACACCATCACATTCAGCTTATCAGAGAAACCTATTAAGGAAGTTTCACGCTCCTATCTGCAAAAAGGTGGAAATTTGCATTTTTTGCTTGAAGAAGGATCACGATGCGAGCCCTCCAAAAAATGGAAGGCAACTAGGCCGTCTCCCACGCTCATTTTTTTCTCAAAGTCACCCAATTAAAATTTTGAGATAGCCATTTTGTTCATCATAGTCAAAAATCTAATAAATATGTCTTTTAGGATGACTTAATCCCCCACAGTTCCCAGGGGAAGGGCTGCAAGATATGAACTTTGCCCATTGCTTACATATTGTATTGGTTATTGGGAAGTATACATACATTTTCAAATTACTCGGGAGAATCTTTCCGTGAAGGATGTTTCTTTGGGGTAAGGGACATTTCTATGAAGGATGCGCCGGATTTCCAAGCATTATTTAAAAAAACGATCAGAAATTAAATAAAAAAACAAGTTTTTTCAACTGAAAGTAAGAAGCAACATTAGAACTTAAAACAAACAGAAATTATTACGTATATGAGGGGGTTCTCCCCCAAGTCAATACCTCGCTCTTTACGCAATAGTTTTTTTCAGCGCTTTCAAAAGAGCTATCTATTCTAATTAAACGGCCTTTGTAATTCTGGGGTTTGTGAATTTTTTTTTTTAACTTTTAACGTAAAGAGCGTGGTATTGACTAAGGGGAGAACCCCTTCATATACGTAATAACATATACGTAATAAAAAAAACAAGCGATACGGCTCAATAGTAATCGAAACTTTTAAAAACGGAATTTTGATGTCAATAAATGTATCAAAAGAATGGGCTTATAATGCTGATTCTAAATATATAAATTTTATAAAGTGTAGTATAACTCATCAAAGGCTACGAGCCTGAGAAAATTTACCTGATGTTTTAAAGAGGGAGGAAACATCCCCTACATGTGAAAAAAATTTAATGAAAATCCCACCGTCAGCTTCCGCGTATCAGAAAACCCTATTACATAGGTTTGAAGCTCATATCTGCAAAAATCTGCAACTATATCTGCAACGTATTTTTTGCCAGAAGAAAAATATACGAATATAGAAGTTCGTTACGTAAGTTAATTTGTAAATTACGTCAGAATTAAATTTAGAGACAGCCATTTAGCAAAAGAAGAGTAAAATTTTTATGCAAATGTTGTTTACTTATTCAATGACGGTGAGCCAAAATAAAAGCTGCATTAACTAAAAAACGATCAGAAACTAAATAAAAAAACAAGTTTTTTAAACTGAAAGTAAGGAGCGACATTAAAACTTAAAACGAACAGAAATTATTCCGTATATGAAAAGGGCTGTCTCCTCCTCGACGCCTCGCTCTTTATGCTAAAGTTTAACTCTGTCTCACAACTTTATTTAAAAAAAAAACTTTAGGGTAAAGAGCGAGGCGTTGAAGAGGTGACAACCCCTTTCATATACGGAATAATTTCTGTTCGTTTTAAGTTTTAATGTCGCTCCTTACTTTCAGTTTAAAAAACTTGTTTTTTTTTATTTTATCAGCATACAAAGCCAAACATTTTTATGTATTCCGTTTTTAGAGTTATTGTTACTTTCCAGCCAAGTTGTACTTTACTTTCACTTTGTTCCCAAAAACTGTTTAAACTTTGCTTTTTTTGTTATAGTTGTGTTCTGTTTTTTTTTGTTCGACTTGATAAGAATTCTGAAACAATTTCTTGAGTACAAAAAGATTTTTTTTTTCTTCTAAAAGGCGTAATATTCTCAGGCTCTTAGCTTATGACGGATATACTTAAACCTAAGGAAATTTATGTATTTGGAATCAGCATACAAAGCCAATCATTTTTATGTATTCTGTTTTTAGAGTTATGGTTACTTTCGGGCCGAGTTGCACTTTACTTTCACTTTGTTCCCAAAAACTGTTTAAAATTGGCTTTTTTGTTATAGTTGTTTTTTTTTGTTTTTTTTTGTTTGACTTGATAGGAATTCTGAAACAAGATGGCAGTTGAAATTTCTTGATGACAAAAAGATTTTTTTTTCTTCTAAAAGGCGTAATATTCTCAGGCGCTTTCTTAATGACTAAAGATTTGTTTTCTTCTAAAAGGCGAAATATTCTCAGGCTCGTCGCTTATGACGGATAACATTAAACCTAAGGAAATTTATGTATTTGGAATCAGCATACAAAACCAATCATTTTTATGTATTCCGTTTTTAGAGTTATGGTTACTTTCGAGCCGAGTTGCACTTTACTTTCACTTTGTTCCCAAAAACTGTTTAAAATTGGTTTTTTTTTGTTATAATTGTTTTTTTTCGACTTGATAGGAATTCTGAAACAATTTGGCAGTTGAAATTTCTTGATGACTAAAGATTTTTTTTCTTCTAAAAGGCGCAAGATTCTCAGGCTCGTCGCTTATGACGGATAACATTAAACCTAAGGAAATTTATGTATTTGGAATCAGCATACAAAACCAATCATTTTTATGTATTCCGTTTTTAGAGTTATGGTTACTTTCGGGCCGAAGTGCACTTTACTTTCACTTTGTTCCCAAAAACTCTTTAAAATTGGCTTTTTTTCTTGTAGTTTTCTTCTTTTTTTTTGTTCGACTTGATAAGAATTCTGAAACAAGTTGGCAGTTGAAACTTCTTGATGACTAAAGATTTTCTTTCTTCTAAAAGGCGTAATTTTCTTAGGCTCTTAGCTTATGACGGATAACGTTAAACCTAAGGAAATTTATGTATTTGGAATCAGCATACAAAGCCTATCATTTTTATGTATCTATTGTTATTAAAATTCCGTATTTAGAGTTATGGTTACTTTCGAGCCGAGTTGCACTTTACTTTCACTTTGTTCCCAAAAACTGTTTAAAATATATTTTTTTTTGTTATAGTTTTTTTTTTGTTTGACTTGATAGGAATTCTGACACAAGTTAGCAGTTGAAATTGTTTGATGACTAAAGATTTTTGTTCTTTAAAAAGGCGTCATATTCTCAGGCTCTTTGCTTATGGCGGATAACATTAAACATAAGGAAATTTATGTATTTGGAAACAGCATACAAAGCCAATAATTTTTATATATTCCGTTTTTAGAGTTATGGTTGCTTTCGGGCCGAAGTGTTTACTTTCACTTTGTTCCCAAAAACTCTTTAAAATTGGCTTTTTTTCTTATAGTTTCTTTTTGTTTTTTTTTGTTTTGCTCGACTTGATAAGAATTCTGAAACAAGCTGGCAGTTGAAACTTCTTGATGACTAAATATTTTTTTTCTTCTAAAAGGTTCAATACTCTTAGGCTCTTAGCTTATGACGGATATCGTTAAACCTAAGGAAATTTATAAAAAAAAACTGTAATAAAAAAAGCCAATTTTAAACAGTTTTTGGGAACGGAGTGGAAGTAAAGTGCAAATCGGCTCGAAAGTAATCATATCTCTGAAAACGGAATAAATAAAAATGATTGGTTTTGTATGCTGATTCCAAATACATAAATTTCCTTAGGCTTAATATTATCCATCCTAAGCTAAGAGCCTGAGAATATTACGCCTTTTAGAAGAAAAAAAAAACTTCAGTCATCAAGAAATTTCAACTGCCAACTTGTTTCAGAATTCTTATTAAGTCGAACAAATTAAAAACAAAAAAAAAACAACTATAACAAAAAAGCCAATTTTAAACAGTTTTTGTTTTTTTGTTCGACTTGATAAGAATTCTGAAACAAGTTGGCAATTGAAATTTCTTGATGACTAAATATTTTTTTTCTTCTTAAAGGCGTAATATTCTTTGTTCCCTAAAAGTGGTTAAAATTGGCCTTTTTGTTATAGTTTGTTTTTGTTTTTTTTTGTTCGACTTGATAGGAATTCTGAAAAGAGTTGGCAATTGAAATTTCTTAATGACTAAAGATTTGTTTTCTTCTAAAAGGCGTAATATTCTCAGGCTCTTAGCTTAGGACGGATAACATTAAACCTAAGGAAATTTATGTATTTGGAATCAGCATACAAAACCAATCATTTTTATGTATTCTGTTTTTAGAGTTATGGTTACTTTTGAGCTGAGTTGCACTTTACTTTCACTTTGTTCCCAAAAACTGTTTAAAATTGGCTTTTTTTTGTTATAGTTGTTTTTTTTCGACTTGATAGGAATTCTGAAACAAGTTGGCAGTTGAAATTTCTTGATAACTAAAGATTTTTTTTTCTTCTAAAAGGCGCAAGATTCTCAGGCTCGTCGCTTATGACGGATAACATTAAACCTAAGGAAATTTATGTATTTGGAATCAGCATACAAAACCAATCATTTTTATGTATTCTGTTTTTAGAGTTATGGTTACTTTTGGGCCGAAGTGCACTTTACTTTCACTTTGTTCCCAAAAACTCTTTAAAATTGGCTTTTTTTCTTGCAGTTTTCTTTTGTTTTTTTTTGTTCGACTTGATAAGAATTCTGAAACAAGTTGGCAGTTGAAATTTCTTGATGACTAAAGATTTTCTTTCTTCTAAAAGGCGCAATATTCTCAGGCTCTTAGCTTAGGACGGATAACATTAAACCTAAGGAAATTTATGTATTTGGAATCAGCATACAAAGCCAATCATTTTTATGTGTTCCGTTTTAAGAGCTAAGGTTACTTTCGGGCCGAGTTGCACTTACTTTCACTTTGTTCACAAGAACTGTTTAAAATTTTTTTTTTGTTATAACTGTTTTTTTTGTTCGACTTGATAGGAATTCTGAAACAAGTTGGCTGTTGAAATTTCTTGATGACTAAAGATTTTTTTTTCTTCTAAAAGGCGCAAGATTCTCGGGCTCGTCGCTTATGACGGATAACATTAAACCTAAGGCAATTTATGTATTTGGAATCAGCATACAAAACCAATCATTTTTATGTATTCTATTTTTAGAGTTATGGTTACTTTCGGGCCGAAGTGCACTTTACTTTCACTTTGTTCCCAAAAACTCTTTATAATTGGCTTTTTTTTTCTTGTAGTTTTCTTTTGTTTTTTTTTAGTTCGACTTGATAAGAATTCTGAAACAAGTTGGCAGTTGAAACTTCTTGATGACTAAAGATTTTCTTTCTTCTAAAAAGCGTAATTTTCTTAGGCTCTTAGCTTATGACGGATAACGTTAAACCTAAGGAAATTTATATATTTGGAATCAGCATACAAAGCCAATCATTTTTATGTATTCCGTTTATAGAGTTAAGGTTACTTTCAGGCCGAGTTGCACTTTACTTTCACTTTGTTCACAAGAACTGTTTAAAAATTTTTTTTTGTTATAACTGTTTTTTTTTGTTCGACTTGATAGGAATTCTGAAACAAGTTGGCTGTTGAAATTTCTTGATGACTAAAGATTTTTTTTTTTCTAAAAGGCGCAAGATTCTCAGGCTTCTCGCTTATGTTGGGTAACATCAAACCTAAGAATATTTATGTATTTGGAATCAGCATACAAAACCAATCATTTTTATGTATTCCGTTTTTAGAGTTATGGTTACTTTCGGGCCGAAGTGCACTTTACTTTCACTTTGTTCCCAAAAACTCTTTAAAATTGGTTTTTTTTTCTTGTAGTTTTCTTTTGTTTTTTTTTGTTCGACTTGATAAGAATTCTGAAACAAGTTGGCAGTTGAAACTTCTTGATGACTAAAGATTTTCTTTCTTCTAAAAGGCGTAATTTTCTTAGGCTCTTAGCTTATGACGGATAACGTTAAACCTAAGGAAATTTATATATTTGGAATCAGCATACAAAGCCTATCATTTTTATGTATCTATTGTTATTAAAATTCAGTTTTTAGAGTTATGGTTATTTTGGAGCCGAGTTGCACTTTACTTTCACTTTGTTCCCAAAAACTGTATAAAATTGGCTTTTTTTGTTATAGTTGTTTTTTTTTGACTTGATAGGAATTCTGAAACAAGTTGGTAGTTGAAATTGTTTGATGACTAAAGATTTTTTTCTTTTAAAAGGCGTAATATTCTTAGGCTCTTAGCTTATGACGGATAACATTAAACCTAAGGAAATTTATGTATTTGGAATCAGCATACAAAGCCAATACTTTTTATGTATTCCGTTTTTAGAGTTATGGTTACTTTCGGGCCAAATTGCTCTTTTCTTTCACTTTGTCCCCAAAAACTCTTTAAAATTGGCTTTTTATGTTATAGTTTTTTTTTTTGTTCGACTTGATAAGAATTTTGAAACAAGTTGGCAGTTGAAATTTCTTGATGTCTAAAGATTTTTTTCTTCTAATAGGCTTAATACTCTTAGGCTCTTCGCTTACGACGGATAACGTTAAACCTAAGGAAATTTATGTATTTGGAATCAGCATACAAAGCCAATACTTTTTATGTATTCCGTTTTTAGAGTTATGGTTACTTTCGAGCCGAGTTGCACTTTACTTTCACTTAGTTCCCAAAAATTGTTTAAAATTGGCTTTTTTTCGTTATAGTTTTTTTGTTCGACTTGATAGGAATTCGGAAACAAGTTGGCAGTTGAAATTTCTTGATAAATATTTTTTTTCGTCTAAAAGGCGTAATATTCTCAGGCTCTTAGCTTATGACGGATAACATTAAACCTAAGGAAATTTATGTATTTGGAATTAGCATACAAAGTCAATCATTTTTATGTATTCCATTTTTAGAGTTATGGTTACTTTCGGGCCGAGTTGCACTTTACTTTCACTTTGTTCCCAAAAACTGTTTAAAATTGGCTTTTTTGTTATAGTTTTTTTTGTTTGTTTTTTTGTTCGACTTGATAAGAATTCTGAAACAAGTTGGCAGTTGGAATTTCTTGATGACTAAAGATTTTTTTTTCTTCTAAAAGGCGTAATATTCTCAGGCTCTTAGCTTAGGACGGATAACATTAAACCTAAGGAAATTTATGTATTTGGAATCAGCATACAAAGCCAATAATTTTTATGTATTCCGTTTTTAGAGTTAAGGTTACTTTCGGGCCGAGTTGCACTTTACTTTCACTTTGTTCACAAGAACTGTTTAAAATTTTTTTTTTGTTATAACTGTTTTTTTTTTGTTCGACTTGATAGGAATACTGAAACAAGTTGGCAGTTGAAATTTCTTGATGACTAAAGATTTTTTTTTCTTCTAAAAGGCGCAAGATTCTCAGGCTCGTCGCTTATGACGGATAAAATTAAACCTTAGGAAATTTATGTATTTGGAATCACTATACAAAACCAATCATTTTTATGTATTCCGTTTTTAGAGTTATGGTTAATTTCGAGCCGATTTTCACTTTACTTTCACTTTGTTCCCAAAAACTGTATAAAATTGGTTTTTTTGTTATAGTTTTTTTGTTTTTTTTGTTCGACTTGATAGGAATTCTGATACAAGTTGGCAGTTGAAATTTCTTGATGACTAAGGATTTTTTTTCTTCTAAAAGGCGTAATATTCTCAGGCTCTTAGGTTATGACGGATAACATTAAACCTTAAGGAAATTTATGTATTTGGAATCAGCATACAAAGCCAATCATTTTTTATCTGTTCTGTTTTTAGAGTTATGGTTACTTTCCAGCCGAATTTGCACTTTACTTTCACTTTGTTCCCAAAACCTGTTTAAAATTGGCTTTTTTTTGTTATAGTTGTTTTCTGTCTTTTTTTGTTCGACTTGATAGCAATTCTGAAACAAGTTTGCAGTTGAAATTTCTTGATGAATAAAGATTTTTTTTCTTCTAAAAGGCATAATATTCTCAGGCTCTTAGCTTATGACGGCTATAATTAAACCCAAGGAAATTTATGTTTTTGGAATCAGCATACAAATCCAATCGTTTTTATGTATCTATTGTTATTAAAATTCCGTTTTTAGATTTATGGTTACTTTCGAGCCTAGTTGTACTTTACTTTCACTTTGTTCCCAAAAACTGTTTAAAATTGGCTTTTTTTTTGTCATAGTTGTTTTCTGTTTTTTTTTGTTCGACTTGATAAGAATTCTGAAACAAGTTGGCAGTTGAAATTTCTTGATGACTAAAGATTTGTTTTCTTCTAAAAGGCGTAATATTCTCAGGCTCTTAACTTATGACGGATAACATTAAACCTAAGGAAATTTACGTATTTGGAATCAGCATACAAAGCCAATCATTTTTATCTATTCTGTTTTTTGAGTTATGGTTACTTTCCAGCCAAATTTGCACTTTACTTTCACTTTGTTCCCAAAACCTGTTTAAAATTGTCTTTTTTTTGTTATAGTTGTTTTCTGTTTTTTTTGTTCGACTTGATAGCAATTCTGAAACAAGTTTGCAGTTGAAATTTCTTGATGAATAAAGATTTTTTTTTCTTCTAAAAGGCATAATATTCTCAGGCTCTTAGCTTATGACAGATATAATTAAACCTAACGAAATTTATGTATTTGGAATTAGCATACAAAGCCAATCATTTTTATGTATCTATTGTTATTAAAATTCTGTTTTTAGAGTTATGGTTACTTTCGAGCCGAGTTGCACTTTACTTTTACTTTGTTCCCAAAAACTGTTTAAAATTGGCTTTTTTTGTTATAGTTGCTTTTTTTTGTTTTTTTATTCGACTTGATAGGAATTCTGAAACAAGTTGGCAGTTGAAATTTCTTGATGACTAAAGATTTTTTCATCTAAAAGGCGTAATATTCTCAGGCTCTTAGTTTATGACGGATTAGGACATTTATGTATTTGGAATTAGCATACAAAGCCAATCATTTTTATGTATCTATTGTTATTAAAGTTCTGTTTTTAGAGTTATGGTTACTTTCGAGCCGAGTTGCACTTTACTTTTACTTTGTTCCCAAAAACTGTTTAAAATTGTTTTTTTTGTTATAGTTATTTTTTTATTCGACTTGATAGGAATTCTGAAACAAGTTGGCAGTTGAAATTCCTTGATGACTAAAGATTTTTTTCTTCTAAAAGGCGTAATATTCTCAGGCTCTCAGCTTATAACGGATAACATTAAACCTAAGGAAATTTATTTATTTGGAATCGGCATACAAAGCCAATAATTTTTTTGTATTAAATTTTTAGAGTTATGGTTACTTTCGAGCCGAGTTTCACTTTACTTTCACTTTGTTCCCAAGAACTGTTTAATTTTTTTTGTAGTTTTTTTTTATTTTTGTTTGACTTGATATGAATTCAGCTGTCATTGAAAATAAAACAAATGATTTTAGTGTCCTATGAGTAAAGTGTTTAAAAAATGTATGCGAATTTGTTTATTAATGAAAAATGTATACAATAACGATGTTTTTATGTTTTAGTTGTGATTAGTTCAAGCACTGGGCGTTCAAGAGGTAAGTAGACAGGAGACGGATGTGACCTCACTCAGTGTCCAAACGGATCCTCTTGCTTTTCTGATAGATTTGTCGATGGAGTTTTTTCCCTGACTTTCTTTGTCCTGGTTGTCAACCAATGTCAAAAGGAGTTTGTTCCCTAATTCTATGCTTAGAATAGAGACACACAATTATAAAATAATTCATTTCATCATGTACGGTGTGATCAATTCTGAATAGATTTGCATAAAACATTCATCTTGTGGAGTAATTTTCGAGTTTGTGATTTTATTATTGGGTGAAGATCATAGACAAATAGACATTTACCATTGGGATGTTAACTATAACTTGTTTGATTACGATAAACGCTTATGGAGAACTACATTACTCCGTATAAACGACCTAGGATTCTACGATAGAAAAATAAAACCATTTAATAAAAATGGTACAGAATTAAACCATGTACAAGAGGAAGTCCGTGAAATTTGCAGCTTTTTTTGAGTAAAAGTGCTATACGTTAAAGGGAATGTCCCTACCGATAAGCTCATGATCGTAGAATGTGACATTAATATCCCCTTTTTAACTTAGAGGACTTTGGTTGTGAAAAATATACCAATGTGATTCACCGTCCCATTGATGAAGTGAGGTTTTTGTGCAATGGGTACCTGAAAAGATTTAACATGTGGACATGTGTGTTAGATATCCCCTAATGCAGAATAAAACATCCCATTTCATGGGACCATCGAATGTGAATGAGCAACGATGAATCCGATAATGATGAATGGAGATAACACCCCCATGATATCCACTCTCTAAAGGTGTAGTGATAGTTGTATAGGCCATTATGTGAAAATAGTGAAAAAAATATGGTATTAATATTATTATATTTGAAAATAAAAAGTGTTTTGAAATAATTTTTAAAAATTATATAGAAAACGCTAATAGAGGGTTAATAGCTAAAGTTTTTATCAGAAAAGCTGTGTTATTATCAGAAAAGTAGTCATAAGATGTGTTACTTGTAGCAAAAATAAACATAGTAAAATACAATGTGTTGGCCAGATATACATTTGGTCGGTAAGCGATGTTAAACCTTTATTACACCTAAGATTTTAGTTCTGAAAGCTCTTTAAGTATATTGATCTTTTAAACTAATTGGCCTTTTACTAGCATTTTATTCCATTGAATTTAAGTACATTCAACGAAAAAATGGCTAAGTTTGTTAAAGATGAGCTACTTTCTTGCGAAAACACACAAAATCAGAAAAAATGTTAAATGCTACAGATATTAGCTACGCAATGGGATTTGGGGTGGGGGTGGGGGGGGTGGCCCCTGGAGGTTGAGATCCATTGTGGGTAGAGTCATTGATGGTTCATACTCGTAATTCTCTCACTAATCCAATATTGTGTACTTGTATACTTGTGTATTATAACGACCACAGACTTTCATCCCAAATCATCCTCTAAAGTGTCTCACTGTTTCACCCAAAATATTCCCTAAAATGTCGATTAATTTGTTTCGCCCAAATTAGCCCCTAATAATAATTTCTGAATGTTTCTTTGTTTTGGCATCTTCTTGCGATGTAAGAGAAATCCGTTGATCTAGAAATAGGTGTCATTGATCCTGTCCCGTTAGACTCACTCTTATCCAGCAATGATGTAAAATTCTGTTTGTATCCAAGAAACATCAAACATGTTGACCAGGTGTGGTCTTGTACGTACAGGGATTCTAGACATCTGATTGGTCTAGAAAGAGACACGTGATCCTGTCCCGTTAAACTCGCTCTTATCCAGCAATGTTGTAAACTTCTGTCTGTATTCAAGTAACTTCAAACATGTTGACCAGAACTCTGGAACAACCTCAAATCATCAACATACAGCACAGAAACAACATCAAACATGAGTAGAAAGAGGTGTGGTCTTGTACCGTTAGACTCGATTATAGATGGCAGCAGTGGTTCCCGTTCGGAGTCAATAATAGGGTTCTACTATTGACATGGACATGACTCCTTTTCTGCATTAGCAGTCCAATTTTACCTGCTTGAATTCAACTTCTTGTAGTGTTGCTCTCAGACCTATAAAGGCACTTAATTTATGGGCGGGAGGGGGGACTGGACATGAACGTTCAAAATAAAAACAAATTATATATTCAAAATAATAACTTGATCTATTTACCAGATTTACGTATTGCTGACTTTCTATACGTGTAAATTAAGTTGTTTTTAAAAAGTCGTCATTTTAGAAGAAAAAGACGAAAAACAGTCAATTGCGCCTCGTCCAATTTTTGCCGAATTTTTAATTACAGAAATTATTACGTATATGAAAGGGTTGCCTTCTCCTCAAGACCTCACTCTTTGCGTGAAAGTTTTTTTTTAGAATTTTAATATAAAGCTTATTATTCTAATTGAACGGCCATTGTGTTTCAGGAATCGTTCTTTAAGAATTAGGACAAAAAGTCAAAACTTTAGCGTAAGGAGCAAGGTCTTGTAGAAGGGGCAAATCCTTTCATATACGTAATAATTTCAGTTTGTTTTAAGTTTTGATATTGTTCCTTACTTTTTGTTGAAAGAACTTGTTTTTAAAAAATTTAATTCCTGATAGTTTTTAAATAATACCGGGAAATCCGGCTGTCTCTCCATGAGAAATTCCGGTACTTGTGTATTAAACGCCACTCACTCAAGTTTACGTTGTGTAAAACTCGTAAACAAACTGGCGGTTTCTTCGTTAGTTTCTTCGTTACTTTTGAAATAAATTTTGGCTATATATCTGCACATTAGAGGGGAGGGGGTAAAGTATAGTGGGTTTGCATGCAAAATGTGTTAGGTACAATTATTCTGCATAATGTGTTCTTAGAATTGTTTTCTGACCTCAAACTTTCCCAATACTTTACCCCCCTTCCGCCCCCTTTTGTGCAAATATATAGCCAAAATTATATATTTCCCATCTATTCTGTCACTTGTCTTTGTCTTGTCTCACGCTAAGCTGAAAGAAGCTAACGAAGAAACCGGTTTGTTCTCAAGTTTTACAGAACGTAAACTTGAATGAGTGGCGTATAATACACAAATACCAAAATTCCTTCCCCGTACGGAAAATAAAAAAAAAACAAAGCTCAAATAAAATCTTCTAATTTATAAAGCCTTATTTTCCATGTGGGGGAGTGGGGTATTTACCGGCGGTATTTTCCGCGGAGGGTATTTTCCATAGTTTTTTTTCCGGGGAAGGGAGGGGGGTAAAGCCTAAAACCGTCTTAGATAAGGGTCTAATATAAGAATTAAGGGATTTAGGAAAGGGTCTTCTGTGCTAGATTCTATATAGGCTTGATCCGATTTTCTTTAGCACAAGATTCATCCCTAAAGGGGCCCCAAAAACAATCAGTCCATGGGCTTCACAAGTGTTCAGGTATAGCCTAATTGATTATAATTTTGTAAATTTCTCCCATAAAATTGGGCGTGATTTTCGTTATAACAATGTTTTCTTAATATCTGTTTTCAATACAAGGATATGTGTACTCTGTTATTTAAAAAACTGTACAAGCTATAGTTTCTAAAGCCACAAGTTAAGCACAAGATTCAACTATGGGTGGACAGTTTTCTTATCTAGTAAATGTTGATAAACGTCATGAATAAAACATATATGAAGTTCCTCTTATTTAGAACAATTATCATGATTTGAGGAAGCACAAGACTGGCCTTCTTGAGGTAAACTGTATCCTTAACTCATGATTTTAAACTAGTTTACAGTGTTTCCCATGGAGCAGTACATATTTACATGGTTAGATAGCCATTTTTTGTGGGCCTGGCAACCCTTAGAAATAATGTACACCAGATTGCGTGAACCCAATGTGTTGGAGGTGTTCCACGGATGGTTAGAACCATGCTGGGTCATGTGGCAAGGGGGTTACCCCTTGCCACAAATAAATTTTGTTCTTTAATTCTAGATATCAAATGGTAAAATATTGGCACCTTTATTCTTTATTTATCAACCTTTGGCAAATAACAATGGGCTATCCTACTCGTGACACTAATGTGATCTATTTCAAAACACTGACAAACATTGAGAAGCCAAGAATAACCTCTTCCTAGTTATGGTAATTGTTTGGGTTTCTATGTTCCTACCTGTGTCATTTTATTTTGCGGCATTATTTGCAGGATTTTGTTAGGTTTACATACAGTCGTAATATGCTGCCTTGGTTTGACTTCTGGAGCCTCCTTTGTACCGAAGAAGCTCCACGTCTCAAGTATTAGAAACTAATTTTGTTAGCCCTATTTTTTTTTTTTTTTTTTTTTTTTTTTTTTTTTTTTTTTTTTTTTTTTTTTTTTTTTAGAATAAAACTTTTTCTATAAAATGAAGTGAATTAAAGACGTAAATACGAAACTTCTAAAATAGCTGCAAAGAAAAACTAGTTAGATTTCGCTGTCTGGACTGCAAATCATATATAAAATGACCGGTAACTACCGAAAGCCTTTCAGAGTACAGGCGAATGATTATAATATCAATAGATATTATAATTAAGCATCCAGTCCTTAGGGAAAAAGTCATCTCGGTAATCTAGCTTAAAAACCAGTTATGGTGCTATCTATTAATATTAGGGAATAGATGGCAAAAAATGTTTGATAATATTAGAAGAGATTTTTAAAGTACCAAACAAGAGTTTGGTTGTACTTGGCAAGATTTTGATATTACCAGGCACGATTTCTGATAGAAAAACACCAACTGACTTTTTTCATTTCCATGTACAGCTTTTGAGGTGCTCATATCGTAAATTTAGGTTCATAAAAAGTGTAATCAAAAGTTGATATTTTTGTGGTCAAAAGTTCATAAAGTTTATATTTTTCACAAAAATCTAGCGGGAGGCCGGAAATTTGCTCGGGAGTAATGCTATGGAATTAAGAAACAAGACAAGAATCTAAAATAAAATTTTGGTTTTCTAATTTGTATTTCTTATTCTGTTTCTTCCACCATTTAAAACATTTTTCAGCGCATTTTTCAGCTCAAATGGCCTTTTTTCCGGATTGGTCCGGGGTAATTTCATCTGGCTTCACGTTCCATATCGCATGCGAAGAAAACGTAAACCCAGAATCTGGAAGCCGAGATTCTGGAAATTCAGTGACTTTGAAGTTCAAAGTTACAAAAAAGAGAAAGACAAGTCACGAGACATCAGTATTTTTATAACATTGAATAGTGAGAGTCCTAATTCCGGCTATCGAAAAAAAAATCACTGAATTATTTAGCAAATATACTGAATTTGTAGTAGTTTTGTAAAATTGTACCGAATTTTCGACTTCCAGAAAAAGGTGTAAAGATGTACCCGTCAGAAGAAAATGTGCTAAATTCGGTACAATTGTTCCACCCATCGCCACATTGTCACTGGGTTGATATAGTTCCTTCTGGGAAGACCATGTATTGAGAAACTGGTGATCGGCTTTTACCCCCTGGATAATACCCCCCTTCCCCGTCGAAAGTAAGGTTTTCCAAATTTGACAATTTTATTTGAGCTTTTTCTATTCTTCGTTAGTTTCGTTCAGCTTAGCGTGAGCCAAAGATAATTGACAGAATAGATGTGAAAAATATACTTTGAGCTATATATTTGCACATGAGGGCGAGGGGGGTTAAAATATTCAGACAGTTTGAAGTCAGAAAACAATTCTTACTTCATATACTAGGCTACATATTAGATGGCCTCCCCCAGGCCATTCAGCGCGTCCCCAGGTGGCCATAGGGGAACGCCCTGCAGATAGGTAGGGTACCTCCAAAGGAGGCACGGACCAGGGGGACCTTGTCCCTGGGGGTCCATAATAGAAACTGGCGCACCCTCGCCCGGGGTCATAAATACTGGCGGAGGAGGAAGAATGCCTTCAAATGTACACTCAAAAGGGCGAACTGGTTTGTCCACAGTCCCAGGAGTTACAAACCTTTTCCCGGTAATGGGTTAAATTGCATGGTGATGCAGAACACCATCGCGGGAGGATCCTCTATAGGAGGACAACTGCGACAGGGCGTAAGATCCAGGTCTATGGACAATCGCCTCTGCAAAGAGCTAACTCGACCCTTTCGGAGTACCTGCAAGACTGGGGAACTTGCGGTCAACTCTATTCCTACTTGAGGAGTGGCGCCCCTCGAGGAAATTATAGCCTAGTAAACGACACAGCGTTCGCACGGGATTCTGACTAATGGAAAATTCTTCTGGGCTAGGTATGTTTTGACGGGTACCTTCGGGCTGAAAAACCTCTCCTAGCTTATTTATCTATTATGGGCTGCCTCCCCGTAGTAGCACAGTATTTGTAGGCATGAATATATAATGAGTCGGAGGTAATAGGCTTGAAATTGTCTGTGCAGGATTTCGACTCTTCTTGATAGAAGAGCTTTGCCAAATACTGAAAACTATGTTGTGACCAAGATGGGCTCAGGAATGCACAAAGCCCCCATTCATGGAGGTCCCAGGAACTTCTTGCTGTCCGGTTCTAAGCCGGCTTAAGCACTTCGGTGTAGACTTGAGAAGATATGTGATCCCCGTCATGCACTGGTATCCGGGATCATTGCTTTTCCCGAGGCGAAAATAATTGCAATGATTTAAAGAACATGAAAATTGGAACTTGGAATGTTACGACCTTAAATAATGACTATCGTATCGACATTTTGACGGATGAATTCAGACGATTCGAACTTGATTTATTAGGAGTTTCAGAAACTCATATCCAAGGGGTAGGAAGTACGAAATTAGTTGATATAGAATTTGTTTACTCTGGCAGGAAGGTTGGGGTACATAGACAAGGAGTAGGACTCATGATGAATAAGGAAGCTGCTAAGTCTTGTTTAGGCTGGGAAGGTATTAATAATAGAATACTAATTGCTCATTTTATGACTAAAAAGTTCAGGGTATCAGTTATAGCAGTATATGCCCCTGTAGAACCGACTGACAGAGATACTAGTGACTCAGACGAATTTTACTTACAGTTACAGGAGCAAATAGACAGGGTCCCAGGTAGAAATATGATGTTTTTACTGGGAGATTTTAACGCCCAGGCTGGTAGAAATAGGGATAGATGATATCCTAGCCTAGGTAAATTTGGTGTAGGAAAAGAAAACAGTAATGGATACAGACTTTTGTAATTTTGTAGGTATAAAAATCTAGTTATAACCAATACGGTGTTTGGTCATAAAATGGCTCATAGGTTAACATGGTATTCATATGATACTAAGACAGCAAACCTTATTGATTATGTTATTGTAAACCGAAGACTGGCAGGATCAATACAAGATACTAGAGTATATAGGAGTGCCGTTATTGATAATAAAAGTAAAGATCACCATCTAGTAGTGTCAAGGGTTAATTTAAAGCTGAAATATCGGGGGGTTAACTACCTCCCGGGAAGTTATGATGTTGGTAGAGTCCAGGATAAGAATTTGAGAGACACTTTCCAGGAACAGTTGAATACTAAACTTGAGACTTTAAAATTTGGTAATGTGGAAGATGGTTGGAATAATTTTAGAAAATTAATTTGTGAAGTTGCTGAAGGTGTCTTAGGGAAGAAAGCTATAACTGCAGGTGAGAATAATAGTGAAAAAGCTTTATGTTTGATAGAAAGGAGAAAGGACTTGTACAAGAGTTACCTTAGTGATAGATCATATGAAAACAAAAGGAATGTAAAGAAAGTGGAGAAAGCATTAAAATATGAACTAAGGAGGTGTGAAGTGGAGGCCATGGATAAAATTGCCGAGGATCTGGAAGTAGTCAATGCGGACTTGTCCCAGTTAAAGATAGGAATGGGGTGGCAATTAGTGATAAGGAAAAAAACTAAAGAGAGATGGGCCGAACATTTTGAGAATTTGCTTAACCGAGATAGAGTTGAAGGAAGAGATATAGAGGGAAATGAAAAAGTTTGTGATACATTGGGTGTGAAGAAAGATTTGTTTTGTGAGGAGGAATTAGCGACAGTACTAAAAGGACTGAAAAATAATAAGGCTCCAAGTGCTGATAGGGTGATAAATGAGTTTCTTAAATATGGTGGCTCTGAGGTTAGAAATAAGTTACTGAAGATTATGAATATGATTTTTGAAAAAGGGGAAGTACCTAACGATTTTAGGAAAACCTTAGTTAAGCCACTTTATAAGAAAGGTGATAAAAGTGAGTGTGGTAATTATCGAGGGATTAGTCTGGTCTCTGTAGGTAGTAAATTACTTAGTAATATGACAGTTTTTAGACTGAGAGATGCCGTAGACAAAGCTTTAAGAGAAGAAAAGCGCGGTTTTAGAAAAGGTAGAGGATGTGTCGACCAAATTTTCACTCTTAGGTTAATAATTGAGAAGTGCCTGAGTTTTCAAACACCTTTGGTGCTCAGTTTTATAGATTATGAGCAAGCGTTTGATTCTGCTGATAGAAGAGCTTTAGTAAAGGTTTTATCCTTGTATGGTACATCAGATAAATACATTAAAGTGATTAGTGCTATGTACGAGAATAACACAGCTGCGGTTAAGGTAGGAAATGAGCTTAGCAGCTGGTTTTGTATTAAATCAGGAGTTAAGCAGGGTTGTGTTCTATCCCCCTTTATATGGATTTTTTGATGGACTTTGTCTTAAGGAGCACAGGAAAGGCAATGGGAGACCACGGAATCAAATAAGGATGAAAAAGTCTCCTTGGCTTAGATTATGCTGATATTTAAGCATCCTAGATGAAAGTGTGAGCAAAATGAATGAATTTTTAGAGGTTTTGCGAGTTCAGGGTGCTAGAATAGGTTGAAAATTAATGTTAAGAAGACTAAGTCACTAAGGCTAGGAATAAGTGAAGATGAAAAGGTGAAGTTGGGTAATAAAAAGATTGATCAGGTGGACAGATTCACTTACCTTGGTAGTATTATTAGTAAAGATGGTGGGATCAGTGAAGATGTCAAAAGTAGAATAGCCAAAGCTCAGGGTGTTTTTTCACAGTTAAGAAAAGTTCGGAAGAATAGGAAGATAAGTCTACAAACCAAGATTAGAATATTAGAAGCTACAGTAATGACAATGGTCAAATATGGCTCTGAAGCATGGGCACTCCGAAAAGTGGATGAAGATTTGCTAGATGTTTTCCAGAGAAGTTGCTTAAAAATTTTTCTGGGTACCCGGATGACTGACCGTATTTCAAACAATAGGCTATACGAAAAATGTGGTTCAATTTCGCTCTCTAGGGCTATAATGAAGGAAAGGTTGAGGTGGCTAGGGTACGTTCTGCGGATGAAGGATGACAGATTGCCGAAGATTGATCTTTTCGGTCAACCGTCTAGGGCTAAACGGAAAGCAGGTCGCCCTCGTCTGGGGTGGGAGGACGTCATAAAGGAAGATTTAAAGGAAATAAGAACTTCATGGGTGGGTGTAAAAAGGGAGGCTTTGAATAGATTAGGATGGAGGAGGAGTGTGCGTAGCTGTGTTCACCTCAGGCGGCTTGGTGCTGCGGTGAGTTGTTAGTAGTAGTAGTAGTAGTAGTACTGCCTTAACTTCCAACTTCACTTTTAAGTCCCTTGTAACTTCAACTTCTGCAGCTGTCTCTATCCTAATGGCAAATTTTGGTTCTAGTAATTAATCTCTTAATATTTTCAGCGCTGCTTCAATTTCCACTTCCAACAGCTGTTACAAATCATTCCAGAGAGAAGACACTTTTTTTCATCACCGGATTGGGGAAGAATCTCAGAACACAATTGTCAAGCTCTGGAGATGAACAGGAGAATCAACAGCTGATTCAGGCCCAGGCTTTGACCTCCTCTGATAATATTAAACTAAAAGATGGCACTAAGGGAGCTGGGCATGAACCTGAAAGACCTGAACTGTTGAAAACTGTTTTGAAAAGTTTTCCAACTATTTTTGCTGGTCCTAATCAAGGTTAGTTTTATATTTCTCATTCTTCTTATTTTCATTCATTAGTCTCATTTCATATTTCTCATTCTTCTGTGCTCATTCTTTTTATCCTGCATTCTCATGTCTCATTCTTCATATTTCTCATTTTTCTGTACAATCTATGCTTATTATATGTTAGTTTTAGTCTGATGAAAAAGTGAAAGAGGGCTACACGGCATAACATTTAATGTAGGGCTATAAGAGGGCTATAAGAGGAAGTTTTAATGTTGCTTCTTACTTTCAGTTGAAACAAATTTCCTTTTTTAAATTTAATGACTGATCGTTTTTTAAATTATGTCGGGAAATCCGGCTTCCCCTCCATGGAAAATTCCTCAATGGAAATTTCCTTCCACATAATCCCCCCACCAGAAATATCCCCTACCCCTGAAATATATTTGTATACTTCCCATTAACCAATACTATATGTAGACAATAGGCACATTTCATAGCTCGCAGCTCTTCCTCGGGGACTGTGGGGGTCGAGTCATCTTCAAAGACATAGTTACTAGATCTTTCGACAATGCTGAACAACTGGCTATCTCAAAATTTTGATCAGGTTACCTTGGGGGGGGGAGAAGGAGAATGGGAAGGGGACTAGGTGCTCTCCAATATTTTGGTCATGTAAAAGAACAACTTGATTTAGTTGTTCTCTTTGCATATACAAACCATTAAACCTTGTGGGGCCAGTAGCATGAATTGTGTTTTTTTAGTGTTTTGTCAGTGATTGGTTGCTAGAGATCTTTGGTTTTACATTGAAATTCAACTGTAATGAGTTTTTCGACAAAGTTCCTTCTACTTCAAATATTTCGACCCAACATTCACATAAATTTCTAAAATTTTGCCAGATTTTCTTTTTTAACCTTAATTGGCCAATTTGATGCCCCTTTAGAAAACTAGAGTTTGCAGCTGCATACATTGCACAGCCCTAAGGCCATCCCTGACCCTTTGCACATGAAACGGCTCTGGGGAAAAAAGGAAAATAATACTAATAGTAACAATAATAATAGTAATAATAATAATAATAAATATTGCATAGATGGCGTATAGCTCTATTCAACGACTAACGCTAGAGACTCGCCTCTCATAACAATTTATATTTGTTTTAAGTTTGAATTACTATATAAATTTGTTTTTCTCGTTTGAAGTTTCTCCTTTTCTTGGAAAAAGCTCTTTTTTTATAGAGCGTTTTTAAGCAAATTCATTTCGTAACTTTACGTTTTATTGGTTTTAAAACTGTATTTTACTGTACAAATACAGTTTCAGTTAGAGACCCGTATGGCCTGAATTAAGTAATACTGGCGTAAGTTTCATTCCTCTTCCTGTTTCTCCTTCACAGACTCATGAACACCAAACTAACATGTTTTTTCATTACATCGTAGTTTTGCTTTGTCTTCTAACCGAAAATTTCCTTATTCAACATTTTCGTTTGCAATTCACTGTGATTATCCTCTTTCTTGTTCCATGCCTTTTTCTTTAGCTGTTCAGATCAGTTTATCATCTTGAGTACTTTTACATGTGTCAAAGATACTAAAATGATCCGACCACTGCTTGGGGGGAAATGACGCAATTTTCGCTCTTGAAATTTATTTGCATATGACGCCACTCGTATTTTTTTACTTTTTAAATTAGGGACCTAAACAACTTTTCTCATACTTTGACCTGTCTTTATCTTTTATTTTCAGGCCAGAAAATCCCAGGGCACCAAATTTCAAAAAAATAATAAAACTGGAGCCGTTTTCAAGAAAAAATACCTACATACACAGTTGCTCGTTTAAAGAGAGTAGATATAGGCCAAATAAGCTAATTTTTGTTCTTATCGACGTAGCATAAGAAAAAAGAAAGTAAAAGTGATTTATAATAAATGCTTAAGATTCAAAATATAATTAAAATATATTAACAATATGAAATAGGATTTCTAAGTCATAAATTATACCATTAAATAAATAGTTCAACACGTGATTCTCGCATCATACATTTTATAGGATTTGTATTCTCCTGGGATTCGTTGATTCTTGCTGTGGCTTCTCTTCTAACAGCAGATTTTGTTTTGGATCATTTTTGTTTACGGTTTGAAGTCATCCTCGATATCACTTGTTTTCTAACTGCAGATTTATTTATTTCCATAAACATATCCATTCGAAATTTTGAAATAGCCATCTTGTTCAGCGTATTTAAAAGGTCCCAAACAGATGGACTTTGCATCAACCTCATAAATAATGTAGTATATCGTTTAGATAATACCAGGTATTTAACCAAATACCAGATGTTCAGATATTAAAATCCATATGGCAGGAGAATAGTTGAGAAACTCAGTAACTATGCCTTTCGGGAAAAAATTACCCCCCCACATCCCCAGAATCAGAGGGGCATGATATTCATAGACTGGTACACGTTTTCTTTGTTTTGTAAAGTGTCTTCATTTTCTAAATTAGTTTTTGTTTGTTTTTGATAAACATGGTTTTACTATCGACATTTGTAATTGCAGAAATAGCAGTAAAGTGCTTTTTTATGACTTTCTGCGTAAGAAATAAAATGTTGATTTGCAATTTGTGTTTTAGGCAGAATTTAAATATTTAGTCCATTTTTTTTTAATAATAATTAAAAAATCAATATTATTAAAAAGTTAATATTAATTTTGAATAAATAACAGTTCAGGGTCGGTGGGAAATGTATTCTCCTGCCATATGGATTCTAATATCTGAATATCTGGTATTTGGTATAATACCTGGTATTATCTGAACGAGATACTACATTATTTATGAGGTTGATGCTAACTCCATCTGTTTGGTACCTTTTAAATACAATGAACAAGATGGCTATTTCCAAATTTCAACTGGATATGTTTATGGAAATAAATAAATCTGCAGTTAGAAAACAAGTGACATCGAGGATGACTTCAAACCGTAAATAGAAATGATCCAAAACAAAATCTGCTGTTACAAGAGAAGCCACAGCAAGAATCAACGAATCCCAGGAGAATACAAATCCTATAAAATGTATGATGCGAGAATCACGTGTTGAACTATTTATTTAATGGTATAATTTATAATTTAGAAATCCTATTTCATATTGTTAATATATTTTAATTATATTTTGAATATTAAGAATTTATTATAAATCACTTTTACTTTCTTTTTCCTTATGCTATGTCGATAAGAACAATAATTAGCTTATTTGACCTATATCTACTCTCTTTAAACGAGCAACTGTGTATGTAGGTATTTTTTCTTGAAAACGGCTCCAGTTTTATTATTTTTTTGAAATTTGGTGCCCTGGGATTTTCTGGCCTTAAAATAAAAGATAAAGACAGGTCAAAGTATGAGAAAAGTTGTTTAGATTCCTAATTTAAAAAAAAAGAAAAAAAATACGAGTGGCGTTATATTCAAGTAAATTTCAAGAGCGAAAATTGCGTCATTTCCCCCCAAGCAGTGGTCGGATCATTTTAGTATCTGTGACACATGTAAAAGTACTCAAGATTATAAACTGATCTGAACAGCTAAAGAAAAAGGCATGGAACAAGAAAGAGGATAATCACAGTGAATTGCAAACGAAAATGTTGAATAAGGAAATTTTCGGTTAGAAGACAAAGCAAAACTACGATGTAATGAAAAAACATGTTAGTTTGGTGTTCATGAGTCTGTGAAGCCCTCTATGAAGTTTATACGAGCATCTCTTTCATAAGAACCATTAGGGCAAAACTTAGAACGCCTTCCCCTGGGCCCTGGGGGGTTGTATTGACACCGGAGTTTTTCTTATCCGACCTTTGAATTATTTTTGTAAGAAGATATCTATCTCAAAATTTTCATCAGATGGGTTTTGAAAAAGAAGGCGTGGGGGGGGGGGGCTAGCTTCCCTCGGATCTCTTTTGACTATTAAAAAGTGAGCTCGAACTTTCGATATCCAATCAAAAGAGCCCTCTCTGAAGTTTATACGAGAATCCTTTTCATACGAACAATATATACCACAGGGCATAACTTACAACGCTTGCCCCCGGGCCCTGAGGGGTTGTGATGACACCCGAGTTTTTTTCATCCGACTTTTGAGAAATTTCTAACTTAATGGCTATCTCAAAATTTTTACTGGATGCATTTGGGGAAAAGGGGGCGTGGGGGGGGCTAGTTGCCCTCCAATCTCTTTTGACTCTAAAAAACTTAATTAGGACTTTTAATTTCCAATCAAATCTCTGAGTCTTTTACAAGCATCCCTTCAATAAGAACCATATAATCCCACAGGGCATAACTTACAACACCTGCTCTCGGGCCCTGGGGGGCTGTGTTGACCCCTGAGTTTTCGTTATATGTTCTTTGAACTATGTAAAAAATACTATCTTAAAGTTCTTATCGGATGCGTTTGAGGAAAAAAGGGCGTGGAGGGGGATGGGGCTAGGTGCCCTCCAATCTCTTTTGACTCTTAAAAAGTTAACTAGACCCTTCAATTTCCAATCAAATGATCCCTCTTCGAAGTTATTACGAGCATCCCTTCCACAATACCCATATATTACCCCAGGGCATAACTTACAACGCCTGCCCTTGGACCCTGGTGGGTTGTGTAAACACCGGAATTTTTGTTATATGATCTTTGAACTATTTTTTAAAAAGAAAAGCTATCTTACAATTTTAAAACGCTTAAAAAGCGAACTAGAACTTTCAATTTCCAATCAAATGAGCCCTTTTCTGAAGTTTATACGAGCATTCCTTCCATAAGAACCATATATGCCCCCAGGGCATAACTTATGACCCGTGCCCCTGAAGACTTTGGGCGGAATGACCTGCTCAAACATATAATTTCCAGAAACTACAATTACGTTGAACAAAATGGCTACATCAAAATTTTGATTGGATGTGTTTGGGGAAATGGTGGGCGTTGAAGGGGTGTCAGTTGCCTTAGAATAACTTTCGATTATTAAAATGGGAACTAGCCATTTCAATTTCCAATCGAATGAGCCTTTTCTGAAGTTTCTAGGACAACGTTGTCTATACAAAACCTTATATCCCCCCAGGGCATAACTTACAACCCTTGCTCTGAGGGCTGTGGGGGAGTTGTCATCCTCAAAGACCTAATTTCCAGAACTTAAAACTTTTGTGTAATAAAATGGCTGTCTCAAAATTTTGATTGGATGTGTTTGGGTAAAAGGTGGGCATGAGAGGGGGGTTAGATCCCCTCAAATCACTTTCGACTTTAAAAAGGACACTAGCTCCTATAATTTACAATCAAATGAATCTTTTTTTTCAGGCCAGAAAATCCCAGGGCACCAAATTTCAAAATAAAAATAAAAAAAATACTTACATACACAGTTGCTCGTTTAAAGAGAGTAGATATAGGCCAAATAAGCTAATTTATATTCTTATCGACGTAGCATAAGGAAAAAGAAAGTAAAAGTGATTTATAATAAATGCTTAAGATTCAAAATATAATTAAAATATATTAACAATATGAAATTACCATTAAATAAATAGTTCAACACGTGATTCTCGCATCATACATTTTATAGGATTTGTATTCTCCTGGGATTCGTTGATTCTTGCTGTGGCTTCTCTTCTAACAGCAGATTTTGTAATGGATCATTTTTGTTTACGGTTTGAAGTCATCCTTGATGTCCCTTGTTTTCTAACTGCAGATTTATTTATTTCCATAAACATATCCAGTCGAAATTTGGAAATAGCCGTCTTGTTCAGCGTATTTGAAAGGTCCCAAACAGACGGAGTTACCATCAACCTCATAAATAATGTAGTATATCGTTCAGAAAATACCAGGTATTATACCAAATACCGGATATTCAGATATTAGAATCCATATGGCAGGAGAATACATTTCCCACCGACCCTGAACTGTTATTTATTCAAAATTAATATTAACTTTTTAATAGTATGGATTTTTTAATTATTATTAAAAAAAATTGGACTAAATATTTAAATTCTGCCTAAAACACAAATTGCAAATCAACATTTTATTTCTTACGCAGAAAGTCATAAGAAAACACTTTACTGCTATTTCTGCAATTACAAATGTCGATAGTAAAACCATGTTTATCAAAAACAAACAAAAACTAATATAGAAAAGGAAGACACTTTACAAGACAAAGAAGCCGTGTACCAGTCTATGAATATCATGCCCCTCTGATTCTTGGGCTGTGGGGGGTTGGTCATTTTATCTCGAAAGGCATAGTTACTGAGTTTCTCAACTATGCTGAACAAAATGGTCGTCTCAAAATTTTGATTAGACTGCTTTGAAGGGAAAAGGAGGTGAGAGAAAGGCTAGTTGCCTTCTAAGTTTTTTGGTCACTTAAAAAGGTCACTAGAATTATTAATTTCCGTTCAAATGAGCCCTTTCTCGATATTTTAGGGCATTTGGTTTGATGCGATAACCCCCTGAAAAAAAAACAACAAAAAAACACGCATTGGTGATCGCATTCTAGCAAAATTACAAAATTCCATATTTTTGAGGGAGCTTGGAACTTCTACAATAGGGTTCCAAGAATCTGATGGTGTTGTTTTCATTGAGAATTCTTGAATTTTAGGGTGTGTTTCTCCTCTTTTTCTAAAGTCAGGCAAATTTTCTCGGGCTCGTAGCTTTTAATGGGTAATGCTAAACTTAATGAATCTTGTATATTTTGAATCAAACAGTTCGTGGTAACAAACTGTAAGTAAGGAGCTATCCGACTCAATAGTAATCAAAACTATAGAAAACGAAATTTTGATACCAATAGATACATCAAAAGAATATAATTTTTATGCTGATTTTAAATATATAAGTTTCATAAAGTTTAGTCTTACCCATAAAAATATACCTGAAAAAATTTGCCTGATTTTCGAAAAAATTGTGAAACACCCCCTAAAAGTCATAGAATCCTAATGAAAATCACACCCTCAGATTTAGGGTATCAGAGAACTCTAATGTAGAGGTTTCAAGCTCTTATCTACAAAAATGTGGAATTTTGTATTTTTTGCTAGAAAAAAGATCACGGATGTTTTTTTTTCTCTCCAGGGGTGATCATATCGACCCAGTGGTCCTAGAATATTGCGAGAGCGCTTATTCGAACTGAAATTACAGGTTTTAGTGCCATTTTTAAGTGACCAAAAAATTGGAGAGCAACTAGGCCCCCTCCCGCGCTCATTTTTTCCCAAAGTCACCTGATCAAAATTTTGATTGAGCTGTTTTGTTGAGCATAGTCTAAAAATCTAATAACTATGTCTTTAAGTGTGAAATGACCCCCCCCCCCCCCCACAGTCCCCGAGGGAAGGGCTGCAAGCTGTGAACTTTGGCCATTGTTTACACATATTCTCTACTAGAATGATAGAGATATACAGAATATAACCGCAACTTTATAATAATACTTACGGTATCACAAGAATGCCTTGTGACGCTGTCAAAAACATCTTAAGAGATTGGCATTATTCATACTTTAAAGCGATCAGCTTCTAATGCACGTGAAACCCGGTTGTACATAGGGGAGGCTCGGATTGGACCGGAAACAAGTGACTAACACAAAGAGTCTGGTATTTCAAGGCAGCAGAGGGACTGCAAAGAAACCCAAATAGTTATTGACTTTGCTGAACAGTCGTCTCCTTTCGAGGGTGATCCGCTATCGCTTCGGATCCGGGCTACTCGCATGACTGCTGCTGAAAACTTGAACGCCGACAAAGCAGTGGAAGTCGGGAGGAAGATTCTGGACGGAATGGTAGGGAAATCTCTGAAGGAACATTCTTTCAAACAGAAGGATCAGGTAGTCTTTATGACACCGAAGCAAAACAATGGGGGAGGAATCCACTGATTAGATCCTTCATTGCTGTTTCAGTATCTTCTTACCATATCCAAAAGACTGAATATGGACGAAAAATCTTCATTTAAATTTGAACTTTGCTCCTATCCTTCGTCGCTTTTTGATGATTCTGGCACTTTCCGCAAAAACAAGTAAAGCACAGCTAGCAAAAGCTATCAAGCGACATTCAGAAATAGATACTATTGGGGAAGAACATAGTCTGAATCGCACCTACGTGTTAGACCGGGGTGCTTTGCTTCACGGCATTCCCTAGACGGAAAAAGAAATATATACGGATGCCTTAGACGGATACCGGAACTATGTTTCGATCAAATATCCAGATTAATTAGATGAATGTGATGAATCTCCAATACTTTTTGCAATTTCAAATCATCTGTATGATTTTTTTTTTCAAATTAAAATCAATGATTCAGCTAGTTGTGAGAAGTTGTTCATTGGATTCTAAGAATTTGGGGTAGTCACGTTTATAGTGTAGGGTGGGGTTGGGGTAACTTGACATGGACACGACTCCTTTTCTGCATTAGCAGTCCAATTTTACCTGTATGAATTCAACTTCTTGTAATGTTGCTCTCAGACCTATATCGGCGCTTAATTCATGGGCGGGAGAAGGACTGGACATGAACGTTCAAAATAAAAACAAAGTGCATACTCTTGATCTATTTACCAGATTTATCTATTGCTGACTTTCTATACGTGTAAATTAAGTTCTTTTTAAAAAGTCGTCATTTTAGAAGAAAAAGACGAAAAACGGTCAATTTCGCTTCGTCCAATTTTTGCCGAACTTTGAATTACAGAAAGTATTACGTATATGAAAGGGGTTGCCTTCTCCTCAAGACCTCGCTCTTTGCGTCAAAGTTTTTTTTTAATTTTAATATAAAGCTGATTATCAGAGGCAACGCTATAGCGTTGCCTATAGTAAAGGCCATATGGCTCCAATGTTTTATTATTATTATTTGTTTTTCCCAGAGACACTTCATATGGAAAGGTTCGTCGTAGAAACTTCAAAAGGGGCTCATTCGATTGGAAGTCGAGAGTTCTAGTGCCCTTTTTAATAGTCGAAAGTGATTGGAGGGCAACTAGCCCCCCCCTCCCCCACGCCCATCATTCCCCACAAATACATCCAATCAGAATTTTGAGATAGCTATTTTGTTCAGCGTAGTCGATTTCCAGATAGAAAATATGTTTTGAGGAGGACACTCCCCCACAACCCTCAGGCAAGGGTTTTAAGTTATGCCCTGGGGGCATATAAGGATTTTATAGAAGGTGTTGTCGTAAAAACTTCAGAACAGGCTCATTCGATTGGAAATTCAAAGGGCTAGTCCCTTTTTAATAGTCGAAAGTGATTGGAGGGCAACTAGCCCCCCCCCCCACGCCCATCATTTCCCCAAACACATCCAATCAAAATTTTGAGATAGCCATTTTGTTCAGCGTGGTTGATTTCCAGATAGAAAATATGTCTTTGAGGAGGACAATCCCCCACAACCCTCAGGGCAAGGGTTTTAAGTTATGCCCTGGGGGTATATAAGGTTTTTATAGAAGGCGTTGTCGTAGAAACTTCAAAAAAGGCTCAATCGATTGAAAATTCAAGGGCTCGCACCATTTTTAATAGTCGAAAGTGATTGGAGGGCAACTAGCCTCCCCCCACAACCATCATTCCCCCAAACACATCCAATCAAAATTTTGAGATAGCCATTTTGTTCAGCGTAGTTGATTTCCAGATAGAAAATATGTTTTTGAGGAGGACACTCCCCCACAACCCTCAGGGCAAGGGTTTTAAGTTATACCCTGGGGGCATATAAGGTTTTTATAGAAGGCATTGTTATAGAAACTTCAAAAAAGACTCATTTGATTGAAAATTCAAAGGGCTAGTGCCCTTTTTAATAGTCGAAAGTGATTTGAGGGGAACTAATCCCCCTCTCACGCCCATCATTTTCCCCAAACACATCCAATCAAAATTTTGAGATAGCCATTTTGTTCAGCGTAGTTTTAAGTTCTAGCAAATTAGGTCTTTGAGGATGACAACTCCCCCACAGCCCTCAGGGCAAGGGTTTAAGTTATGCCCTGGGGGCATATAAGGTTTTGTATAGACAGCGTTGTCGTAGAAACTTCTGAAAAAGGCTCATTCGATTGGAAATTTAAATGGCTAGTTCCCATTTTTAATAGTCGAAAGTGATTGTAGGGCAACTGACCCCCCTTCCACGCCCACCATTTCCCCAAACACATCCAATCAAAATTTTGATGTAGCCATTTAGTTCAACGTAGTTGTAGTTTCTGGAAATTATATGTTTGAGCAGGACATTCCCCCCACAGTCTTCAGGGGCACGGGTTATAAGTTATGCCCTGGGGGCATATATTGTTCTTATGGAAGGAATGCTCGTATAAACTTCAGAAAGGGCTCATGGAAATTGAAAGTTTCTAGTTCGCTTTTTAAGCGTCAAAAGATATTGGAGGGTAACCAGTTTCCCCCCCCCCAACCCCCCAAATGCATCTAATAAAATTTTAAGAAAGCTTTTTTTTAAAAATAGTTCAAAGATCATATAACAAAAATTCCGGTGTCAACACAACCCACCGGGGCCCAAGGGCAGGCGTTGTAAGTTATGCCCTGGGGGCATATATGGGTATTGTGGAAGGGATGCTCGTATTAACTTCGAATAGTGATCATTTGATTGGAAATTGAAAGTTCTAGTTCACTTTTTAAGAGTCAAAACAGATTGGAGGGCACCTAGCCCCCTCCCCCTCTACGCCCTCCACGACCGTATGACGAAAACTCAGGGGTCAAAACAGCCCCCAGGGCCCGAGAGCAGGTGTTGTAAGTTATGCCCTGGGAGATTATATGGTTCTTATTGAAGGGATGCTCGTAAAAAATTCAGAGATTTGATTGGAAATTAAATGTTCTAGTTAAGTTTTTTAGAGTCAAAGAGATTGGAGGGTAACTAGCCTCCCCCCACGCCCCCTTCTCCCAAATGTATCCACTAAAAATTTTGAGATAGTCATTAAGTTAGAAATTTCTCAAAAGTCAGATGACAAAAACTCAGGTGTCATCACAAGCCCTCAGGGCCCGGGGGCAAGCGTTGTAAGTTATGCCCTGAGGTATATATTGTTCGTATGAAAAAGATTCTCATATAAACTTCAGAGAGGGCTTTTTTGATTGGATATTGAAAGTTCGAGCTCACTTTTTAATAGTCAAAAGAGATCCGAGGGAAGCCTGCCCCCCCACGCCTTCTTTTTCAAAACCCATCTGATGAAAATTTTGAGATAGATATCTTCTTAGAAAAATAGTTCAAAGGTCAGATAAGAAAACCTCCGGTGTCAATACAACCCCCCAGGGCACAGGAGAAGGCGTTCTTACTTGTGCCCTAATGGTTCTTATGAAAGAGATGCTCGTATAAACTTCATAGAGGGCTCATTTGATGTGAAATTGAAAGTTCTAGTTCACTTTTTAAGAGTCAAGAGAGTTAAACTAGCCCCCCCCCCACGCTCTTTTTCCCCAAACCCGTCCGCTACAAATTTTGAGATAGCCAGTGTTTTGGAGATTTTTCAAAAATTAAGTAACAAAAACGCCCCCCAGAGCAAGGGAGATGGGCGTTATAAGTGTTGTCCTGGGGGCCTATATGGTTCTCATGAAAGGGACGCTCGTATAAACTTCAGAGGGGGCTCATTTAATTGGAAATTGAAATTTTTAGTTCAATTTTTAAGATTCAAAAGATACCCGAGGGCAACCATCCCCCCCCCACCACACACCCTTTTTTCCCCAAGCCCAACCGATAAAATTTTTATAATAGCTATTTCATTAAAAATAGTTCAAAGGTTAGATTAGAAAAATTCCTGTGTCAATGGAGCCCACCAGGGACCGGAGGCAGGTGTTATGAGTATTGCTCTAGGGGCAAATATAGTTCTTATGGAAGGGATGCTCGTATAAACTTCGAGAGAGGGCTGATTTGATTTGAAATTGAAAGTTCTTGTTCACTTTTTAAGAGTCAAAAGAGATCGGAGGGCAACTAGCTCCCCCCTCCTCCGCGCCCTAAATTCATCAGATAAAAATTTTGATAGACATTTTGTTGAAAATAGTTCAAAGTTCTGATAAAAAAATTCCGGTGTCGACAGAGCCCCCCAGGGCCCGGGGTAGGCGTTGTAAGTTATGCCCTGGGGGCATATATGGTTGTTATGGAAGGGATGCTCGTATAAAATTCCTAGAGGGGTCATTTGATTGGAAATTGATAGTTGTAATTCACTTTTTAAGAGTCAAAAAAGATTGAAGGGCAGCTAGCCTCCCCCCAGACTCCATTTATTTTTTTCCCAGAGGCACTTCATATAGAAGGGGTCATCATATAAACTTGAAAGGGGGCTCATTCGATTGGAAATCGAGAGTTCTAGTGCCCTTTTTAAGAGTCAAAGTGATCAGAGGGCAACTGCCACCCCCCTCCCGAGCCCTTTTTCCCCAAGTACATCTGAAAAAAAATTTGAGGTAGCCATTTTGTTAAAAATATTTCAAAGATCAGATAAGAAAAACTCCTGTGTTGACACCCCCCCCCCCCAGGTCTGGGGCAGGCGTTGTAAGTATTGCTCTTGTGGCATATATGGTTCTTATGGAAGGTATGCTCGTATAAACTTCAGAGAGGGTTCATCTGAATGGAAATTAAAAGTTGTAGTTCATTTTCTCAGAGTGAAAAAAAATCAGAGGGCAACTAGGCCCTCCCACCCTCAACGCCTTTGGGTGTATCGGATGGATAAACCCATCCGATAAGAATTTCAGGTGACCATTTTGTTAAAAATAGTTCAACCATCAGATATTAAAACTCCAGGGTCGACACAACCCCCCAGGGCCTAGGGATAGGCGATGTAAGTTATACTCTAGGGATATATATGGTTCTTATAGAAGTGATACTTGTATAAACTTCAGAGAGGGCTCATTTGATTGAAAATAGAAAGTTCTAGTTCACTTTAAAGATTCAAAAGAGACCGAAGCTTAATATAGTCCCCCCACGCCCTTTTTCCCCAAACCCATCCGATAAAAATTTTGGTTTAGCAATTTTGTTAAAAATAGTTCAAACATCAGATAATAAAAACTCCGAGGTTGACACAAACCCATTTTTTCACTTTGATATTGTTACTTTGATATCAGTTTTGTTACTTTGAGGAATATTGTTTTTTTTTTTAAAGTTTGATTTTGAAATAAGGAATTTTTATAAACTTGAAATTTTTTGCAATCAAAAACGAACAAAAATTAATTGAAAAAAACTTTCTGAAAAATAAGTTTTTCAAAGAAAAGTAAAGGCCATTTTAAACTTAAGCTCAGCAGATACAAATACCTTTTAAAATTCAAACTCAAAACGACCAGAAGGAGGTCATACCCAAACTCCTGTTTGTGGTGATTTTTGTTCATAGCGAAAACATAGAACAAGTAATAATATAAATGAATAAATAGATCTTAAAGCGAGTAATGCTTAGATTGAATATGAATATCAAGCTTAAAATGAAAAAAAAAATATCTTCCTATTGAAGTATAAATGAAACTTAAAACGAACAGAAATTAAATAAACAATCAATGTAAACAAACATACAATAGATATAAATGTAAATAAATAAATAAATTTTAAAACGAGTGAAACTTAAATTGAATACACAAATCAAGCTTGAAAGGAACAAAAATCACCACAAACAGGAGTTTGGGTATGACCTCCTTCTGGTCGTTTTGAATTTGAATTTTAAAAGGTATTTGTATCTGCTGAGCTTAAGTTTAAAATGGCCTTTACTTTTCTTTGAAAAGCCTATTTTTCGGAAATTTTTTTAAAATTAATTCTAATTAAACGGCCATTGTGTTTCAGGAATCTTTCTTCAAGAATTAGGACAAAAAGTCAAAACTTTACCGTAAAGAGCAAGGTCTTGTGGAAGGGGCAAATCCTTTCATATACGTAATAATTTCAGTTCGTTTTAAGTTTTGATGTTGTTCCTTACTTTCTGTTGAAAGAACTTGTTTTTTAAAAATTTAATTTATGATAGTTTTTAAATAATACCGGGAAATCCGGCTGTCTCTCCATGAGAAATTCCGGTACTTGTGTATTGTACGCCACTCACTCAAGTTTACTATGTGTAAAACTCGTGAACAAACAGGCGGTTTCTTCGTTAGTTTCTTCGTTACTTTTGAAACAAATTTTGGCTATATATTTGCACATTAGGGGGGAGGGAATAAAGTATAGTGGCTCTGCATGCAAAATGTGTTAGGTTACAATTATTCTGCATATTGTGTACTTAGAACTGTTTTCTGACCTAAAATTTTCCAAACACTTTACCCCCTCCCCTTATTTGCAAATATATAGCCCAAATTATATATTTCCCATCTATTCTGTGACTTGTCTTTGTCTTGTCTCACACTAAGCTGAAAGAAACTAACGAAGAAACCGGTTTGTTCTCGAGTTTTACACAGCGTAAACTTGAGTCAGTTGCGTATAATACACAAATACCAAAATTCCTGTCCCCCTACAGAAAATAAAAACAAAGCGTAAATAGAATTTTCAAATTTAGAAAGGCTTGTTTTCCACAGGGGGGGAGTGGGGTATTTACCGGCGGTATTTTCCGCGGAGGGGAATTTTCCATGGGGGGGATTTGCCGGGGAGGGGAGGATAAACGCGTAGAACTGTTTTAGATAAGGGTCTAATATAAGACTTAAGGGATTTAGGAAGGGGTCTTCTGCGCGAGATTCTATATAGGCTTGATCCAATTTTTTTAGCATAATATTCATCTCTAAAGGGGCCCCAAAACAATCAGTTCATGGGCTTCACAAGTGTTCATGTACAGCCTAATTGATTATAATTTTGTGAATTTTTCCCATAAAATTGGGCGGGATTTTCGTTATATCGATGTTTCTTTAATATCTGTTTTCAATACAAGGATATGTGTACTCTGTTATTATAAAAACTGTACAAACTATAGTTTCTAAAGCCACAAGTTAAGCCAAGATTCAACTCTGGATGGACAGTTTTCTTATCTAGTAAAAGCTGATAAATGTCATGAATAAAACATATATGATGTTTTTCTTATTTAGAACAATTATCATGATTTGAGGAAGTATAAGACTGGCGTTCTTGAAGTAAACTGTATTCTTATCTTAACTCATGATTTTAAAACTAGTTTACAGTGTTTTTCATAGAGCAGTACATATTTACATGGTTAGATAGCCATTTTTCTTGGGTCTGCCAAACCTTAGAAATCATGTACACCAGATTGCGTGAACCCAATGTGTTGGAGGTGTTCCACGGGTGGTTTGAAGCATGCCGGGTTGAAGTACGGCATAGCGGAAGTGTGCCACACTGGATGATGTACCAAACAATCCGAGATGAAGGCTACATCAAACAGCCGGAAGGGGGTTACCTTTCGCCATATATAAATTTTGTTCTTTATTTCTAGATATCAAATGGTAAAATATTAGCACCTTTTTTCTTTATTTATCAACCTTTGGCAAATAACGATGGGCTATCCTACTCGTGACACTTATGTGATCTATTTTAAAACACTGACAATCATTGAGAAGCCAAGAGGAATAACCTCTTCCTAGTTATGGTAATTGTTTGGGTTTCTATGCTCCTACCCATGTCATTTTATTTTGTCGGCATTATTTGCAGGATTTTTTTAGATTTACATACAGTCGTAATATACCGCATTGGTTTGAGTAGAGTCTTCGACTTCTGGTGCCTGCTTTGTATCGAAGAAGCTCCACGTCTCCTAGTATTAGAAACTAATTTTATTAGGCCCTATTGTTTTTTTTCGTTTTTTTTCTGTTAGGATCAAACTGTTTCTATAATAAATGAAGTGAATTAAAGACGTAAATACGAAACTTCTAAAATAGTTGCAAAGAAAACTCGTTAGATTTCTCTGTCTGGACTGCAAATCATTATGTAAAATCGCCGGTAATTATCGAAAGCCTTTCAGAATACAGGCGAATGATTATAATATCAATAGATATTATAATTAAGGATCCAGTCCTTAAGGAAAAAATCATGTGTGTAATCTAGCTTTAAAACCAGTTATGGTGCCATCTATAAATGCTGCGGAATAGATATCAAAAGATAATTGATCATATTAGAAGAGATTTTTAAAATACCAAACAAGATTTTGGTTGTACTTGGCAAGATTTTGATATTACCAGGCACGATTTCAGATAAAAAATACGAACTGCCTTTCTTTATGCCCACGGACAGCTTTTGAGGTGCTCACATCCTAAATTTAGGTTCATAAAATGTGCAATCAAAAGTTATTCTTTTTTTGTCAAAAGTTCATAAAGTTTATATTTTTCACAAAAATCTAGCGGGAGCCGGAAATTTTGGTTTTAGTAATCAATCATTTTAATTTTTCAATAAGATCCTCACGTTCAACCTCTACAACTTTCTCAATCTTTTGGTAAATCTAATTTCTAGTAATTGATCTTTTAGTGCTGCCAGTACTGCCTTAACTTCCAACTTCACTTTTAAGTCCCTTGTAAATTCAACTTCTGCAGCTTCTCTATCCTAATGGCAAATTTTGGTTCTAGTTATTAATCTCTTAATATTTTCAGTACTGCTTCAATTTCCACTTCCAACAGCTGTTACAACTCATTCCAGAGAGAAAACATTTCTTTTCACCAACGGATTGGGGAAGAATCTCAAAACACGATTGACAAGCTCTGGAGATGAACAGGTGAATCAACAGCTGATTCAGGCCCTGGCTTTGACCTCCTCCGATAATATTAAACTAAAAGATGACACTAAAGGAAGCTGGGCATGAACCTGGAAGACCTGAACTGTTGAAAACTATTTTGAAAAGTTTTCCAACTATTTTTTTTGGTCCTAATCAAGGTTAGTTATATATTTCTCATTCTTCTTATTTTCATTCTTTAGTCTCATTTCATATTTCTCATTCTTCTGTGCTCATTCTTTTTATCCTGCATTCTCATGTCTCATTCTTCATATTTCTTATTTTTCTGTACAATCTTTGCTTATTATATGTTAGTCTTAGACTGATGAAAAATTGAAAGAGGGCTTCTGGGCATAACATTTAATGTAGGGCTATAAGAGGAAGTTTTAATGTTGCTTCTTACTTTCAGTTGAAACAACTTTCCTTTTTTAAAATGAATATCGGGAAAAAAGTATACCGGCAAATCCGGCTTCCCCTCCATGGAAAATTCCTATATGGAAATTTCCTTCCACATAATGCCCCCACCAGAAATATCCCCCTCCCCCCGAAAAATATTTGTATACTTCCCATTAACCAATACTATATGTAGACAATAGGCAAATTTCATAGTTTGCAGCCTTTTTCCGGGGACTGTGGGGTCAAATTATCCTCAAAGACATAGTTACTAGATCTTTCGCCAATGCTGAACAAAACCGGCTATCTCAAAATTTTGATCAGTTGACTTTGGGGGTGGGAGGGAAAATAGGAGGGGGGCTAGGTGCTCTCCAATATTTTTGGTGACGTAAAAGAACAACTTGATTTAGTTGTTCTCTTTGCATATCGCGGCTGCTGCGTGCACACCTCGTATAATGGAGAAATGAAATTGTCCAGGAGACAATAAGAATTGATTTGATGGTGCAATTTCTTAGGTAAAAATACCAAATAATTTCACATGATTCAGAATTTTTGTTGTTATACATATATCACAGATATACGAGATATTATCAGAGATATTTTTTTTTGTTGGTGAAATACCTTTGCAAAATCATGACTCGGTAAAGGACTTTGTTTTCCTGTGCACAAATAGACCCACCTAATAAAAAGAAAAATTGTAAGAAAAATCCTACCTGTAACACCAACACAGACCCTTTCTTCTCTGTCCCCTCTCGCTTTGCCAAATTCTTAGAGAGATATGCCCTGATGCTTACTTTGACTTGGAACCATAAAAAAATTTTCAATCATTATGATCAGAGGCAAAAAATGGGCCAGTCACCCCTTCAACAACCCGAACTACCCTGTTTTTGCAGAAAAGTGCGCAGGTTTCACATTATTCTACTTGAAATTACGCAAAGATTTTAAATCTATGTGATTAGAGCAAAGTGAGCCAGCGGCCTCTATAAGAATACCTTAATTCTATCACTCACAACCGTTTAGCACTAAAGTAGAGATGTTCCATATTGCTTGAACCAATTTCATGCAAACAGATACTATCTATATGGTTAGATTAGAGAACTAATGGGAGCCACGGCTCCTATAAAGCCCCTCCTCACCAGTTTTTTAGCAGAAATGTAGGCATATTGCAGCTTATTTGATCACGAAGCATGCAAGAATTTGCTGTACTGGAAGATCAGTGTGAAGCTGAAACCCATCCCCTCCCTTCACGGCTATATTTCTAGCAAAAAATGTTCTAGAAAAAATTTAGCCATGCAGGACATTGTTTGCACTAAAATCAATTTTCATAGCTGTTATCAAATACATAGAGGCGGGGTGTGGTCCCACGACTCCTTCCCCACCACCAAGTTTTCGGCAGAAACGCAGGCAGGCTTGTTTTTCGCAGAAGCTCAAAACGTACAGTTACAGTTACTTTGGGCCAACGAATCACAGAGGCATGATATTCATAGACTGGTACACGTTTTCTTTGTCTTGGAAAATGTCTTCCTTTCCTAAATTAGTTTTTGTTTGTTTTTGATAAACATGGTTTTACTATCGACATTTGTACTTGCAGAAATAGCAGTAAAGTGTTTTTTTATGACTTTCTGCGTAAGAAATAAAATGTTGATTTGCAATTTGTGTTTTAGGCAGAATTTAAATATTTAGTCCAATTTTTTTAATAATAATTCAAAAATCAATATTATTAAAAAGTTAATACTAATTTTGAATAACTAACAATAAAGGGTCGGTGGGAAGTGCATTCTCCTGCCACATGGATTCTAATGTCTGAATATCCGGTATTTAGTATAATACTAGGTATTATCTGAACGATATACTGCATTATTTATGAGGGTGATGCTAACTCCGTCTATTCAGGACCTTTTAAATACGCTGAACAAAATGGCTATTTCCCAATTTCGACTGGATATGTTTATGGAAATGAATAAATCTGCAATTAGAAAACAAGCGACAGCGAGGATGACCAAACCGTAAACAAAAATGATCCAAAACGAAATCTGCTGTTAGAAGAGAAGCCACAGCAAGAATCTCAACGAATCCCAGGAGAATACAAATCCTATAAAATGTATGATGCGAGAATCACATGTTGAACCATTCATTTAATGGTATAATTTATGATTTTGAAATCCTATTTACTCATTGTTAATATATCTTAATTACATTTTGAATCTTAAGCATTTATCATAAATCACTTTTAATTTCTTTTTCCTTATGCTACGTCGATAAGAATAAAAAATAGCTTACTTGACCAATGTCTACTCTCTTTAAACGAGCAACTGTGTATGTAAGTATTTTTTCTTGAAAACAGCTCCAGTTTTTTCTTTTTTTGAAATTTGGTACCATGGGATTTTCTGGCCTGAAAAAAAAAATAAAGACAGATCAAAGTATGAGAAAAGTTGTTTAGATCCCTAACTAAAAAAAAAAAATAATAAAAATACGAGTGGCGTCTTGTTCAAATAAATTTCAAGAGCAAAAATTGCGTCATTTCCCCCCAAGCAGAAGTCGGATCAATTTTAGTATCTGTGACACATGTAAAAGATACATGTGTCACAGATATATATATAATATATATAATATACATATATATATATATATATATATATATATATATATATATATATATATATATATATATATATATATATATATATATATATATATATATATATATATATATATATATATATATATATATATATACATATATATATATATATATATATATATATCTATATATATATATATATATATATATATATATATATATATATATATATACATATATATATATATCTATATATATATATATATATATATATATATATATATATATATCTATATATATATATATATATATATATATATATATATATATATATATATATATATATATATACATATATATATATATATATATATATATATATATATATATATATATATATATATATATATATATATATATATATTATATATAATATATATATATATTATATATATATATATATATATATATATATATATATATATATATATATATTATATATATCTATATATATATATATATATATATATATATATATATATATATATATATATATATATATATATATATATATATATATCTATATATATATATATATATAATATATTATATATATTATATATATATATATATATATATATATATATTATATATATATATATATATATATATATATATATATATATATAATTTTAATGGGAACCATTTGTTTTATTTATTCAGTTCTTTATTTGACTCCATGCTAATTTTTCGTATTGAAACTTGAAAGTAAAAATAAAACATATAAAGAACAAGAACATGATTCGCAAAGGACTCCATGGGTCCTGTGTAGCTCTCGATTCTTTTGGAACAAAAAAAAATCAAAGAAAAACCAAAAAATAAATATAATTTTAATTGTTTAAGAAGATTATTTAAAACAACCAGAAAAAAAGACGGATTACCATCCTACACTTCTGCAAAAAGTTTGGTTCAATTTTATTAGTGTTTTTGTGACGTATTTTCGTAAAATAACCACATTGTTCTGATTTATCTTATAGTCACACACCATATTTATATATTAAACATTAATTCGATAAAAATAGCAGAAAATTCCACCTGATTGATCTCCTGTGTGAAGTGTTAAGCTAGTAAAAAGAACGAAAAGTTAGTTTCCACCTGGATGGTTCTTCTGTGTGAAGTTTAAAGCCAATAAAAAGAGTGATATTGTTTAGAGTTTTAAAGATCAAGTTTGTCTGAAACACCAGAAAAAAAAATCAGTTAAATTACTCTTAAGCTATTGGAAATCTAAGCATAGAAAGCTCCTTGGTAAATTGTACTTGATTTTTACCGATAGTCTGTTTTCTATAAGTCCAGATTTTTCTATGACTTTTATCCCTCTCCATCCCCTCAAAATTGCAGGCCCTCTCTTAAATGAATTGCTGCTCACGCGCCCGCGTTTGACCCTCTCTATTTCTAATTGATTTTGTTGTATTTTCAGGAAGAAAAACCAAATACTCAGAAATTTTTCCAAAATACCCGTTGAAAAATTCGAGCAGGATCGCAAGAAATCGAGAGTAGAAATGAATGGCGGTGAAGAAATTTTTGGATCCAGTCGGGAAAAGTTGCCTAAAAGTTTGCTTCGAGGACAAACTATTTGTTCGAGCGCTAGTAAGTTAGTTCACTTATTCATTATGATTTACTTATTATGTTACCTATTATACTATCCTATTTGATTCTACTAGGGTTATTTTATTTTTTTATTGGCTGGGGTGGGGGTCAAAATCCAAAAATTGGGTTCTATGTTAATATTAGCAGTTAAACTATAACTTAATTAAAACAAAAGATTGCGAGTCCAGACAAATTTTAATTGGTTTTCAGAGGTATTTTTATAATTGTAGGGTGGGGTGTGGGGTCGAAAGCACACACTTCATTAAGACTAGAAATAAAACACTTCATTAAGACTAGAAATAGCAGTGCTTAATAGGTCTGCATTTTAGCTATACAAACTTCAAATTGATATCCAAATGTCTACAATTAGTGAAATTAATTTTGAGGAAATTAAGACTTTTCATTTCACATTCTTGGGAAAAAAAAGTCGAAAGCACACACTTCATTAAGACTGGAAATAACAGTGTTTAATAGTTCTGCATTTTAGTTATACAAAGTTCATATTAATATCCATGTGTCTACAATTAGTCAAATTAATTTTGAGAAAATTAAGACTTTTCATTTCACATTCTTGGGGAAAAAAAAGTCGAAAGCACACACTTCATTAAGACTGGAAATAGCAGTGTTTAATAGTTCTGCATTTTAGTTATACAAACTTCATATTAATATCCATGTGTCTACAATTAGTCAAATTAATTTTGAGAAAACTAAGACTTTTCATTTCACATTCTTGGGAAAAAAAAGTCGAAAGCACACGCTTCATTAAGACTGGTGTAAAGTATTTAACATCAATTCGAGAAGCTTTTCCGGGTATCTCATTTCTTAGTTAGTTGGGCATTTATGTGTCAACGATAGCGGTCCAGGGGGAGCTCCTGGGACTAAAGCTAGTCGTGGGAAAGGGGTCGTTCCCAGGCCTTGAACTTCCGTTCCAGGAAAGTTATATTCTTGGTTCAATTCTAAAGGCAGTCCATCGTTCGCCTTCGTCGTAGCTAGTTGTTCTTGTGCTACCTTATTTTCTCTATGTGTATTCTCACGTTATTTAATAAAGACCATGTACCAACATTTATCGTCTATCTTTGGAATTTACGTAAACCATTACATCTGCCAATATAAAAGGCATACAAATAAAGAAATAAGAAGAGCTTTACAGAGTGGTGACAGCAGAGGCTTTACAGAGTGGTGACAAGCGGTTAAAACTAGTGGAGCGTATATCACTAGTGGAAAACCTCCAAGTGACATTTGAGTGACCGTTATAAGTATTTACGACACCTTATGCTAAATACTGGCAACATATTGAAGAGTATTTCACCCGCTACCAGACTGTGATATTGAGCTGCAAATACTACAGAAGACTGATTAATAAGACATCGAAACGTTACGAGCTATTGAACTTTCTTCTATTCAAAGCGCCTTCTTGAGAAACACTTTCTTTTAAATGAACATTTTGAAATAGGCTGTTACACAATGCCTAATATGGATTTCCTCGCGATAGCTTCTACCTACTAATTCAAATTTCTACAACTGAGAGTCTCTGGTTGATTTCTACCTTCACTTAGCCATTCTACGTTTGGTGTTTTTTTTTTACCTGATTTTATACAGTCGACGTGTGATCTACATTTGACAGTTTCCAACCAATGTTTAACATTTTTGAATTAGATAATCGAAAATTAATTCTCAATTGTGACTCCATTTCATGCTAGCGTTTTAATTGAGACCAACTGCAATTGGATTTGAGACATATTATCTTTCTTAAGTGATTTAATACGGCTAAACAACCCAGTAAATTTTATTAGACCCTTGTCGTTAAAAGTGAAGTTTATTGCCCAAAATCTAGCGTCCGTAAATTAAAAAAAAAAAAAAAAGTGTTTAAGACCAATATTTAAATTTTTAGAGTAATTGGTTTTTCAAATTTTGATATCAATATGTCAGTTATTATTTCTATATTTGATCCGGCGGAATCTGGATATAACAAAAAGGTTGCTTTTGATTTTGTAAAACAGTGGAGGATAAATGGCATATTTCCATTTCTTTTATTTGACTCCCCTCGATTATAAATTTGTCAAGTTTAAAACGTGGATTACTTGTAGCATATGCCCCAGGCAAAACAGTAGGCAAAATGGTTGCAGAGTTTGTAGGCGTGGCTCAATTTAAGGATGAAAGGGCATATCTATTCTATAGAAGGCTGCAAAAATTAGGAAGGTTATGTAGGGTGTCCTTAGAAGCCAGGGATGATGGTGTAGTCCTTGGAAGATTTGCTCTTAATTTATTCAAGGAGAGGATCAGACCGTCCTACAAACGGTATTTGTTAAAGAATAGTGCAGAATTTTTTTTTTGTTTAGGTGATGCGCATAAGGTTGCAATACAATATGAACAGATAGAACAGATAGTGGGGAAAGAAGACACGTCTTCTTTTTCCGATGAATTTCTTTCTGCGCTGACAAGGGTGAAATTTGGACTCAATGATAATGAGAAGGCACTGCGAGATGGTACTGATTCCTCGCAGGGCGGTTTGGCTACCCAGGAAAAGGGAGCTGGTTTTGAGGTCCCGTGAGATGGTACTGCTGCCTCATGGGATGTTTTTTTTTGTTGCAATGCGAGATGGTACTGATTCCTCGCAGGGCGGTTTGGCTACCAAGGAAAAGGGAGCTGGTTTTAAGGTCCCGTGGGATGGTACTGATGCCTCACGGGATGTTTTTTTTTTGTTGCACTGCGAGATGGTACTGATTCCTCGCAGGGCGGTTTGGCTACCCAGGAAAAGGAAGCTGGTTTTGAGGTCCCGTGGGATGGTACTGATGCCTCACAGGATGTTTTTTTTGTTGCACTGCGAGATGGTACTGATGCCTCGCAGGGCGGTTTGGTTACCCATGAAAAGGGAGCCGTTTTTGAGGTCCCGTGGGATGAGAAAAAAAAGGTGGAAAGGGGGCTGGTTTTGAGGTCTAGTGGGATGAGGTTGATGCCTCACGGGATGGTTTTAATGCGTAGCGCTAATAGTTATGTAGAGATATCAACAGTAGTACTGCCATTTGTCGAACCACAAGTTAGTAGAGAAAAACCAAATAGGTCTAAACCGAGGCGTTCCGCAGCAAAAAAAAACCCGAGGATTTTATTGGGAATAATATCTTAACGTCATTGCAGCATGGTATGATTTTTAAAGTTTCTGCAATTTCATTTATTTGTCGCTGGTATTTTCAGGATTAATTAGCCTTTCCCGGTCATTCCTTTTGCCCTAATTCATAGTTTATGCATAACCCCAACTTTCCTTGTCCTCATCAAATTCAGGGGATGGGGAACAAGTCTATTTTAAAGTATAGAAAAAAAATGAAGTGTTAAAATATCCAGTTTCCGACTACTGTTGTTAGTGTGGTTCGTTTATACTATGTAAGTTGTTACTTATGCAAGTATTGTGTAGTGTTTGTATTATGTAATTGTTTACTAGTTCATGCTGTAGAATGTTAGTAGGCGAGAAGTGAATAATTTGGGAAGGGAATGTTTTGAATTCAATTAAAGTTTGGGGGTTTAATGAGAAGGGGATAAGCCAAATTTGGGAAATTTAACTTAAAACAGGGGGGAGAATCTGTAAAGTATTTAACATCAATTCGAGAAGCTTTTCCGGGTATCTCATTTCTTAGTTAGTTGGGCATTTATGTGTCAACGATAGCGGTCCAGGGGGGAGCTCTTCGGACTAAAGCTAGTCGTGGGAAAGGGGTCGTTCCCAGGCCTGGAACTTCCGTTCCAGGAAAGTTGTATTCTTGGTTCATTTCTAAAGGCAGTCCATCGTTCACCTTCGTCGTAGCTAGTTGTTCTTGTGCTACCTTATTTTCTCTATGTGTATTCTCACGTTATTTAATAAAGACCATGTACCAACATTTATCGTCTATCTTTGGAATTTACGTAAACCATTACATCTGCCAATATAAAAGGCATACAAATAAAGAAATAAGAAGAGCTTTACACTGGAAATAGCAGTGTTTAATAGTTCTGCATTTTAGTTATACAAACTTCATATTAATATCCAACTGCTACAATTAGTCAAATAAATTTTGAGAAAATTAAGACTTTTCACTTCACATTTTTGGGAAAAAAAAAGTCAAAAGCACACACTTCATTGAGACTAGAAATAGCAGTGTTCAATAGTTCTGCATTTTAGCTATACTGTAAGCAATGTCCTTCTAATTTTAGAATTAATATCAAGTTGCTATGAGTCCGGCTTAAGCCAATGCCTTTTCAGGGTATGTTGAACCCAATGAAGTTATCTTTGTAATCCTTTCCCTGTACACAATTTCCTTATTTTGCAATAGAAACCCTTTCTTAGAAAGGATTGAATTTAGCTACGTTTGTTTGACAAATAAGGGGAACATATCTTTTGATATAGCGTGACACTGACGAGGGAAGTCAGTTGGGTTTTTGACTTTGCTCAAGCTTCTCGTATGCATGTAGAATGTAAGTCTAATGTGTTCCTTGCTCTTTCTTAATTTTATTATGTTAAAATCCTAGTAAATGGGTATATATCCCATTCTTTAATATTATTATTAAATTCTTCTAAGCAGGAACATGTTAGCCTTAATATTTTAGTTATAATGCTTGCTTTTCTTTAATAATAATAAATTTTACTTCTAGCAATTATATGAACAAGAATTGATCTTTGATTGTGAATAATAATTATTGAATTTTGATTTATAATGAAATAACTATTAACTAAAAAGTTCTCTTCTTTAATAATAAAATCTTAGTTTTTCTTATACCTGTGTTGTCTTGTATATTTTATCACGATGATTAGGATTTTGTCAAGATATCTCTCTCACTTGGTTCATTTCGTCTATTGAGGCTTATTTAGGGGTACTCGGGTCTCATGGCTGAGTTGGGCATGGAGTCATCACCATGAGAAGACCCCCCCCCCTCTTACAAAATGGTGGCAGCGAAAACGCGATGCGATTCTATTGCATTAAAAGCGCCTCTTTTTAACGCTACGCTTAATTTTGAGAGAGCAGAATCTTGACTATAAATCCTTTTTGTAAATCTTTTAATACTTAAATTACCATAATTAATTGAATCCCTTTAATTTTTCTTCGTCTTCACTGCTTGCCTGTAAGTTTATGCTTTTTTTAGATTTATAAAAATAAGACTAACCGCAATAATAAAAACAGTCAAATAATATTTGGATATTGGACACTTTGTACGAAGTCCAGTGCGTAACTGATTACAAGTTCAATATATATATATATATATATATATATATATATATATATGTATATGTATATATATATATATATGTATATGTATGTGTGTATATATATATATATATATATATATATATATATATATATATATATTATATATATATATATATATATATATATTATATATATATATATATATATATATATATATATATATATATATATATATATGTATGTGTATATATATATATATATATATATAATATATATATATATATATATATATATATATATATATATATATGTATTGAATTTGTAACCAGTTATATATTTAATAATGCCATGTAGTCTCAACTTCCCTTGTTTTCCTGAAGCACAGAAACACCTCGGGAGACCCTGCTCTTGAAATGACGATGAGCTCAAGGAAATTGTCACAACTCCCTTCAAATTATTGGCAGTGACAGTTTATGGAAATGGTATTAAAAACCTTGTTTAAAGGTAAAACAAATGCTTTAATCGTCAAGCTGATTATTTTGAGAAATGAGCTGATTATTTTGAGAAATAAACAAATTTTGGAAAAAAAAAAAAATTGTTCTTAATGTAGCCAGTGTCAAGTAATTTGATTAATACATTTTGAAAACAAATTGTGAATTTCTAGGTGGACCTATGGTTTGGCTAGGATGAGGGTGAAACCATCATTTGATTCCTTTTTTTGTGCTCTTTCATAGTACAATAATCGCTTTGAGGGATCCCTTAAAGGGACCCCAAAGGTATTTCATTTTTGTAGCCACACAAAGAAGTTATAACCTAACCTAACCTATATATATGTATATATGGTTTTTGGTTTTTAGATTTATAAAAATTTTCAATTTTGTAAAGTTGTTAATTTAGATAAGTTTTCCTTGGTATCCCTAAAGTAACTTTTCTTTCTAGACAAGGCAAATATGTTATTTCATTGCAGATAACCAGCTGTAAGTTTACCAAGCTAAGTAAAAGACCTGTGATGCATAGAATCTTTTTAGGTCCTAAAAATAAAGAAAAAGGTAGAAATAGTAGCTTGGCAATGCCTTTAAAGGTTATATTTTTGGTCATAGATTTACTTTTGCAAGTTATATTTGCATAACTCTTTTACTTCTCAAGATAGTAAGAATCCTGATATAACTTAGATAGGCCTAGTCAGTGAGTTACACATATTTATAAGTAGTAGGTTAAATATGTCACTGAGTTATATATTTCTGTATATAACTTATATGCCTAGTCAGTGAGTTACACATATTTATAAGCAGTAGGCTAAATATGTCACTCAGTTATATATTTCTGTATATAACTTATATAGGCCTAGTCAGTGAGTTACACATATTTTAAGTAGTAGGCTAAATATGTCACTCAGTTATATATTTCTGTATATAACTTAGATAGGCCTAGTCAGTGAGTTACACATATTTATAAGTAGTAGGTTAAATATGTCACTGAGTTATATATTTCTGTATATAACTTATATGCCTAGTCTGTGAGTTACACATATTTATAAGCAGTAGGCTAAATATGTCACTCAGTTATATATTTTTGTATATAACTTATATAGGCCTAGTCAGTGAGTTATACATATTTTAAGTAGTAGGCTAAATTTGTCACTCAGTTATATATTTCTGTATATAACTTAAATAGGCCTAGTCAGTGAGTTACACATATTTATAAGTAGTAGGTTAAATATGTCACTGAGTTATATATTTATGTATATAACTTGTATGCCTAGTCATTGAGTTACACATATTTATAAGCAGTAGGATAAATATGTCACTCAGTTATATATTTCTGTATATAACTTATATAGGCCTAGTCAGTGAGTTACACATATTTATAAGTAGTAGGCTAAATATGTCACTCAGTTATATATTTCTGTATATAACTTAGATAGGCCTAGTCAGTGAGTTACACATATTTATAAGTAGTAGGCTAAATTTGTCACTGAGTTATATATTTCTGTATATAACTTATATAGGCCTAGTCAGTGAGTTACACATATTTTAAGTAGTAGGCTAAATATGTCACTGAGTTATATATTTCTGTATATAACTTATATGCCTAGTCAGTCAGTTACACATATTTATAAGTAGTAGGCTAAATATGTCACTCAGTTATATATTTCTGTATATAACATATATAGGCCTAGTCTGTGAGTTACACATATTTATAAGTAGTAGGTTTAATGTGTCACTGAGTTATATATTTCTGTATATAACTAATATAGGCCTAGTCAGTGAGTTATGTATATTTATAAGTAGTAGGTTAAATATGTCACTGAGTTATTGCCTTTGCAAAACAAAAGTGATCCGTTTATCTGGCCTCCCCCAGGCCATTCAGCATGTCCCCAGGTGGCGATAGGGGAACACTCTACAGATATGTAGGGTACCTCCATAGGAGGCATGGACCAAGGGGGGACCTTGTCCCTGGGGGTCCATAATAGAATCTGGGGCACCCTTGCCCGGGGTCATAAATACAGGCGGAGGAGGAAGAAGGCCCCTCAAATGTACACTCAAAAGGGCCCACTTGTTTATCCACAAGTTCCATGAGTTGCAAACCTTCTCCCAGCAATGGGTTAAATTGCATGGTGATGCAGAACACCATCGCAGGAGGATCCTCTATAGGAGGACAACTGTGGCAGGGCGTAAGATCCAGATCTATGGACAACGGCCTCTGCAAAGGGCTGCCTCGACCTTTTCGGGGTACCTGCAAGACTGGGGACCTTGCGGTCAACTCTATTCCCACTTGAGGAGTGGCGCCCCTCGAGGAAATTATAGCCTAGTAAACGACACAGCATTCGCACGGGATTCTGACTAATGGACAATTCTTCTGGGATTGGTATGTTTTGATGGGCGTCTTTGGGCTGAAAAACCTCTTCCTAGCTAATTTATCTATTACGGGTTGCCTCCCCGTAGTAGCATAATATTTGTAGGCATGAATATATAATGAGTCGGAGGTAATAGGCTTGAGATTGTCTGTGCAGGATTTCGACTCTTGTTGATAGAAGAGCATCGCCAAGCGCTGAAAACCATGTTGTGACCAAGATGGGCCCAGGATTGCACAAAGCCTCCATTCATGGAGGTCCCAGGGACTTCTTGCTGTCCGGTTCTAAGCCGGCTTAAGCACTTCTGTGTAGACTTGAGAAGATATGTGATCCCCGTCCTGCACTGGTATCCGGGATCATTGCTTTTCCTGAGGCGAAAAAAATTTCAATGATTTAAAGAACATGAAAATTGGAACTTGGAATGTTACGACATTAAAAAATGACTATCGTATCGACATTTTGACTGACGAATTCAGACGATTCGAACTGGATCTATTAGGAGTTTCAGAAACTCATATCCCAGGGTAGGAAGCATGAAATTAGGTGATATAGAATTTGTTTACTCAGGCAGGAAGGATGGGTTACATAGACAGGGAGTAGGGCTCATGATGAATAAGGAAGCTGCTAAGTCTTGTTTAGGCTGGGAAGGTATTAATAATAGAATGCTAATTGCTCATTTTATGACTAGAAAGTTCAAGGTATCAGTTATAGTAGTATACGCCCCTGTAGAACCGACTGATGGAGATACTAGTGACTCAGATGAATTTTACTTACAGTTACAGGAGCAAATAGACAAGGTCCCAGGTAGAAATATGATGTTATTGCTGGGAGATTTTAACGCCCAGGTTGGTAGAAATATGGATAGATGGTATCCCAGCTTAGGTAAATTTGGTGTAGGAAAAGAAAACAGTAATGGATACAGACTTTTGCAATTTTGTAGGTATAACAATCTAGTTATAACCAATACGGTGTTTGGTCATAAAATGGCTCATAAGCTAACATGGTATTCACGTGATGGTAAGACAGCAAACCTTATTGATTATGTTATAGTAAATCGAAGACTGGCAGGATCAATACAAGATACTAGGGTATATAGGAGTGCTGTTATTGATGTTAAAAGTAAAGATCACCATCTAGTAGTGTCAAGGGTTAATTTAAAGCTGAAATATCGGAAGGGTAATTACCTCCCGGGAAGTTATGATGTTAGTAGACTCCAGGATGAGAATTTGAGAGAAACTTTCCAGGAACAGTTGAATACTAAACTTGAGAGCTTAAAATTTGATAATGTGGAAGATGGTTGGAATAATTTTAGAAAAATAATTTGTGAAGTTGCTGAAGGTGTATTAGGGAAGAAAGCTAGAACTGCAGCTAAGAATATTAGTGAAAAAGCTTTAAGTTTAATAGAAAGGAGAAAGGACTTGTACAAGAATTATCTGAGTGATAGATCACATGAAAACAAAAGAAATGTAAAGAAAGTGGAGAAAGCATTGAAATATGAACTAAGGAGGTGTGAAGTGGAGGCCATGGATAAAATTGCCGAGGATTTAGAAGATGCAGCTAGACGGCATAATAGTAAAATATTGTACTGGCACGTTAACAAATTGAGAGGTAGTAGTCAATCCGGACTTGTCCCAGTTAAAGATAGGAATGGGGTGGCAATTAGCGATAAGACAAAAGCTAAAGCGAGATGGGCCGAACATTTTGAGAATTTGCTTAACCGAGATAGAGTTGCAGGAAAAAATATAGAGGAAAATGAAAAAGTTTGTGATACCTTGGATGTGAAGGAAGATTTGTTTTGTGAGGAGGAATTAGAAACAGTACTAAAAGGATTAAAGAATAATAAGGCTCCAGGTGCTGATAGGGTAGTAAATGAGTTTCTTAAATATGGTGGCTCTGAGGTTAGAAATAAGTTATTGGAGATTATGAATATGATTTTTGAAAAAGGGGAAGTACCTAATGATTTTAGGAAAACCTTAATTAAGCCACTTTATAAGAAAGGTGATAAAAGTGAGTGTGGTAATTATCGAGGCATTAGTCTGGTCTCTGTAGGTAGCAAATTGCTTAGTAATATGATACTTTTTAGACTGAGAGATGCCGTAGACAAAGTTTTAAGAGAAGAGCAGTGCGGTTTTAGAAAAGGTAGAGGATGTGTTGACCAAATTTTCACTCTTAGGTTAATAATTGAGAAGTGCCTAAGTTTTCAAACACCTTTGGTCCTTAGTTTTATAGATTATGAGCAAGCGTTCGATTCTGTTGATAGAGGAGCTTTAGTAAAGGTTTTATCCTTGTATGGTATACCAGACAAATACATTAAAGTGATTAGTGCTATGTACGAGAATAACACTGCTGCGGTTAAGGTAGGAAATGAGGTTAGCAGCTGGTTTTGTATTAAATCAGGAGTTAAGCAGGGTTGTGTTCTATCCCCCTTTATATGGATTATTTTGATGGACTTTGTTTTAAGGAGCACAGGAAAGGCAATGGGAGACCACGGAATCAAATGGGGAGGAAAAAGTCTCCTGGACTTGGATTATGCTGATGATTTAAGCATCCTAGATGAAAGTGTGAGCAAAATGAATGAAGTTTTAGAGGTTTTGCGAGTTCAGGGTGCTAGTATTGGTTTGAAAATTAATGTTAGGAAGACCAAGTCACTAAGGCTAGGAATAAGTGAAGATGAAAAGGTGACGTTGGGTAATGAAAAGATTGATCAGGTGGGCAGTTTCACTTACCTTGGTAGTATTATTAGTAAAGATGGTGGGAGCAGTGAAGATGTTAAAAATAGAATAGCCAAGGCTCAGGGTGTTTTTTCACAGTTAAAAAAAGTCTGGAAGAATAGGAAGATAAGTCTGCAAACCAAGATTAGAATCTTAGAAGCTACAGTGATGACAGTGGTCAAATATGGCTCTGAAGCATGGACGCTCCGAAAAGCGGATGAAGATTTGCTAGATGTTTTCCAGAGAAATTGCTTAAGGATTGTTCTGGGTACCCGGCTGACTGACCGTATTTCAAACAATAGGCTATACGAAAAATGTGGTTCAATACCACTTTCTAGGTCTATAATGAAAGAAAGGTTGAGGTGGTTAGGGCATGTTGTTCGGATGAAGGATGACAGATTGCCGAAGATTGTTCTTTTCGGCCAACCATCTAGGGCTAAACGGAAAGCAGGTCGTCCCCGTCTGGGTTGGGAGGACGTCATAAAGAAAGACTTAAAGGAAATGGGAACTTCGTGGGCGGGTGTAAAAAGGGAGGCTTTGAATAGATTGGGGTGGAGGAGGAGCGTGCGTAGCTGTGTTGGCCTCAGGCGGCTTGTTGCTGCGATGAGTTGTTAGTAGTAGTAGTAGTAGTTCACTCAAACAGGATTAGTTGGTTGCTTAAGTTTGGTAAGCTATAATTAATTTCTCCTTAAGTAATGTCCCTATCTCGGGAAAGTGATAAACCGGAAGCTTCAGCCCTTGGGCAAGCTTCTAATGTTAATACAGGAGCTACGCCAGCTCCAGTATTCCAACATGTAGCTTATAGTAATATCCATTGTCCATTATAAGTTCATTAAACCACAACAAATGTCTAGTTGGGTTAAATATCTTCAGAGAGTTTGTAGATTAATGGGATTAGAAGAATCAGTTATGATCGAGAGGTACGCTTCCTTAATGTCTGATGAACCGTATAGCTTGTATTTAGAAAAGTATGTGACCGCTACACATTTTTCTGGGCTAAAAGAATCCCTGTGCTCTGCTTTTATTAATAAAATTTCACCGACCGAAAACATTTAACATATTATGCAAGTTAGACATGAAAATAATGAGCCGGTCGTAGGATTTTTTTATGCGTATTAATGCAGAATTTGAGAGCTACTCCTCTTAGTTAAAAAATGTTCCGGGGAGTGCATGCCTCCTTTCAGGTATTGATTTATTTAAATAACAGGCCTTTGAACAAAAATTACATGAGAATATCAGAAGATTTATTCGCAAAAAAAAGGATTGCGCAGATATTACACAAATATTTCAAAATGATAGATTGTAAAATAAGACACTTAGTCTTTTCGGGGATTTTTGGTAGTTGACAATTGCCTTTCGCCGTAATCCTAGGGTTCAAAAATATGGAAGGACTAGACAGTCCCTTTCACTTTCGTGAAAGGAAGTTGGGATTTGGGACCAAGGTTAAGGATTAAGCAGGTTCAGTGATGGATTAGCATATAGGGCTGTATTAGTGATTTCTGATACACCAGTTGACCCTAAATCATTTAAAAGTGTACATTGTAAGTTAGTTACTAGGTTACAGAAATTATCTCAATCATTGATGGTGATAATTTAATTATTATTCCTAAACCAGAATATGAAGAATTTCTTTCTAAGTTTGACCTTTCTACTGTACCCAAAATAGTTTTCCAAGAGTTAGTTCAATTGCTTTTAGCTAATAAAGGTTGATTTTCTAAACACGCGTATGATGTATGTAAAAATGATTTAATGGTTTTTTCAACCTGATATACCACTTGAAACAGATTTCAAACCACCTAAGCAATTTAGAATTCCCCATAAAATGGCTTTAGTGCTAGAAGAACATATACAAGCTATGCTGAAATCCGGTATAATAGAGGAAAGGACATCTTCCTTCCCTTCTCCTGTTTTCCTTATAAGGAAACATTCTGTCAGTAAAAATGAGGCTCTTAACAGAGAAAATACTCGATTTCTAATTGATTTACGTACAGTTAATAATAACATGAAAGACACAGCCTTCCTAATCCCTCGAACTTCCGACATTTTACAAAATTTGTCGAAAGGAACGTTCTATAGTAAATTTGACATGCGCAGTGGTTTTTTCCAAATTTTTATTGATGAAAGGTACCAAAAATTCTTCTCGTTTTCATCACCTTTAACTGGCCGCAGCCATTGCTACACAAGAATACCACAGGGAAGTATATTTGGGCCAAAAGCTTTCGCTAGCTTCATGGATAAATTATTTCCAGAAAGTTACCGTTCCTTCATTTTCAATTTTTTTGATGATATATTGATTAAAACAGAACCTTCAAACCCTAATGAGCACTTATTTCATCTCCAGAGATTCTTTGCGCGTTTAAAAATTTATAACATTAAATTGTCAGCGTCTAAGTCACAACTTTTTTAAAGAATCTATTCCAGTATTAGGATTCATAGTGTCACGTGACAAAATTAGACCTCAATTATCCAAATTAGATGCTATTGAAAAATTAGTAAGGCCAGAAAATGTTTCTGAATTAAGATCTCAATTAGGACTTTTCAATTATTATAAATGCTTTTATCTTAATTATCATGATTTAATAGCTCCTTTGACAAAATTATTAAAGAAGACCCAAGCGTGGGCATGGAAGGAAGAGCAAGAGATCGCTTGGTTGTCCTTAGTTGGACAAATAACTCGTAAAGATAGTGAAATTGTAATTCATATGGCAAACCCTGAAAAAGATTTTGAATTATTTGTTGACTCCTCTGAAAATGGGGTCGGGGCTATTCTTTGTCAGGGAAAGGATGACGGAAGGATGGGAGTCGTTTGTTCTTTTAGTAGAGTTTTCTCTAAACCATTTTCCAAGCAGTCTTCTATCGTTAGGGAATTATACGGCTTATATGAAACTCTAAAATGCTCTCAGATTCAGTATTATATTTGGGGAAGACGGTGTAATATTTATGTGGACGCTAAAAATTTAGAGTATTTACGTAAACACCGGGATCTCTCTAGTAAGATGTAACGAGTATCATTACTGATGGATAATCCCTTATATACGTAGAGACACATTCCTGGGACTAAAATGATAGCTGATATTTTATCGAGGCCATGTCGGGAGATTATAGACAGCAGTCAGAACTTATATCTGGTTCATAACGAACTAGAATTTTTAGCAGCGGGCGTTTTTAGTAGTAATCTTAATGTAGATTGCTTAGGTCTGCAAGCTGAGGAATTGAGCCACGGACAATTACGGGATCCCGAGATAAGAATTGTTATTGATTTATTGAAAGAGCCGGATGTGTCGAAGGACCACCGTGCTCAAAAGAGGAGCTCCATATATGATAAGCCCGCTGAGTCACAAGTGGATCCTGACCCACATTCCTGGTGTGAACCAGGGAACCAGAAGGATTGGCCAATCCGCGGTGAGCATAGTGTCTACCGCATTTTTAATTTTGATGATATGGATATTGAAAAAAAGAATATGATATTTGATAAAGTCTCTTCGTGGTTCGTTCCTATTATTCAAGAGTTAGTTTTAATAGATGACGTTCTCTATAGAATTGAGTATGCTCCGAATAGTCATTCGAGGCTAAATCAAAAAGCAGCTGCAGAACCATCTATTCAGATAGTTTTGCCTAGAGCGATGATTCCAGGCATCTTAAAATTATTTCATGATCATTTATTGCTTGGTAGTCATGCCAGCTACGAAAGAACGTTATGGAAACTCCGACAGTTTTGTATTTTTGAAAATATGGCCTCCATTATTAAGGAATTTGTCGCTAATTGTGATTTATGTAACCGCGCAAATTGTAAGAAACTTAAACCTCCTCTCGGAGAAAATTTGACACCAAGTATGCCTTTTTTGGCTTGGGGAATTGATGCTGCAGGCCCGTTCCCAATAACAAGTGCAGGTAATCGTTACGTATTGTTAGGGGTAGATCTTTTCAGTGGATTAGTTGTTTTGCATAGTGTACCTTCGTTAAATACCGAATTTACTATGAAATTCTTATGGGAAAGAATTTTCGCTTATTATGGAGTGCCCGAGGCAGTGCTCTCTGACCATGGGTCAAATTTTGACTCCACAGAGATCAGAAAAATGTTCAAAGAATTAAATTGCAAAAAGATATATTCCAGTCCGTATAACCCACAAAGCAACGGTGCTGTGGAACATAAAGTAAAGATATTGAAAAAAGATTCTTTCACACACATTTGCAAATCTTTATCAAGTAGAATGGGATCAAAAATTACCGCTTATTATGTTAAGCATGAATGCATCTTTAAATAGTGTGAGGAAATTTTCTAGCTTTATAATAGCACATGGGTTTAATGGGAGAACCTTAGCAAATTTGGCAATCGGAAAACCAACAACTGTAAATTACTTCGACGGCTATGAATCATATGCAACACGGTTAGTTCAGAATATAAGTGAAATACACCAAGTGTGTGCTAATGAAATTAAAATTCAGAGAGCCAAACAAGCTCACCATTATAATAAGACATCAAAGGGGGTTATTATTGAGGTGGGTGACATCGTATATTGTCGGGACATTACTTCAGTAGGAAGAAAGTCAACCAATTACTCTTTTCGTGGTCCATATGTTGTTTTGTCAAAATTGTATGGGAATGTTTTCTATTTAGGATAATTAAATCCCTCTGAAGGACGTAAAAGAACTGCCAGTGCCAGGTATTTAAAAAAATTGGATCATGAACCTTTTTTTTAAGTATAATCCAAAATACGCGGAGCCTTATGATAAGCTCGTCACTAATTCAGAGAAAAGGATGGAGAAATTCAAGTCAGAATGCAATGATTGTACACCTGATGCAGGTGAAAAGGCACCCTATAATCTTAGGACAAAAAGAATAAATCCACTATTAAGGTTGGAAAATGTAGTACCTGGATCTGCTCCTGACTCAGGAACGGAGCAAGAGACTCCGTATTCTCCTTCTGATCAATCTTCCCAATTGGAAGATTGTGCTTCCGAAAATAATGCTACGCAAATATCTACTATGCAGCAGGAACCTTTAATTAACACCGAAATTCAATCCTCTATACAAAATACAGATTCTGATCCAGTAGTTGTAGAACAACAGAATGTAACAAAAGGAAGAGAGGGTAATCCATTCTACTCCTTAAGAAAGTTAAAATAACCGTTGTATTCAGCTTATCCATATTAGCAACCTCATCCGTTTCTTTCAATAGTAAATTGAACTCTTGCTATTTATGAAGTTCTTATATACACTGATTGTTATATCCTCTTCAACAAGAAATAAAGGTGATAAAAAAAAATTTCTGAATTTTGAGTTAATATTTTAAAACCCTAGAGATTTTGGTATAACTTAGGGGAATATTCATTGTCTCATATTTATTCTAATCATATGAATTTCAATTTTTTCAGATGTTTATTACAATGGATCGATGTTGTATTTTAAGTTAATTTCCTTCTTATCATATTGTTGCCAAATAATTCCGATATTACCGAGGAACCAAAAATATCTTAAGACGGGAAAATTGGATTTCAATTTACGAGTGAACTGGTCAACTGAGTACAATGGTCACTGAATGAAAATGCAAAATTGCAATTCATTAGAATTAATCTTTTCTTGCTTTCTTCTTTTGCCCTTAGCCCCAACGGAATAGATGTAGTTAGTACTTAACTTAGAAAGACGGTGACGGATTTAGTTGTGATAGATGGTTTGGTTATGTTTTAGCTTGATGTTTGGGTTATGTGTGATTCTTCCCTAGTTACTGAGTTTCTATTAACATTTAAGCACCAATTAATATAACAGTAATGTATGTAGTAATTAATAGTAAAAAAAATATATATATATATATATATATAATTTAATAAGAAGACTATTTACCTCTAAATAATATTTGACCTTCTAAACCCTTTTACTTACAAGAAAAATGATAGTCGTTTGTTGTCCTTATTCTGTTCAATGGCCTTGAAGAAAAGAAAAAAAGAATCGTGTTGTAAAAAAGGTTCTACGTTCCTTAATGACACGATAAGGCACGATCGTAGATGTGAGGAAAATAGACCCAGTACCACAAATGATAAAATACTATTAAATCATTAAAGGCTAGCGAAAAGAAGCTACCTTCAGCTGATAATCTTCTGTCTATTAATAGTCTTACAATTTTCTTGGTCACTTACTCATTCAATAGCGTTGCAGCCTAAAATTCAACTGATTTTCTATTGATGTATACTAATTATGTATTTAATTCTGTGTTTCTGTGTTTTATTGTCTCATGATTTATCCTTGTAAAGGCCAGCGCGATTGAGTGGGACGTTTAATAGTTTTCTATAGTCATTCGAAGATATCAGCATAATAAAATCTTTAAAAACTTTTACGCAAGCTTATATTACAAGGTCGGATTTGTAAGAAATGTCCTTCTAATTTTAGAATTAATATCAAGTTGCTATGAATCCGGCTTAAGCCAATGCCTTTTCAGGGTATGTTGAACCCAATGAACTTATCTTTGTAATCCTTTCCCTGTACACAATTTCCTTATTTTGCAATAGAAACCCTTTCTTAGAAAGGATTGAATTTAGCTACGTTTGTTTGACAAATAAGGGGAACATATCTTTTGATATAGCGTGACACTGACGAGGGAAGTCAGTTGGGTTTTTGGCTTTGCTCAAGCTTTTCGTATGCATGTAGAATGTAAGTCTAATGTGTTCCTTGCTCTTTCTTAATTTTATTATGTTAAAATCCTAGTAAATGGGTATATATTCCATTCTTTAATATTATTATTAAATTCTTCTAAGCAGGAACATGTTAGCCTTAATATTTTAGTTATAATGCTTGCTTTTCTTTAATAATAATAAATTTTACTTCTAGCAATTATATGAACAAGAATTGATCTTTGATTGTGAATAATAATTATTGAATTTTGATTTATAATGAAATAACTATTAACTAAAAAGTTCTCTTCTTTAATAATAAAATCTTAGTTTTTCTTATACCTGTGTTGTCTTGTATATTTTATCACGATGATTAGGATTTTGTCAAGATATCTCTCTCACTTGGTTCATTTCGTCTATTGAGGCTTATTTAGGGGTACTCGGGTCTCATGGCTGAGTTGGGCATGGAGTCATCACCATGAGAAGACCCCCCCTCTTACAATACAAACTTCATATTAATATCCAAGTGTCTACAATTAGTCAAATTAATTTTGAGAAAATTAAGACTTTTCATTTCACATTCTTGGGGAAAAAAAAAGTCGAAAGCACACACTTCATTAAGACTGGAAATAGCAGTGTTTAACAGTTCTGCATTTTAGTTATACAAACTTTATATTAATATCCAAGTGTCTACAATTAGTCAAATTAATTTTGAGAAAATTAAGACTTTTCACTTCACATTTTTGGGAAAAAAAAGTCGAAAGCGCACACTTCATTGAGACTGGAAATAGCAGTGTTTAATAGTTCTGCATTTTAGTTATACAAACTTCATATTGATATCCAAGTGTCTACAATTAGTCAAATTAATTTTGAGAAAATTAAGAAATCAAAATGAATAACAAATTATATCGCAAATAAGAAAAAAAAATAGATTTGAGAAAATGAAGGATTTTATTTCACTTTCTTGGGGAAAAAGTCCCAATTTGGTTGAAAATCGCATAAAATCACAATGAATCACAAATTAAATCACAAATCAGAAAAAAAACTACAAATTAATTTATGAGGAAAAAAACTTTTATTTTATTTTCCAAGGAAGATAGTCACAATTTGGCTGTAAATGACAAGATCACAAATTAGACTGCATAAATCATAAATCACACAAAATCCGCACAAAATCACAATTTAATTTTTGAGAAAGTGAAGACTTCATTTTACTTAATTGGGATAAGGTTACAATTTGGTTTTCAAATTAATTTTTTTCGTCTCTGGTGTAGAAAGATTGGGTTTTTGTGTACATCTACTACGGATTTTAGCCCATTACAGGCAATTTTCCTGATTAGGGTTATATATATATATATATATCAATTTTGTATGAATTTTTTTCTTGTTTTTTTTCTTGTTTTTTTTTCTATTTTGACAATTTATCTTTTTTCTTCTTTCGTTTATTTTTCACTAAACTTCTTATGTGCACGCTTTGGACTAACGGGATATAACTTTTTGTATTTCTTCAGTGGTGTTTAGAACCTACACACTTGAAGAAGAGCACCAGCACTCTTTTGCTCTTTTTATACGATCTATGAAAAAAGTTTAATATCCTCGGCGTATTTAATGAATTTCAAGGCATAATTAATTTAAAATTCCAGAAATGTACAAAGGATTCGAACAGTACTTCTGAAATAGGATATCTTGTTGTCCATATTGTATACTGTCGCATCTGCCAAGAATCAGATTTCCAGTTTATTGCGCTGAATGAACCAAGAATCTAATTTAAGTCAATAAGACATGTATAGAATTTTCATAAGTGTTTACTAGGGCTCTGACAAGAATTCTAAGGATTTTGGAAATGTTTCAATGACTTTAAACTAGATTTTTGTTTGTTCAAAATAAATAAATCCAAATTTTGACAGATACGATGCAAGATACATGCAAGATGGGCAACTACTTGGTAAAACTTTGAAACAACTTGGTAATAGGCATTCGGTTACATACATCAACAACTTCAACTCCCTTCACGTACACACTGTACTATGGCTGCCTTCCAGAAATACTTTATCACTAAAGGCAATTTTTTTCATTATTTGCGTTCCAAAACACCAGATGATAAGAGTTAGAAATTTTTTTATTGTATAAAATTTTCTACCATTTTTTATGGTAGAAAAAATTAAACATTACTATTCTCTATTAAACTGTCCTAGCCGATTGGTTATCACGTTAGATTTGAAACCCTTTGTCCGCGTGGACAGGGGACGAGGCCTGGTGTCACTGGCTAGTTAGTTTGAAACGGGGGTAAATTGCGTGACTCTAACTCAGCCAGAGTCGACTCAAAATCTAAATGGGTACCTGGAGAAATCGGGGGAACGTAAACAGGAAGATTGTTTGAAAGCACAGGATATCCCCCCTCCCCATTGCACTTTGTGGATGAATGGCCATGAAATGGAGATCAACACCGCTTGTAGGGACTGTAACACCCAACGCCGTATTCTTTACCTTTTGCCTATTATGAGTGTATGAAGGATGAAATCGTAATTGCCAATCATGATAATGATACATAATCAATTTTAATTAGTGATAATTGGCTTTTGGAACGCATCCTTTATTCTAAATTCTTCTTTCACTCTTTTATTTCCATATATTCTTTTCTTTCCTTTTATTCTACTTAACTCTTTATTCTACTTTTATTATCCTTTTATTCTTGGTTGGATAATTATGGAGACGTTTTCGCATAATCTCATCACCGGAATCATATTGTGGGCCCTGCAGCGCATGAAGCTAAGATTGAACCTCGCCACCATTTTTTTTCTTGTTTGAATTGTTACTGAGACGCTTTACCATCTTTCCGTCACCGGAATCAAATCTCGGAAAACATCGGTTCTTTATTTTAAAGTTTTCTTTTAGAATAAGGCTCATCTACATATGCACTAAGAAATTCAGTGGTGGTTCACAGGGGTTTAGCCTGATTTTAAAGTGTGATTATTATTATTATGGTTTTTAAAATTAGAATATATTTTCTTTTAATCATTCAAATCTTATAAGGGAAGGACGGGTGGTTGTAGCCTCAACTTTTTATAGTTTTTTTCTTTCGTTTTATTGGTCAATATTTGGCGATGCTTTGTTTTTAAGTGGAGATAAAGCCCATAATAAATTCCTTATTCTTCATCTTATTCTTCTTGTTTGGGTTATTATGGAGACACTTCTGCATTAGTCCATCATCGGAGTCAAAACCTTGTGGACCTGCTTCGGGCCGTTGCAGCTGAAATCGAACTCTGAGTCTCGTATTACCAACCAGAGATCAATCCAAGTGCGCCACCAGTGGACAATTTTTTGTTCTTCTTCTTCCTTCTTCAATTTTGAAGAGGCATGGAGACGCTTTTGCCTAACCTTATCACCGGGGTTTGGAATTCGGCAAGAACTTGGGAAAACTTTATTATTCTTCCTCTTATTTGAATTAGTATACAGCCGCTTTTGCATAATCTCACCATCATCGAAGCTACTATTTTCTATTAGGATAAGGCTCACTTGAGTGAAACATTTTTTACAGCGTATCAGGTAAAAGTCCTGGAAGTTTGATTCTATATATAGCTTTAACTTTTCCTGCCTTGAATTCCACAAATATTCTGCATCAGGGTCTTGAAATAATCAAACAACGGTTTTTTGCCCCTATTGTTTTGGCAGCATTTGATGATGCTGTATTTTTCGTATGCAGAACCGCCTCATAATAAATTTTTATTCAAGTGCATTAGAATAAGGATCATTTGAACGACGCTTTTTTTTACATTTTGTCTATTACTATTTTTAGCTTCTTTTTTAAGATAGAACTATGCTTTTACTTATTTGTTTAGTTTTATCATAGAACTATTATCGATAGAATATGTCGTATCTTACAAGTAGTGAGAGAGAAAATCCTGTGGGCCACAATGGATTCATATCTGATTCGCAAGGCGGGCTAGGGGTTCGATCCCAGCCATCACAGGGCCCGGAATTGCATGGCAATATGCATTAGGGTCTCCAAATAATCAAACAAGAAGAAGAAGTGAAGAAGAGATTCTTCTATTTTCTATTGGGATATAGTTTACTTGAACGACACATTTTTCTTTTTCATATTTTTCTTTTTTTTTACACAGAAATCGCCAATAGAAGTCATCATGTATTACTAAGGAGTGAGGGAAGGAACCCTGTCCTGGCACAGTGGACTGAATTGATCTCTGATTCGCAATAGGTTGCCTAGTGTGTCACTTGGCCTGGAATTACAAGGAGATCATGAACTACCGTCTCCAAATAATCAAACAAGAAGAAGAAGTTCAAGTAAACTCATTATGAGTTTAGTATCTAAACTAAAAGGAACTAACTTATGAACCTAATCGGATTATCTTTTGTGCTGTACTGTGTTAGATTGCGCAATTAACTTGTGGATTTAATTGTGAGGGATTGTTCACTTCACACAAAGTGAGTTATTATTTATCATAGTGAATAATCTAGTTCCATAACTGAATATTTACTACTGGTCAGGTAACTTTGAATTAAGACTGATTAACAGTTCATGAATCTGTAGTGCCTCGTCAGAATAAATGTCGGGAAAAAAGCAGCCCCCAAGGCTACCACCCGAGAAGGATACTCCAACTGAAACCCTTGGCCAGTCGCCCTTCCAACCTACTTCTAAAACTCTTTCTAGAACCGCCCCCAAATACGCGGTCGAAAACAGTTAGCCACCTGTCAGGAATTCAGGCATTAGCCACAACTAACTCTAATGAAAGAGGTGAGACGCCTGGCAAAAGAGGAAAAAGGATGAAACTCGATCGCCAGTGATAGAGCAACCCCTCCCTTCAAGTGTCCCAGAAACTAGTAGTGCAGATTACCGTAATTATTATACTGTCTCAATCATGAAAATCAATGGCCAACAGTTTTCAAAAGATCGAATAATGCGAATTAGGATAGCTGTTTTTCTGATCGCCAAGGTAAATTTTGAACTTGTTTTCAAGCAGGACGAGTCTATTGATATTTACTTTACGTCTTCTCAGGCGGCAGACCATGTCCTGTCAAAATCCAAAGAAATAATCCTTGATGGCTCGAAAATTTTAGCCACAAAAAAAAATGTGGAAAAGTTACACAAGTATGTGCTTTATGGTGTTGATACCAGTGTAAAAGTGGAGGAAATACAAACTGAACTAATAGATTCTTCAGGCCTTCTCATAAATCCTTCAACTGCAATAAGGCTAAGTTTAAACAAAGAAGGAGTCCTTCACACAAGCCGTTCAATCCTCATTTCCTGCAAAGTTGAGCTAAACAGAGAAATAATCTTGTACGGTATGTCCCTTTTTTTGTAAGATTTATAAGCCAAAGTCCCTACAATGCTCTACTTGTCTGGCCCACGGCCACAGCAAAAAACACTGCAAACAGTCCCATCCGTCTTGCCTTAAGTGTGGGAAAACAGGCCATGCAATTAGTGAATGCCCTGAGTCAGACCCTTTCTGCAGAAATTGTAACCGTAAGGGACACACAGCCCTCCAAAAACAATCTTGCCCGGCTCACCAAAAGCGAGTCGTAATCCTTAGAACATCGGATAAAATGAACCTACCCTACTCAGTTGTAGCTGCAAGAATCCCTCGGCAACCCAAATCCCATCGGCCCAGTAGAAGCCAAGCAACAGTTGTTGTAGAAGATGCAAATACAGTATCATTTCCTAAAGAGGCAAACAATGTTCATACTCAAGGTATTAGTCAGTCCCCCCATCCCTTACCTAAGTTTACTTCAACATGCTGCCCCCCAAAAGATTCATCCGAAAGTTGCCAAGAATGGCAAAGACTTGCAACTTATCCCACAGTCAGTCACTTAATTGAGGTTAGTAATGAACCAGGAGAAACCAAAAATATTCTCAAGAAGAAAGCTATCACCAAACTCCTAGGTGATGACATCTTGCAAACAGCTATAGCTCAACTATCTTCCATCAAAAAGGACATAGATTCCACATCGAAGCTAGTTAAGCCTGTTGACTCAACTGCTAATCAAATCGGTGCCATTGCCCTAGTCAAAGGCTAGAAATCTAAGAAAAAAACGACAAACTTTCCATCCCAGTCCAAAATTACCACCAATGATAATTCGTCGGCTGAAGAAGAATTTCAATATTCAAATCAAGCAAATGATGAAACTTCGACCACAATGGATATTTAAATGTATACTATGCAAGATTTTACGTTTCTCACGAAATTATCACTGTGCAATAATGTTGTTTTTAACTATTACGATGACCAAAATAATTTGCACAACAACCCCTTAGCTAGCCCTGATAGCCCCTTAAGCCATATTAACTGTGAATATCTCGACACTTTTGATTTTGTAAAAAATGTAAAACCTAAGCTAATGGAAGAGACAAAACTTAATATAATCTGCTTTAACATCAGAAGCATAAGAGATAAGTGGACTAATTTTAAAGATTTAATTTTAATTAACGGTTACTGCCCTTTCGACGTAATTGGAATAACGGAGACGTGGCTTTCAGAAATTGATGATACTAATGAATTTTCCCTCCCTGGCTTTCAAGCTATTCATATTGAAAGAAAATTAACCAAGTCCTCTGGTGGCATTTCTCTTTACATCCGGTCAAGTCTAAAATTCACCAGGCTATTACACTGTGAATCCTTATTCTCGCAACCTATAAATAATAGATACATTTATTCAATAATTGTTGATATAAGTGTTGACGACAATTCTTTTATTTTTTCATTGTTTTATAAACCACCCTCATTTCCGACACCTTTCTTTTGTAATCTTTTTGATGACTTTTCTAGTTTTATTAATTTACCACAAAAGAAGGCAATAGTTTTTGGGGAATTCAATTGTAAATTTACTAAATGTCAGCAATAATAATGATTTTGATACCTTCTTTGAAACATTTACCTCAAGTGGTCTTCTTCCAACAATCCTTTTTCCTACTAGAGTTGATCCTATGAGGTCTACCGCTACTGTAATTGATAACACTTTTGTATCCACTTCCCTGGGAAACCACCTGTCCTCCAAAATAATATTCTCTGACCTGTCAGACCACTTTCCAAGCTATCTCTCCCTACCCTTCCAACCAACTACTAAACACCCTAGAACTAATACCCCTACGTCTAATAGAATATATAATATTGTAAATATGAACCGGTTCACGGATCGTTTGAAATCATTTGACTGGTCAAAGGTTTTGGATTGTCAGGATGTTAATTCAGCCACAAATGGTTTTTCACAGGGACTGGGTGATCTTATCAGTTCAACCTTTCCAGTCTATAAATCAAACCGAAAAACTACCTATATACACCCCTGGATGTCCAATAGCCTGATAATCTCTTCATATTGTAAAAATGACCTATATAAGTTAGCTTGCAAAACCAGTAGCGTTATTGACCTAACTAATTATAAAAATTACAAACTTATATACCAAACTCATCCGTGAAGCAAAAAAAAAAAAATTATTATTATTCAAAAATCACTCACTGCAAAGGGAACTTGCAAAAAATTTGGTCAACAATAAATGAAATTCTTTAAAAAAAAAAGGAATTCAAGATCTATACCTATTAACCTTAAGGACATCAGTGGCGAATTAATTGACCCAATTTCAGTACCGGATGCTTTTAATAATTATTTCACCAATATTCCAAATGCTAACTCCTGTTCCCCCTCCGAGTCAGTACACCCTAGCAAGAATCCCAGATCCATATTTTTCTCTCCAACTGATAGTAATGAGGTGCTTCAAGTTATCGAATCTCTCTCTAATAGTAGTACACCTGACTTCCTTGGGATAAGTAATAAGTTTCTTAGAACTGCATCTTCCTATGTTTGTGAACCCATTGTGCATATAGCAAACCTGTCTATGATCAATGGAGTCTTCCCAGAAATATTTAAATCAGCAATTGTTATCCCGATCAAACAGTTCGTGGTAACGAACTGTAAGTAAGGAGCGACCCGGCTCAATGGTAACCGAAACTCTAGAAAACGGGTTTTTGATACCAATAGATATATCAAAAGAATCAGATTTCAATGCTGATTTCAAATATATAACTTTCATCAAGTTTAGTGCTACCCATCAAAAGTTACGCGCCTGAGAAAATTTGGCTGATTTTCAAAAAAAGGGGGAAAGACCCCCTAAAAGTTATAGAACCTTAATGAAAATCACACCATCATATTCAGCGTATCAGAGAACCCTACTGTAGAGGTTTCAAGCTCCTATCTACAAAAATGTGGAATTTTCCATTTTTTGCCAGAAGAAAGATCACGGATGCGTGTTTATTTGTTTGTTTGTTTGTTTTTTTTTTTTTTTTTTTTTTTTTCCCAGGGGTGATCGTATCGACCCAGTGGTCCTAGAATATCGTGGGAGGGCTCATTGGAACGGAAATTAAAAGTTCTAGTGCCCTTTTTAAGTGACCAAAAAAAATGGAGGGCAACTAGGCCCCCTCCCACGCTCATTTTTTTCCCAAAGTCACCCGATCAAAATTTTGAGATAGCCATTTTGTTCAGCATGGTAGAAAATATGATAAATATGTCTTTTAGGATGACTTAATCCCTCGAAGCCCCCAGGGGGAGGGCTGAAAGTTATGAACTCTACTCAATGTTAACATATAGTATTGGTTATTGGGAAGTATACAGACTTTTTCAGAGGAGATTTTTTCTGGTAGGTGGGGGAAGGAGAGGGTCGGGGGCTATATGGAAGGATCTTTCCATGAAGGAAGTTTTCATGGGGGAAGGGAAATTGCCATGAAGGGGGCGCCGGACTTGCCAGCATTATTTATTGGTTATTGGGAAGTATACAACCATTTTCAGGAAGGATTTTTTCTGGAGGGGGGGGCTAGAGGAGGGGATTACTCTGGAGAATATTTCCGTGGAGGATGTTTCTTTGGGGTAAGGGACATTTCTATGAAGGGGGCGCCGGATTTCCAAGCATTATTTAAGAAACGATCAGAAGTTAAATAAAAAAAATAAGTTTTTCCAACTGAAATGTAAGAAGGAATATTAGAACTTAAAACGAACAGAAATTATAACGTATGTGAGGGGGTTCTCCCCCAAGTCAATACCTAGCTCTTTATGCTACAGTTTTTTTTTAGTGCTTTCAAAAGAGCTATCTATTCTAATTAAACGGCCTTTGTGATTTAGGGGTTTGTGAATCAAATTTTTTTTAACTTTTAACGTAAAGAGCGTGGTATTGACTAAGGGGAGAACCCCTTCATATAAGTAATAACATATACGTAATAAAAAAAACAATAAAAAAACAAGCGATACGGCTCAATAGTAATCGAAACTTTTAAAAACGAAATTTTGATGTCAATAAATGTATCAAAAGAATGTGTTTATAATGCTGATCCTAAATATATAAATTTTATTAAGTTTAGTATTACTCATCAAAGGCTACGAGCCTGAGAAAATTTACTTCCATTTTTTAAAGAGGGGGGAAACATCCCTACAAGTGAAAGAATTTTAATGAAAATCACACCGTCAGATTCAGCGTATCAGAAAACCCTATTACATAGGTTTCAAGCTCATATCTGCAAAAATCTGCAACTTTGTATTTTTTGCCAGAAGAAAAATATACGAATATAGAAGTTAGTTACGTAAGTTAATTTGTAAAGACATCCATTTAGCAAAAGAAAAGTAAAATTTTTATGCAAATAAAAGCTGCATTAACTAAAAAACGATCAGAAATTAAATAAGAAAAACAAGTTTTTTAAACTGAAAGTAAGGAGCGACATTAAAACTTAAAACGAACAGAAATTATTCCGTATATGAAAGGGGCTGTCCCCTCCTCAACGCCTCGCTCTTTACGCTAAAGTTTGACTCTGTCTCACAACTTTATTTTTTAAAACAATAAAAAACTTTAGCGTAAAGAGCGAGGCGTTGAGGAGGGGACAGCCCCTTTCATATACGGAATAATTTCTGTTCGTTTTAAGTTTTAATGTCGCTCCTGACTTTCAGTTTAAAAAACTTGTTTTTTTTATTTAATTCATAAAAAAGGCGATCCGTCTGAGATAAGTAATTATCGTCCAATCTCACTTCTCCCAGTTGTATCCAAAGTGCTTGAGAGAATTATCATCCGACGTCTTTCTTCCTTTTTATTTGGGATTAATCCTTCAGATTTGTTGATTTCTTCTCATCAATATGGCTTCCGTTCCAAATTTTCAACTGCTCATGCACTAATCGACGCCACACAGTTTATCCGTTCCCAACTTGACCTTAAAAATACTGTAATTGGCTTATTTCTGGATTTTTCTAAGGCCTTCGACATGGCTGATCACAGTGTTTTATTAAGTAAACTCAAGAACATAGGGATTCGTGGAATTCCTTTCTCATGGTTCGACTCCTATCTCTCTGGTAGAGTACAGAGTGTGAGTCTGGGCGGCATGACCTCGCATCCCCTACCTGTCCGGAGGGGCGTCCCACAGGGCTTTGTTCTCGGTCCAATACTTTTTCTCCTTTATATTAATGATTTGGTTACAGGCCTGGGTCCATCAGTGCACCCAGTATTTTTTGCTGACGATACCAACTTTTTCATCACCGGCCCTAATTTACCATCCGTCGTCACCTCTACTCAAATTCTTCTGAATAGAGTACAGGAATGGTCTCTCGTTAACTGCATGACCATTAACAGCAAGAAAAGTCAGGTTGTATTATTTCGAACCCCTTACAAAAAAATGAAGCTCAGCAAGCACTTGGCCTAAAATATTCCACCAATCTCCTCCCGCAGGTCGAAGTTGCCAAGTTTCTTGGTGTCCACATAGACTCCTCCCTATCATTTGCAACTCATGTATCCTGCATCAGAGCCATAATTTTGCGACAGGTAAGTATGATTAATCGTGTGAATAATTTTCTTCCCCCTGATATCCTTGTAACCCTTTATTACTCTTTTATTTACCCATATATCTCATACTGCGGATCTGTTTGGGGCAACACTTATCCTTCAGTTACCAATAAATTAAAAACTGCCCCAAACCGTGCCATTAAGCAGTTTTTCGGCTGCCCCGACTATATCCCACCCAGGACTTGTTCTCCGATTTTGGTATTATTCCTTTTGAACAAATTATTAAAAAATTAAATTTATCCCTTGCATACTCCGCTTACCATAAAAACCTTCCTCCCCAATTATTATCTTATTTTAATTGCAATCATTCTGAAGACCTATGTCTCCGTTCATCCAACCGTTCCTTTATTGTCCCCAAGTGTGTCTCTAGCTCCGCCTAGCGATCCCCCATTTATAAATCAATACTTCAATGGAATATGATACCCTCCAGTATCGAGCTATCCACAAGTTTTCGAACGCTGTATAACAATGTTACTAAACTTTGATATTATAAATCTCTAAATTTTTAATCAATTTGCTTTAATTTACCCGTGTTTTCTCTTTTTTTCTGTTTTTCTTTTTTTTCGCTCTTATTCATTTTCAATTTTTTGTTGTTATGGTCCTCAACAAGTTCGCTTCCAGGATCCATATTATTATTGGTGTTATGTTTCATCTGGTTTTTATTTCAATAAATTGAATTGAAAAAATAGAACCTAGAATGGCAAACTTGATGATCGGAGGATTGGGCAGAAAAACAGGAGGATATGTTTTAGCCTGTAAGATAACTAAATATTCAAATTAAATTGATTTCAGATGTTGTAATTTTTTTCTCAACTACCAACTTGAAAATATTTTGCATTTAGTCAATAGTAATGAGGACCACACTGCCTTTCCGTCATAAACAACGAGCAAAACAATAGATGAATTTTCTATAAGACAGTGGAATACAATTTTAAATGAATGTTTCGGCCCTATGCCCAAGGGCCGTCCTCAGCACAACACAAACAAAACATAAAAAAAACTTACATTTAAATGTTACCTTTAAAAATAAAATTGTTTTTTAAAATTGGTTTAGTATAATATTTTGTTAGATCGTTTTTAATTATATTTGTGTATAAAGAATTAAATGAGTATTCCCTAAGTCCCCATTTACAAAAATATTATTTCATTTGAATCTAATTTTGATTGACTCCCGAACTACCTTCTTTGTGCCCAGGTCATTACTAATGAGAGAGGATTTTCGAAAAGTATTGTGAGGTTAGGATTATCAAAAATATGGCTACCTAAAGCAGAATCAAAGGAGTTATTAAAACTATTATAAATTTAGGCTTTGTCTAAGTCTTCTTTCCGCTGGTGTAGGCGTTTTTCTAAATTCTAATGGATCCTGCCAGCATAGTAGTTGCCACAGTCACATGGTATTTGATAAATCCCTCTTTGGCTAATAGCTGGGGTTTCATATTTACCAGAGTTTAAGAAATTTGTGATTTTACAATTATTAGTAAAAACTACATACAAATTGTTTTTTTGAGCAAACATTCTTTAATTTTGTTTAAATTTTTGGTATCTATTTAAAAGTCCTTTAGTTTTGCGAGAGTGTCTTTTTAGTCTACGACTAATTGTATTATTGACATAAAGAATGGGATGCCCGTTACCACAAAGGAGCCCGATATGAGTCTCCTTTGCATTGATACTACGCATCTGTTTCTAACCCAAATGAAGTTAAGTTTTCTTTATGCCCTTTATAACAGCCAAAAAAAGTTAAGTCTATTACCAATTTAGCACCAGGAAATTTGTACGACATGAAAGCATTATCTAATTTACGAAAAGACCCGTCTTTTACAATAACCAAATCAGACAAAAACAATTCACTTGTTTTCATGCATAGGACAGATTATTACAAAATCTATTCACATTTAAATGACAAAACTGCATATAAAACGACAACTCACGATCCTACTGATCAGTTTGCTAATAATGTTATAAATTCATTATAGCAGCTAAGACAGAACGTATTATACAATAAATTTTTCCCTTGTGGTAGCTTCTTTCAAAAATTTTATGGTTTACCAAAATTACATAAGCGAGGTATTCCATTGAGACCTATTGTAGCACGCACTAAAGCCCCAGTTTCCAATATTGGAAAATGACTTTGCAAAGCTTTCGAACCTTTACTATATTCCCAAAATTCCTACATTAGCAATTTGGCAGATTTAGTTGGAAAACTTAAAAACACAAGTATATCAGAAAATACGGTAACTAGTAGTTTTGACATTGTTTCCTTGTTTACGAATATAGGTATGGCTATTTCTGACAATTATTAAAACACAAAATAGAGGAGAAATACTATTTAATCGAATATTCAGCGACAGGAATTGATTGCGGAGTTTTAAAGACCCTTGTTAAAATTTGTAATAAATTTTCAATGTATTTTCAATTCCATAATTCCTTTTATCAGCAAATAAAGGGCTTGCTAATGGGAACACCTCTGTCCTGGTTACTGGTGACTATTTATATCGAGAACCTCAAAATTAAATTCATTATTAATAAAGCATATCTTTTAGTGACGCTAAGTGAATGACGTGGTATCGCTTTAAAATTACAGGTGAAGCGAACTTAAGGGTTTTCTTGATAATTTTTTTTAGATGTGTTAATTATTCGTAGTATTGATAAGCTGGATTTTTACTATCTACGGGAACCGACGCAAGACAATAGATATCTTCATTTTAAATCAAATCACCCCCAACAAGTTAAAAGAGCAGTTGCAACTTCACTCATTGATCGAGCCGTGAACATTTGCTCCGATTCTTACATAACAGCAGAAATAAATTTTATCAGAGATATCCTTTTTGGTAACAGGTATCCCATTCTTTTTGTTAATTAAATAAAAAAAACAAGTTTTTTAACTGAAAGTAAGGAGCAACACTAAAACTTAAAATGAACAGAAATGCTTCCGTATATGAAAGGGGCTGTCCCCTCCTCAACGCCTTGCTCTTTACGCTAAAGTTTTTATTGTTTAAAAAAATAAAGTTGTGTGACAGAGTCAAACTTTAGAGTAAAGAGCGAGGCTTTGAAGAGGGGACAGCCTTTTTCATATACGGATTAATTTCTGTTCGTTTTAAGTTTTAATGTCGCTCATTACTTTCAGTTAAAAAAAAACTTGTTTTCTTTTATTTAATTTCTAAACGTTTTTGAATCAATGCAGCTTTAATTTTGGCTAACCGTACATGAATAATTAAAATGAAATTTGTATATTAATTTCACTTTTTTTGGCTAAATGGCTTTCTCGAAATTTTGTTCTGACGTAACTTACGAATTAACTTACGTAACGAACTTCTATATTCGTATATTTTTATTACGTATATTATGGGGTTCGCCCCCTAGTCAATACCTCACTCCTTACGCTAAAGTTCAAATTTTGTTCCAATTCTTTAAGAATGACCCCTTTAATCACAAAGGCTGTTAATTAGAATAAATAGCTCTGATGAAAGTACAAAAAAACTTTAGCGTAAAGAGCGAGGTGATGACTAGGGGGTAAACCCAATCGAAAGTCAGCTTGGATTTTCGCCTGGGGTAGGCTGCCAGCAAGCCCATCGAGTTCTAATTAATATTCTTATTGATGCGACTAAAAAGGGATATGATCTCCATCTTTGCGCCTTGGACCTTTCCAAAGCTTTTGATAGCGCCACCCACCCACAAGCTTTGTTCTCCCTTTTTGGTCACGGCATTAATCTTTATCTGGTTTTTCTCCTTCGTTGTTGGTATACTAATTCCTTTCTGTGAATAAAAACTGAAGGGGTTAATTCTGATTCTAAAATTCAAGTTCGGCGTGGTGTCAGACAAGGTGCAGTCCTTTCCCCTGGTGCAGGCCTTTCTGTTTCTGTGTCTACAGTTGCAACAAACCTTAGTAAAATTGGTCTACCACTGAATTTTTCTAAATGCGAATATCTTTTGTTTAACAGTAATTGTAACTCGCCTTTAGATTGCGCTTCTTTTTCTGTCCCATGTGTCTCTTCTTTTCAGTGGTTGGGCATTAACATTGCTAAAAATCTTTAATCTCTCCGAGACCATGCCGTGGCGAATTGTAAGAAAAAGATCCAAGTATCTTACTCCAAAATTGTTGCCAATCGGGGAAATAGAGTATGAAGACCCTTGCTAAATTGTACTCTGTTTTTACTTATCGTTCAATTTTGTTCCTTTCTGGTGTTTATCACATTCTTGGGCGAAAATATACTCGGTCATTACGTCCCTATTATTTTCGGTTTTATGCGTTTTGTACTGTATTTGCCCCCATAGTACTGAAACCGTAACCTTGTCTCAGTTTTTGGACTTCAAGATATAATTGAAAAGCAAGTTGGGCTTGCTGACAAACTCCCCCAGACAGTGAAGGCTCTCCCAGCTCAACATGGGTTTGTCCGCTTCCTTCGTTAATTTCGTGCTTTTACTGTGTATTTGGTGTTTTATTGTGTATTACTGAAAATTTAGTCACTTTGTATGAATTTTTGGTTTTTTCTTCTATTTATACTCTGCTTTGTTACTTTAGCGGGTTAAAAATAAATTATTATTATAACTTTTTAAGGTTCAAAAGAGACCGGACGGCCAATAGATTCCCCCCCCCCCCACCCTTTTCTCCTCAAACCCATCCGAAAAGAACTTGAGATAGTCATTTTTTAAATAGTTCAAAGATCATATCAGGAAAACTCTGGGGTCGACACAGTCTCCCAGGGCCCGGGGGCAGGCGTTATAAGTTAGGCCCTGGGAGCATATATGGTTCTTATTGAAGGGGTGCTTGTATATACTTCTGAGAGGGCTCATTTGATTAGAAATTGAAAGCTCTAGTTCATTTTTTGAGAAACAAAAGAGATTGGGAGGCAACTAGCCCCCCTCCAGCCCTTTTTTCCCCAAACCCATCCGATAAAATTTTTGAAATAGCTATTTTTTTCAAACTAGTTCAATGGTCAGATAAGAAAAACTCCGGTGTCAATACAACCCCCTGGGCCCGGGGGCAGGCGTTCTAAGTTATGCCCTGGGAGCATATACGGTTCATACAGAAGAGATGCTTGTTTAAACTTCATAGAGGGCTAATTTGATTGGCAATTCAAAGTTCTAATTCACTTTTTAAGAGTCAAACAGATTCGAAAGCAACTAGCCCCCCACCCCCTACTTTTTCCCCAAAGCCATCCGATACAAATTTTGAGATAACCATTTTTTGTTAATAGTTCTAAAATTAGATAACAAAAACTTCGGTTTCGGCACAACCCCCCAGTGCCCGGGGGCAAGCGTTCTAAGTTATGCCCTGGGGGCATATATGGTTCTTATGGAAAGGATACTCGTATAGAGTTCAGAGAGGGCTCATTTGATAGAAAATTGAAAGTTCTAGATCACTTTTTAAGTTTTTTCCTTTTTAAGTGACTTACTTTTTAAGTAAGTTTTTTCCTGGGGGCATAAATGGTTCTTATGGAAGGGATGCTTTTTATAAACTTTACAGAGGCGTCTTATGAATGAAAATTGAAAGTTCTAGTTCATTTTGTAGGAGTCAAAAGAGATCGGAGGGCAACTAGTCCTCCCCACGCCTTTTTTCCCCAAACCCATCCGATACTGATTTTGAGATTTTTTTTAAATTGGTCAAAGGTCAGATAAAAAAACTCCGGTGTCGACACAACCTCCCAGGTCCCCCGGGCAGGCGTTGTAAGTTACGTCCATGGGACATATATGGTTCTTATTAAAGGGATGTTCATATGAACTTCAGAGAGGGCTCGTTTGATTGAAAACTGAAAGTTCCAGTTTACTTTCTAAGAGTCAAAAGAGATCCGAGGGCAACTAGACCCTCCACGCCCTTTTTTTCCCAAAGCCCTTCTGATAAAAATTTGAGATAGCCATTTTGATAAAAATAGTTCAAAGGTCTGACAAGATAAACTCCGGTGTAGACGCAACCCCTCGGGGCCCGGGGGCAGGCGCTTTAAGTTATGCTCTGGGGCTTAAATGGTTCTTACAAATTTGGAGGTAGCTATTTTTTTAAAATAGTTCAAACGTCAGATAACTAAAACTCCGGGGTCGACAAAACACCCCAGAGCCCAGGGGCAATTGTTTTAAGTTATGCCCCGGAGGCGTATACGATTTTTATGTAAGAGGTGGTTGTATTAACTTCTAAAGTGGCTCATTTGATTAGAAATTGGAAGTTCTAGTTCACTTTTTAGGAGTCAAAAACGATCCGAGTCCCACTAGCCCTCCCCCTAGCCCTTTTCCCCCCCAAAGCCATCCGATACAAATTTTGAGATAGACATTTTAAAAAATAGTTCAAACATCAGATAACAAAAACTCCGGGGTCGTTAAAACCCCCAAAGCCCGGGGACAAGTGTTTTAAGTTATGCCCCGGAGGCGTATAAGGTTTTAATGTAAGGGGTGGTCGTATAAACTTCGAAGATGGCTCATTTGATTGGAAATTGGAATTTCTAGTTACCTTTTCATGAGCCAAAAGTTAAAAGAGGGCATCTACCCCCCCCCCCGACATAAACACCCTCTTTTCCCCAAATGCATCAAATGAAAGTTTTGAGATACCCAGTTTGTTTGAAATGGTCCAACGATACAATAACAAAAACTTCGTTGCCAACATACCTTTTCTCCCCAGAGGAAGAGTTGTAACTGATGCCAGTGGGGCATATAAGGTTTTTATGGAATTTATGGAAGAGGTGGTCGTAAATACTTTGGAGTGGACTAAAATGATTAGAAATTTAAAGTTTTAATTCACCTTTTAAGATTCAAAAGTGATCCGATGGCGACAAGCCCCCCTCCCTCCTATCCTTCTTTCCCCAAATGTGTCCAATCAAATTTTTATACAGCTGTTTTTTTTTAAATAGACCAAAGACAGAATAAAAAAGCTCCAGGGATAGAACAGACCCTTCAGAATCAGGAGGCAAGTGTTGTAAAACGTGGCCTAGGGGCATATAAGGTTTTTATGGAAGGTATGGTCGTTTAAACTTTGAAGGGGGCTTATTCGATTGCAAATCATATTTTATTCAATAGGGGGCTTATTCGATTGCAAATCATTTTTAGAGCCCTTCTCAAGAGTCAAAAGTGATTGGAGGGCAAATAGTCCCCCCCCCAAGACTCTTTTCCCCAAATGCATCCAATCAAAATTTTGAGATAGCTATTTTGTTCAATATTGTTATTTTGTTAAATATTGTTAAAAATTTAAAGATCAAATAAAAAAACTCCGAGGTCGACACATTCCCTAAGAGCCTGGGGGTTAGTGTTGTAAGCTATGCCCCGAGGGCATATAAGGTGATATGTAAGGGGTGGTCACAAAAACTTCAGGGATAGCTCGTTTGATTGGAAATTCAAAGTTATAGTTACCTTTTTAAGAGTCATCAAAAGTCATCGGAGGGTATTTTCTACCCTGACACCTTTTCCCCAAATACATCCGATAGAAATTTTTAGATAGCCATTTTGTTCAAAATAGTCCAAAATTTAAATTACTATAAATTAGGGGTTGAGAAATCCTTCATAGCACCCGGGACCAGAATTGTAACTTATTTAAGCTTTAAAAAATCAAAAGTGATCAAAAAGTAGCAACTCCCCCCCCTTGTGCCTTTTTTCTTGAAATGCATCTTATCAAAATTTTAAAATAGCCATTTTGTTCAAAATTCAAATTACTATAACTTAGGGTTTGAGAAATTTTCCCTAGCCCTCGAGGCAAGGATATTGACTTATATAAGTTGCCCATTGTTAGAATATAAGTTCTGTGGAAGAGGTGGTCGTATAATTTTAGAGGGGGCTCATTCGATCGGAAATTGAAACTTCTAGCTCTTTTTTAAACTATCTACATCATAATAAAAAAATCTGAATTTTTTAAGGAAGTCTTTTCCACTAAAATAAAGAGCAACAATAAAACTTTAATTAAACTGAAATACTATCTCTTTAAACCATCAATATTTATTTATGTATTTTTTTTCTCTAAAACGGCTTCATATTTTTTTTTCAGGAAAATTGGCCACTTGGGATTTTCTGACCAAAAAAAAGATCTATATAGGGCAGAAATTTGAGAAGATTCGTAAAGAACCTTAAGTTTTGAAGAAAAAGATAAATGTTAGTGACATAACATTTATGAATACATTCGAAAAGTATATATACGTCATATTTGCCTCAGTAGTGGTTGTATCGTTTTCAGTGTCTATGATGCAGGCAAAATTACACAAGAGACATGATTGACCAGAAAAATCATGATTGAAGTCATATTTATCAGTACATTTCAACAGAATAAATTATGTCATTCCCCCCCCCCCCCAGGAGTGAAAGCATCGTTTTTACATTTATGACTCGTGCGACATTGAAGAAGGAGCACTAAGCACAAAATACCAAGAGTAGTTAGTCTATTTGCAAAAGGCGTATTAATTAGTTTCATAATGACTAGTGGACAATTGAACCTACCAAACGCAGAGTGCCGGGGCCTGACTTTGAATTTTTTTTTTTTACCTGGCGTATTGACATTTTTGGCTACTAAAGCGATCTATAAATATTTGTATTTTCCCCATGGTGGCTGTATGTGATGCCATCTGTATGTGATGCATGGTGGCTATGGTGATGCCATGACATCAAGAAGAGGCAGTGGCGCCAATTCATGAAAATGTAGGGGGGGGGCAAGGATTTTTTTTCGATTTTTTTTAAATTAAGATGCAAAAAAAGAACAACATTTAGCAAACATACTTCAAACAGGGGGTAAGCGGCGAGGTCGCTGCTCTCCAAATCCAGTTTCTTTACCTCCTCTTTTTCAACGGCCATTATCATGAGATCACCGAGTCTGTCGTTTCCCATTGTCGATCGCAGATAGTCTTTCACACGCCCTAATGCCGAGAAGAATCGTTCATTACTGGCAGTGGTCATAGGCAAAGTAGCAACTAGCTTCATCAGTTTTAGCACTGCAGAATAGGCAACTGGGAGGTCGGATAAGATTTCGATAGCTCGAAGAAGATCCATTTTTGAAATATCACTTTTTGACAGATGCAGCTTTGCAAGAGAAAGCTGGGATTCTATGGCATGGTCATCGACACCGAGAATCTCTTGATAATGACACATAACTCTTCCCACTTTCGAAAGTTCGAGAAAATTGGAACTTGAGGGGTCGAAGGCAGATAAAGCGTCGAGCAGAGGCATATTCTGCATGAAACGTTGGTCCATCTCACTCGTGAAACGATCTATTACCTCAAAGTACAGAAGTTTACCGCAGTCTGATTCAACTGGCTGACTGATATTGCGTTTACCGGTTGTTGAGTTTGAAAGAAAGTCTTTGAGACGAATGGAAATGGCTTGACTTATCTTGCTTCGAGCATTGGTTTTAGATTGTGGAGATTTTGATTCCTGGATATCGTTTAAAGCCAAGAATTCATATATGTTTTTGCTTAAGTTGTTCCATTCGTTATCATTTCTCAGCTTTTGGAGTGTCTCATATGTCCCAGAAATCAGTGCAAGTGCCTTATAAATCAACAAACTTCCGGATTGAAGTTGCTCAGATAAACAATTTACAATGACTAATACTTTTTCCATTATGTGTAAAGTTGAAACAAAAGAGGCAGAGTTGATTTTGTCCAGTAGTCCTTTTGCTTCACACGCTGCCTCGCCGTTGGAACTATCAGAGACTGCGGCAAGCACAGCAACAATACAATAAAATCTGGCCTTCACCTTCAAAATAGAGCGGACTGCGTAAAACCAGCGAGTCTGGACGGTCCTCTCTAGCTCCAAGACTTTTTGCCCGCTATTACGCTTAAGTTGCTTAAGTTACTGCTTAAGTTGTTCCATTCGTTATCATTTCTCAGCTTTTGGAGTGTCTCATATGTCCCAGAAATCAGTGCAAGTGCCTTATAAATCAACAAACTTCCGGATTGAAGTTGCTCAGATAAACAATTTACAATGACTAATACTTTTTCCATTATGTGTAAAGTTGAAACAAAAGAGGCAGAGTTGATTTTGTCCAGTAGTCCTTTTGCTTCACACGCTGCCTCGCCGTTGGAACTATCAGAGACTGCGGCAAGCACAGCAACAATACAATAAAATCTGGCCTTCACCTTCAAAATAGAGCGGACTGCGTAAAACCAGCGAGTCTGGACGGTCCTCTCTAGCTCCAAGACTTTTTGCCCGCTATTACGCTGGGATTCCACAAATAGCTCGTGACGAGTGTTGCTGCATGATATAAATGCGTAAAGTCTTTGCACCACAGAGAAAAATTCAGAAAGTTCGCTAATATTTTTTAGGCAGTCAGTCAAAACCAAGTTTAATCTGTGGGCGTGACAGTGTACATAAACTGCATGAGGCACCTTCTCCCTAAACTTTGCTTGAACTCCGTTAAATTCCCCACTCATAACGGATGCGCCATCATAACATTGGGCAATACACAGCATCGAATCTACACCAAGCTTTTCTATAGTTTCACAAATCGAGGTGGATAAGCTCTCGGCGTCTAATCTGTGCATGTGATAGCAGCCGATTGGTCGCTCCACTACTTTTCCATTTGATATGTACCTGAGTAGGATCGCTAATTGTTCTTTTCTAGAAACGTCTTTTGTCTCGTCGACAAGAATAGCAAAGTAATTAGCTGATTTTACTTCTGAAATAATATCTTGGCGCAAGGCATTTCCTATCAGTGTAACTGCGTCATTTTGGTACTGATGACTGCAATAGTGACCATATCGGCGCTGTAACTTGGCCTTCAGCTTTTCGTCGCCTTTAGACATTTCCTCCATCAATTCAACCAAAGTACCCCGGTTTGCAGATGTTTCTGATTCGTCATGACCCCTCAAAGCAAGACCCTGGCGGCCAAGAAAGCAAACAGCCACGAAAAATGTGCTTCACGTGATCTCTATTTTCCTGAAGCTCTTGAGATCTGGATTGAATTAAGGCATTCGCTATAGATTTCGAAGTATCAGTACTCATTATCTTAAATTCCGTCCATGCTGACATACAATGCCTATGTCTTTCAGAACCATCATGTTGCTTTAATAGAGCAGAACTGTCTTTCCACTTGCAAAATCCTGACTCAATGAAAGCCCTTTTTCCAGCAGTTTCTCCAGCCCTTAGAGTCCCCATAGAAAAATGGCGGCAAGCAAAACAAAACACGGAATTCAAGTATTTTGAGTATTCAATCTAATCATAAGTCTTATAGTAATGTGCACTGAATTTCCTTCCGTTAGAAGTGGAAGCCGGATATCTCTCAAGAATAGGTTGAGCTGATTTGTCGTGACGCGTCCTAGAGATGTCTGAGAGAGTTTCTTGACTGCTACTGGAACCCGCAAAGGGTTCAGCGATGCAGACCGAACTTTCATGTTGATCTGAGCCATTTATTGTTCCGCTTGTTTCCAAAATTCTGTCACAGGTGGGGGAATTTATCTCAACTAACCCAAGACTTTGGGCGCTGACACTATTGCCAGTTTCTTGCACTAAAGTTTCTTCATTTTTCTTCCGCATTTTCACCGAAAAAAAATCCGAAGTTTGTTGTCGCTTTTTACTCATAGTTTGATTACGATGTAAACCTTGCTTTCTGCTGATAAAGTGTTTACTTTGATAAGCGTAGCCGAATCATTCAGAGTTATGGGTTCTCGTGGAGGAGGCAGAAGAGTATCTTTCACTATAAACTATGTGTTTTATTGTACTAAGTTTATGTACAGTAGTTTAAGATAGATGCAGTTAAACGAGTAGCAGACAAGGACTTCACTCAGACACGGCAAGAAAAGAACTGAAGAAACACGTAGAAACTCACTTAGAAAATCACTCCCATACTCCACGGTGAAACTACCCCGCTTAGAAACCCCATAAACCAATCACTTACATTTCCTGTTCACGACAGTCCCATACACTCCACTGGGACTAGTCATCCCATAAACTATTCAACAACGTCAAGAATCTGCTGACCAAAACCCCCTTGAAACCCTAGAACACATTTCCTTTCTCAGCTACTAAAAAAGGCAATATACAAAACTCATAGTTTACAACGAATTCTTCACAAGAACAATAACGAAACGGGTACTGACCACATGAAGCTTAGTTTTGAATGAACCCTACTCAGAAATAAAATAGTGTAGACGCGCTCGCTCTTAGACATTTGAAAACAAGATTATATAATTAGGGCACCAGTTTGTTGGATTACATTGTGTATAGTTACAAGATAAGTGACAATAAGAATCAATATAGACAAGCCTGTCGCGTAGCCATGACGGGGCCTGGTCTCGAAATCGGCTCTATAGTTTTTTTCTTTTGAAAACTGGCTAATTGATATTTCTAGCTTCCAAAACCGATTTAAATAGGTCACAACTTTAAGAAAGAATTCTTATTTTTCCAAGGGTGACTGTATCAAACCTTTGGTGACGTCATTACACAAAGAAATGGGTAAAAATGTCTATGGTTAGAACACAGAGCCGGGGCCCTGTGGTTTCACCACTGGGCTCTGGTACTTGTTTTATATATGAGAGGGACTGGCCCATCGTTAACCTGTTATTCGTTAAACTAATGTTTTCTAATCAATAAAATAAATTCTTGTTCCAATTCACTGACTCTTTCGTTTCAACAGTAGTTCAAAAAGGGAGGGGGCTCAAAACCATATTTTTCAGTTTTCGAAAATATCATAAGAACAGCATTGGAAGAACAATAATTCTCAAAGAATTCGGGAAAAAGTCTAACTTTAGCTTAAGGAAATATCAAGTTCAACAAGACCAATCCAAAGCACATATGAAACCATTTCTGTTCTTTTTAGTTTTTTTTTATTTTGCCCCTAATCTCAGTTGACAAAGCTTTTTTATTAATTTATGAACGTGTTTAAACGATGATATTTTCAGTATATTTTTAATAGTGTTTAGCAGGGCCGTATCCAGGATTTTTGTTCAGGGGGGTTTTTACTATTTTTTGACTTTTTTTTTTTGGGGGGGGGTTACCAATTTTTGACTCAGTTTTCAACTAACTTTACTGATTTTTACCTATGTTTTACTAATTTTCGACTTATTTTCGAGTCGATCAAAAATTTCGGGGGGGGGGGTTCAAACCGGGTAACCCCCCCCCTGGATACGGCCTTGGTTTTTAGAATTGTTATACAATGAATGTCATGCTATATTTCAAATCTAACATCTTTGGTACTTTTTTCCCTGTGTTAAGCATAATGTTTATATGAGCAGAAAGCAAACAATTTACACCACTATAACACTAACAGTAAATAAAAAACCTTCTTTCGGCTTTCTTTTTAAAGTATTATATTTCCTTGTCTTAGCACATCACATCACTAAATTAAGTAAATCCGAGATTCCTCTTACAATAGACACAATTTATTATCGCGAAAAATATCGGATTTTGCTTTTTTTCAGTAGAAAGAACGCAACTATGTGTTTATTTCTTAGTTTTTTCTTCCAAGGGATGATTGTATCAAACCAATAACCCTTGAAAAATGGAGACAGAAATTGAAAGTTTGGTGCCCTTTTTAAGAAGCCAAAAGATTGTGATAGGGGGAAACGGTGTTTTTTCTTGCGCTATTCAGTGGCAGCAATTACAAATTTGACCCACAGAGGGACAAAATGCAACAGATTGAAATTATGAGGTATAAAACATTTTAAAAGTGTAAAATCAATATGCCGAGCGTCCCAGTTGCGGAAGCAGCAATGCCATACAATTGCACTTTTTGTTCCTAAATTAACTCATTGTTTTTATAACTTAATATGTTAATATAGACATTTATTTCAAACCTTTATTTAACTAAATGGATTTCCGTGATGATTCGTGATATCTTGTGTTTTTTACCGGAAGAAGGATCAGAAGGGTTCATTAGAGTGAGAATTGACCGTGGAGGAAGGACATTCTTAAGAGGGAATTTTTACTGGTACGGGGAATGCTCCACGGGGGGTGGGGCATTTTCAGACTTGATTTTGCTTTCAAAAAAATAATTTTGCTTTCAGCTAAAAGTTAGGACCAAGATTGAAACTTAAAATGAACAAAATTATTGTATATATGAGAAGAGCTGCCCCATATTCTACCGTTCAGTCGTTGCACTAAAGTTTTTTAATGCTGCAAAAAAGTTTCTTATTCCAATTCACCAGTCTTTTTGTTTCAGCAGTCGTTCTTAAAGAATTGGGGAAAATGCCAAGCTTTTTGTTTATGCAATGAGTATATATGTGACAAAGTAAATGATAAACAAGCAACAATAAGTCATAACATCCTGGAAAAAAATTTGCTCTAATACAAGAAGATTAATCCTGTAGTTGTAGTGAAGCTGACTAATTAAGTCAAAATTGGATTTTAGTAAAAACATTAAGACGCAAAATACAAAGTTTTGAAATACCACTTTTTATTAAGATAAAAAGCACATCCTGGTATATGTAGACTTGAATAGGAACTTGAGAAATCACCACTTCCTTGCAATGTGCGTCAGTGGGCCCGACAAGATGTGGTTGATGCTCGGTATAAGACATATTTTATGGGAACGGGGAGTATGATACTTATTTTATGTCTTACTAACCTTTGGTCCGTTTATCTTGGGAATCCCTTGGATTGTATGTTCAAAAATCGTAAGTATTTTAAATGCTGTGTAACTTGCATTAGAGTATTATTGTGTATGTTTATTCTATGCGAATATTAGTCCTAGTGGCCTCTTTATAGCCAAACTCTGTATCGTTGTGTTAGATGAATAAAAGTATTATGTTAAAGCCGACCTCTCCACCATCGTATTTTAGTCCTCTATACAATCGTAATTTAGTCCCTTGAATAATCCCAGCTGGTACGCCAAATCAGTCAGGTCAAAGCCAAAGGGACGCTACCAAAGGATAATTACCTTAGGACCGTAACCATACCCGCTATAAAGGCAGTAATAAGGTACTAACCTAAACCTAAAAGATACCAGAAGATAATAACTGGGTGGGCTAATATAATGGTACTTTACAACTTCCATATAATCTCTTTACCACAGCTGGTGGCAGTCGGAAAAACTGGGTCGAGACGACTAAATGCAAATTGTATATTGAAACAGAAATGGCTATACCAGATGAAAAATGGCTTTCCTATCAACGGTGATTTAAGATTGCCAAAATTATACCGGAACACACGGAATTTCTGATTTCGACGAGTTTATTGAAAAATTTTGACGAATTAACTGAGTCGTTTGACGATAAGATCAAAGAGCAATACGTTGCAGCCAGATTAAAGGGAAGCGCCCTTAGACACTTTGAGGCGATTAAGGAAAAAGAGCACAAGGACATTAGCACTCTAATTGAATCTTTTAAAACAAGGTTCCAAGAAACGAGTGTTTCCGAGAGGCTAAGAACAGAGGTAGTGACATTCAATGCCTCAACTAGTATTAGGGAATGTGCAGACAAAATTTGTCGGTCTGAATGCTTATAGTAAGAAAAAGGCGGAAGTGACGAGACGGTACAAAAAGTACAATTATATACATTTACGCAAGGGTTACCAAAAAACTATTAAGACTAATATTATCACAGAAACCAGAAATCTTGAGCAGGCTATAATTCTAGTAGAAACGGAGGGAATAATTGACGAGCCCATGAAAAAGTTGATCAGATGCCAATAAATAGCAAAGGAAACCAAGAAAATATAAATGATGGAAGGGGACAAAAGCGTGTGAGCTTTGGAGAGCAAAATCGTGAACCAAAAAGCCGCAAGGAAGGCCAAAATCTCCCACCGTGGACAGACCGTTCCCCATTTGACGACAAATCCCATGGTATTATATCCTTAACGACTTGGAATACCAAGTATTATGGACACCCACCTTCTCCTTCCGAGGAAAATAGTAGAGCAAATAGTTTTAGGTCAAGAATATACAGAAATAGCTATAGACCCCATGCGGAAGTGCAAATCACCAAGCAATATAGGAAAAGATGCAATTGCTATTATTGAGGCAAACCGAATCACTATGCAGCAGCAGATTGTTGGCATAGAATGCATAAGGAAGGCCCGACATACAAGACAAGACACCAGTTCAGAAAACAGGGGGGCAGAAATTTAAAAAGGCAGAAAACAAATAATATTTGGCAAGCACCAAATAACATTGCTGAATTTAGGCCTAGAAATCAAACGGTAAACAACACCCAAGGTCAAAATAGGAACACTGAAGTAGGCTGGGAAACCCCAGAAAACTTTAGGTCCCTTGACAGAGGGCATTTAAACAGAGAAACCAGCCTGTAAGGGTCGACAGAGCTGAACCACTTCAAAGACTCCTTTACAGTTTAGAATGTTGTGATACATACACAAATATTAATCTACTGATTTTGCGTTGTTTTAAAATTGAGTGTTTCCAAAATTTACCGTGTTTACTTGATACGGGTGCGTCAAAATCCTTAATTTGAGAGGAATTTTGAAGAGGTTTCCTCCTAATATAAAAATCGCGTAAGCAAATGCCGGAATATCCTAACATCGGTAACAGGTCACAGGCTGACAATTTTGGGTGAATACCCATTAAAATTTAGCACAGGGAATAAAGAAATAACAGTAACATTGATAATATGTAAACAACTCTCATTTCCTTGTATTTTAGGAATAGACACGATAAGAAAGTTTGGGATCGTGTTGGAGCCCCTAAACTATAATATAACTATAACCCAGCCAAACGAAACTAATAAGCAAGTTTCCGTAACAACAGATAAAAATAGTGAAAATTCGGGTTATAACTAAAAATGAACGGGAAAATCACAATAGAAGGGGGAACAACTGCTCAAAATTTAGCGAGATTAAATACAGAGGAGGGAAAGAACAAAACAATGCAAGCCATAATAGGTGGGTACACCCTCGAAGAATATCCCACAATTTTCGTGGAAAATCAAATTATTAAAATTGAGAATGGTACCAAATATTTTAAATTATCAAATCTAAGCAATGATAAAGTAAAGCTAAACCAAGTAGCACTAGCATTGGCGGAAAAGATTCCAAATACAGATATAAAATCACTAAGCAGCTCAGAATTGAGCGTAAATTTTACTAGTCACAAGCAAATTTCGTCGAAACCACAACCGCAAGAAGAGTATGGAATGACAAAACTGATTTTTTAAAACCGTTTGATTTAGTACACTTACCGAAAAAATATAAAAACCCAGGGTGAAATATTCTCTGGGATTATAGTTGGACGTTTGCCAGACACAAAGTGGATTATGGTTTAACTTACCTGATCACGCACAAAATGCCAACACAGGGCCCTCCAATTAAAAAATCACCATGTAAAACACTTTATCATTTAAAATCATGGCTAAATGACCAAATAAAAGAAATGGAAGAACAGGGTATAAAGAGGGTGTTAGGGAGTGGTGTTTTCAACAGGTTATAGTCAGGAAAAAAGACAATACTTGTAGGCTATGCATAGATTTTAGGGCACTAAATGCAGTAACGGTAAAAGATGTTATGAAATTACCACGAATCGATACGATATTGGATTCACTTGGAGGTTCGAAATATTACACGAGTTTTGCCCTAATAGCAGTGCATTGGCAAATAGCCTTAGACCCAGAAACAAAGCACAAGGCAACACTAATCTTAGACGACGGGAGAACGTTCACATTCGAACGTATGCCTTTTGGCTGATCATTTAGCCCAAACTGTTTTAGCCGACTGATGAATTTAGTATTAAAAAATACCGAACCAGAAAGGAAAAAAAGATACATTAGCTTACTTATATTACTTACTGAAAACCCTAGAAGACCATTTAATTGGACTTAGAAGAATACTCGAAAAATTCGAAAAAGCAGGGTTAAAATTAAAACCATAAAAGCTGGAAATAGTGGTACAAAAATTGATTTTTCTTGGACATTTGATAAACCAGGGCACTATTTCACCAAATCCAGAAGAATTCACGGTCATAGAACAATTACAACCACCAAAAGATAAAAAAAGCTGCAGATCAGTGTGTGGATTGCTAAGTTATTTCCGACGATATATTAAAAGTTATGCGACAATAGCACAGCCTTTGACAAATCTTTTTAAAAACTCCAGCAAATTCGAATGTCCACTTGACGCTATAGAAGCACTGAAAGAAATAAAAAGGGAATTATTGAAGGCTCCAATACTGAAATTTCAATATACCTATCAAATGAATTGTCTTTTAATTTGTCACAAGACTTCTGCTAGCAAACAGATGCGTCGGCTTATGGAATTGAAGCAATGCTATTGAATGTAAATTTTGAAGCGGAAAAATATTTTACAAATGTCAAATTGTCTCCGAAAATGAGAAAAAAAATTCTTAGGCTAAAATGCGTCATAGCTAGCCTAGACATTTAAGATGTTTCCGCAACTAAACTTAAAACTTCGCTGCTACTAGTTGATTCAAAATCTAGAGTCTCGTATTTTTTAATGGTTGTAGTCAAACTAAATGAATTATATATATATATATATATATTCAGAATCAGAATTAAAAGACAATTCATTTGATAGGTATATTGAATTTTTTTTTAAAGTAGTAATAATGAAAAGCTCGATAAGGGTTTACATTAATCAGCTGTATATGTAGAAACTTGCCGAAATTTCATTATAATTAGTAGAAGATAACGAATGAATACTTCCGTATAAATAAGTATAATTCCGAATAAATAAGATCCGTAAATAAAATTGGTCACAATTAAAAAAACTAATTATTATGTATTGACTATCCAAGGCATTCCTAAAACCGAAAGATAAATGTTTAATCAACCACATCACCCAGATAAATTAAATTTTAGTTTTATAGAATTTTATAGTCTTCAAGACAAAAAGAAAAATAGAGAAAAGAGAATAACAAGGATAAATTCCAAAAATTGATATCCCTGGAAGAACAGACCTGGGATAACATTTGGCAATAAACATGACCCTAAATAAACCCATTGAGGTGATAAGCACAGAATGACCCATAAATAATGGCAGCATGAGAAGCATGTAAAAAAATATTTAAAATGTGTTAAAAGTAAAATATTTAGAGTTGGGGACAGCTCTTACCAAGGGGGAAGTATTGTAGTGAGGCTGAATAATTAAGTCAAAATTTGATTTTAGTAAAAACATTAAGACGCAAAATACAAAGTTATGATATACCACTTTTTATTAAGATAAAGAGCACATCCTGGTATGTGTAGACTTGAATAGGAAATTGAGAAATCCCCACTTCCTCGCTATGTGCGTCAGTGGGCCGAATAAGATGTGGTTAATGCTCGGTATAAAAGATACATTTTATAGGAACGGGGAGCCTGTTACTAATTTTATGTCGGACTGACCTATGGTCCGTTTATCTTGGGAATCCCCTGGATTACATGTTCAAAAATCGTAAGTGTTTTAAATGTTGTGTAACTTGCATTAGAGTATTATTGTATTTGTTTATTCTATGCGACAATTAGTCCCAGTGGCCTCTTTATAGCCAGACTCTGTATCGTTGTGTGTCAGATAAATAAAAGTACTATGTTATAGCCAACCTCTCCACCATCGTATTTTAGTCCCTCGAATATTCCCAGCTGGTACGCCAAATTAGTCGGGTCAAAGCCAAAGCCAAAATAGCAAAGTGTAATTGCCTTAGGACCGTAACTATACCCTATATAAAGGGAGTAATAAAGTATTAACCTAAACCTACGATATACCAGTTGATAACAGCTGAGTGGGCTAATACAACGGTACTTTACAACAACCAGAAGCTCACTTTACCACATAGTTAATTAATGATTTAACCAATAAAGAATTTAAAAGGAAAGAACTTGGCGGCAACGTCAAGTTTCATGAACTGTCGATATAACCTGAGCTCTCCCCCATCCGTCACACAATCAGCTGCGTGCCCCCTAGACAAGATACTGCCAATGCTCATGGTCTAAATGCGACCCTGTGATTGTGAGCAGAAAACAATATATTCCATTTCCCCACCTCATCAAGAAAAATAATAGGAAATTTAAAATAAAAACTTTTTGGTATTTGGAACCAATGAAGAATTTAAATTGTTCCAAAAAAGAATAAATTTTCTCTAGATCCTGGCGGGCTCTCCGCATAATGAATTTGCGGAGGGAAAAAAGGAGGATCAAAATATAGTTTTGAAATATTACTGTTTTTCCTTTAGTTACTTCTGACATTTCCCGAACATTAGACAAAATTTTACTGCATTTTTAAAGTTTTGTCCAATCTCAGGCGCCAATCCACGCCGTTTTCCTAAAAGAAAGTACTGTCAACTTCCATGTATACCAACCGGTTTGCTATGTTTAGGATGTTTATACCTAGTTCAAACAATGTTTATACATAATTTACATGAACAGAATATTTTTTTTCGTTGGAACAAAACACGAACAAAAATTTCAAGAACAAATCAATCTTTTTTTCTCCTCATCGTTATATTCAAGCCTTGGCGTCTCTTAGCATTTTTTTCATATAACAGCCTGGAAAGTTTTGTGAACTATCGATGTAGCCTGAGCTTTCTTTGTGAATATTTAAACTATTTTTCAAATGCCGAGTGGTTGGCTACATTTAGGGTACACATAAATTAAAGAATGTTTATACATAATTTATCCGTGATAATTTAAAGAACATAAGAATATCTTTCTTGCTCGTCATCGTTATATTCAAGTTAATTTAAAGTTTTTGTTCCTCTACCAGCATCTCTGCTTTTGTAAACCGTTTATGCAAGAAAACATTCAAGAATTTCCCATTTAAATGCTGTCTATTCCTCGAGTTCTGCTTCACTTGTATGTCAATATACGTTTTACTAGAAAGGTTTATGAAACTTTGTTCATGCATCTTCATTTATATGGCAAAGGCTGTAGTATATAAAGGTTCGATTTCTTTGGTATATTTATAGAAAAGGGTTGTGTTATCGAGGAACGTTTTCTGAATTATAATCATAAAGAAAAGCAAGCACTCAACAGCTTATAAATTTTAAAAACAAAATGCTTGACTGTTTTCCACTTAAAACCTACTGTCAACAAATTATTGCAAAATTAAGTTTTACAAATATAAATTCGTTACACAGATAATGAATATAATTATGATGATCGTACAAGAAAATTAGATATAGTCTGTCAAACAAAGCACGTCAATCCCAAGACCATTCTTCTCGAAAACTCACAATATGTTAGCCGAAAGCTTTCTAAAAATCAACATTTTATAGTTCATAGGTATCACTTTATAGCCGTGAGTTTTAATCAACATTTCATAGGTGTCTTTTCAACTCCGAAAAGATAGTAAGTGCTTTTGCTATTCTAATTTTCACGTTTTCAGACCATGCACCAAAATAGCAGACTGGCAAGTAAATTTTGGCTATCGTATTTTTTTTGTTCTCATTGTTTCAGAGTTTAAGCCAATTAATCTTACCAAAAATAAATTTAAAACTCTGGCGCTGTCAAACTCAACAGAATTCATTTATTTCGCTAAGCTTTTCATCTAGAAAACTCTTTCTGTTATGTACCCCTCTAAAAGTTACAGCAGCGTGTACCTACTTGATAAAAACACACAAATAAACTAGCTGAACTTGTTTATATTTTGTAGGCTATAGAATATTTGACTACAAAAAACAAATATAGGCTATAGAAAACAAACCATTTGTTGAAGGGCTAAATGGGGGCAAGGGGGATGGAAAAACTTGCCTTATAGCCTTTTATTTTATATCTTGTTATTCATAACCTTCAAAAAAGTCTTTAATAGTCACTGTTTGTATTTTTCACATTTTTTAAGGAGAAGGGAGGGTAAATACCGTGATAGTCATAACAATTCTTGCAAATCAGGGCTAGTGTTCCGGGTGAAAAAAAAAACAACAACCAACTATGGAGTCGTAATTTAGGAACAACTTTATTGGAAAGAAGAAAACTTGCTATTTTATCAATGATAAAAAACACATCTCTGTAAAATGATGTGAAGTTTACTATATAAGAATTTTGAGTAACAAATGAACTGTCAACTCGGTTAGTATTTTGACAGGCGAGCCAAACATAACAGTACTTTGGGGGCAAATTTTCTGTCCAAAATAAAAAAAAAATCTTAAGAGGGATTTTTTTTACAGCGACTGATATGCAGCCAGTGTTATTTTCGTTATTGGTACTAAAACATTTATTAAAACTTCTTATGCTTGGTGATAAGTGTACAATGTCCTTGTCGACGATTTTTACTGTTTCCAAATGGAACATCTATAAAGTAAACAGTTTCATATTGAGAACTTCTTTTCTGTTCATGGAGCCATTGATCTAACTGACTACGTTTTTATTCCACTTCACCAAAGTAAATGCCTATATTCTGAAGGAAATAATCTAGATTTTTCCAAAACGAGCATTTTGAAATTATAAATTTATACTTAAAGATTAATATATAGCTAGAAAATTCTGAGGTATGTCTACAATATTGAAAATATACATACAAACACACACAAATGTCAGGTCTAGACTCTCTTCCCGGAGTAGCAAATAAGAATTAATCCAGAAATAGTTAGGCTCAAGGCTTCGTCTGTAATGGAGAACAATATTCTCCAACTGGTTATTACAATTTTATTTTCCGCTGAAGTATAATGGACACTAAAAAATTACTGACAGAACGCTTAAAATTAAAAAAAAACATTGACATATTTGTGGTTTTACTGGGTAATTTTAAATGATTTTAATTACTTTTTATTTTATTTCGTGATTAATTTGAGTTTACATTCTTATTTTAAGTTCAACACCAGTGAAAAGAGTGTCCTTGGCCTCTAGTCACACTGGAAGGGTTTTCCACCTGTATGCACTCGTTTATGCCTAATCAAAAATGTTTTCTTACATATATAACACTGGAAGGGTCTTTCGCCTGTATGTACTCGATTATGTTTAGTCAAATCTGTCGACTGAGCTAAGTTACTCTTACAAATATCACACGGGAAGTTTTTCACCTGTATGCACTCGTTTATGTCTAGTCAAATGTATCAACTGAGCAAAGTATTTCTTACATATATCACACTGGAAGGGTTTTTCACCTGTATGCACTCGTTTATGAATAATCAAATTTCCAGACTCAGCAAAAGTTTTCTTACATATATCACACTGGAAGGGTTTTTTCGCCTGTATGCACTCGTTTATGACTAATCAAATTTCCAGACTCAGCAAAAGTTTTCTTACATATATCACACTGGAAGGGTCTTTCACCTGTATGTACTCGTTTGTGTCTAGTAAAATCTCCCAACCTAGCAAAGGTTTTCTTACATATATTACACTGGAAGGGTTTTTCACCTGTATGCACTCGTTTATGTGTAGTCAAATCATGCAGCCGAGTAAAAGTTTTCTTACATATGTCACACTGGAAAGGTCTTTCACCACCAATTCTGCAGATGGTTGAATTCATTACTTCTAAAAAGGAAATAAAATTAGATAAACGACGATAAAACATTGGGATTTATGCTTTAAAAATCTGTTTCATTTCATAGAAATAATAGAAAATAATATTTTAAATTTAACCAAGAGAATTATATAGCAGTTAAAACATGGGAACATTATTATGTTCCTTCATTTTGTTTTGTGTCAGCTTTAATTTAATTCTAGGTTTAGACAACACGATTCACATGATTTTTGTAGGATTATAAGCTACATTAAGATTTTTTTCTAATTTAAGACATGGTTTTTTGGTATGTATGGAGCAATTTATTATTAAATTAGAAATATAATATATAAAATGTAATAAATAAAGTCATTTTGCCATTTTTGTACATTTTATTTTTAAGTCCTATTATAAGACCCTTGAAAATAATACTTTCTTTCTTATGTTTTTGAATATAAAAAAGGGGTAAAACATGGTTTCAAACTTACTAGTTTATCATACATCTAAAAAATTCATAACAGTTCTGCCATGGTTTTTGCCACTCAATGCCATTTTGTACAGACTTTCTGAATATAATAATTGCTTTTCTTGCAACTTCAATCTTAGTTCTTTTTTGGATCCCTGATAATGATAGTTTCTTTCTTTGTTTTTTTGGGGTATAAAAAAAGTTAAAAGACTGGTTTTAAACTTAATATTTCTTTATAAAATCCATTTTTATAAAGTTATGCACAAGCACTGATTTCTCACAATTAAGTCGGATAAAAAAAATTCAAAACAGTGTCTCTTCTGTCGGCAGTGATATTTTTTGACATTTTGGTGAAATGGCAGTTTTAAGCGGCCTAACAGAATAAGAAAAAACCATGGCAGAACTGTTATGAATTTTTTAGATTTATGATAAACTAGTAAGTTTGAAACCATGTTTTACCCCTTTTTTATATTCAAAAACATAAGAAAGAAAGTATTATTTTCAAGGGTCTTATAATAGGACTTAAAATTAAATTGTAAGAAAAGAAATTATTATATTCAGAAAGAGCATAAAAAATGAAAACAACTGGTGTATTCACTTTATTCGTAGATCTATTATATGAACTACTCCATATTTACCGGTTGTTCAACACATTTTAAATATTACAAATCAGGATTTAGCCATGTTATGAAGCTCAATTCAATTTCCTTGGGACTTGTATGGGCTGTAGATCTAATACTGAAATTTTCCTTTTTATAATAAAAATTTTGTGTAAGTTCAACAAAGTCTGATGCCTTTTAGAGGGGTTAGGGGGAGGCGGACACTTTAAAAGACCTTCCTGGGGTATAGTTTAGGCTATGGAATCATTCATGAAAGAGTTTCATCCACCTAATTAAACTAATTTCTAAGATAGACAATTTTCATCAAATTATTTTGGAGAAAAACTGGACGTGGGATGCGGGCTAGCTGCCTTCCGGTCTTTTTGGTCACTTAAAAAGGGCACTAGAACTTTTGATTGATGTACAAATGAGCCTCTCTCGATGTTCCAGAACCATTGGTCCGATAAAATCACCCATGCGAAAAAAAACAACAACAAGTAAACACGCATCTGTCATCTTTCTTCTGACAAAAATACAAAATTCCGTATTTTTGTACATTTGAGCTATAAACCTCTACAGTTGGGTTCTCTGATACGCTGAATCTGATATGTGATTTTCATGAAAATTCTTTGACTTTTAGGGGGCATTTCTACCCTTTTACCAAAATCAGGCCGATTATCTCAGATATTTGGCCTTTTATGGGTAACACTAAGCTCAATGAATGTTATTTATATGGAATCAGAATAATAAGCAAAATCTTTTGATATATATATTAGTATCAAAATTCCTATTTTTAGAGTTTCGGTTACTATTGAGCCGGGTCGCTTTCGCATTTGCATAATAAGAAAATTATAGAAATTGTTGGGGGGGGGGGTAATGGCAATGCAGGGGGTAAATATGCACGGAAAGATAATTTTTAGAGTGAATTTTTTATATGGATGAAAGTTGCAGGGGAAATAACCAACAGGAAATTTTACACAGAGGGGAAAGGGCTGTGATAAATACAATCTGCCTATTGTCTACGTAAGGTAGGCTATTTATTAATAAGAAATATGCATTGAATTTTTAAATAGGATACTTTCCGTAGGAAGTCTTTAAGGAACAATTCTTTCAGGCGGGCAATTTTTAGAGGATAATTTGAAAAATCATCAGAAATAACGTAAAAAAGATATTTTTTTTACATGAAAGGAGGCTAAAGAAACTTTTCTAGGTGGAGTTGTTCGCAGAAAAAATCTTGGGAAAAATCCATTATGTTTTTACTTTTATAACTTTAATAAATCATATACTATTAACATTTTGATTACTAAATATAAGTATATGTATATTAAACTGACAATGCACATTCATTTGTACTTTTTTCAGTAAAGTGCAAATTATGTTCTGGCCTTGAGATAGCATAGGGGTTTTGAGCCCTACTCATGTTAATTTCTACTCGTTTGGAGTTTGACTTGGTCATTTATTGTAATTTCTGTTCGTTTTGGGTTTCATTTATTTATCGATGCTGATTTGTGGTAGTTTCACGTTTGGTAGATTATTTTATTTTTGCTCATTTTTGGTTTAATGGAGTTCTTTACTTTTCTTTGAAAAACTTATTTTGTGGAAAAAGTTTTTTTTAATTAATTTCTATTCGTTTTATATTGACAAAGTATTTTCAGGGAAAAAGAAAATAATACTTTAAATCTTTTTTTTAAGACTTTATAGTTTGGCCAGCTATTTGTATGCTGTAGAAAAATTTTCAGCAATTTTTAACAACATACACCCTTTTAAAAATCTGGACACAAATGGTAGTGTTTAATTTAGTTTCATACCTCGTCTAGTTGACCTGAAATAGAAAACTTAATACCATTCATAAAAAAAATCTGTTTACTTTCTTTGATAGATTGGATATACTTACACTATTTTGATTTGGTTAAATCTTAAGAGCAGAAGTAGCCCCGAAAGTTTGAACATAATATCCTCAGTCGTTCTTGGGATACTGCTGAGATACCTTATTGGGAAATATCATTAATACAGTGCATTTTGATTTAATCTTAAGACAACATTTAGCTTTTAAACATAATGGACAAATGGGAGGGTGGGCGTGGGAGGGGGACTAGTTGACCTCCAATCACTTTCGACTATAAAAAAGGGCATTACATCTTTCTATTTTTAATCGAGTGAGCCCTTTTCAAAGTTCCTACGATACAAAGAGCCCTGGTCTAAAAAAAAAAAAAAAAAAAAAAAAAAAAAAAAAAAAAAAAAAAAAAAAAAAAAAAAAAAAAAAAAAAAAAAATACTTTGTACCCACATCGATCTTTGCTATAAAAATGTAAAGCCTTCCAATCACTTTCGAATATTAAAAAGGGCACTAGCCCTTTCAATTTCCAATGGAATGAGCCCTTTTTGAGTTTCTACGACAACTCTTTCTATAAACACCTCATATACCCCAGGGCCATAAATTACAACCCTTGCCCTGAGGGCTGTGAGGGGGTTGTTATCCTCAAAGAACCTAATTTTCAAAACTTACAACTACGTTAAACAAAACGGTTATCTCAAAATTTTGATTGGATGTGTTTGGGGAAATGGTGAGCGTGAGAGGGGCGTTAGTTGCTCTCCAATCACTTTCAACTATTAAAAAAGGCACTAGCCCTTTCAATTTCCAATCAAATGAGACCTTTTGAAGTTTCTACGACAACTCTTTCAATAAATACCTTATATGCCCCAGGGCATAACTTACAACCCTCGCCCTGAGGGCTGGGGGGGGGGGGTTGTCATCCTCAAAGACCTAATTTCCAGAACTTTCAACTACGTTGAGAGAAAATTGCTATCACAAAATTTTGATTGGATGTGTTTGGGGAAATGGTGGGCGTGAGAGGGGGGATAGTTGCCCTCTAATCACTTCCGACTATTAAAAAGGGCACTAGCCCTTTCAATTTCCAATCGAATGAGCCCTTTTTGAAGTTTCTACGACAACGCTTTCTGTAAAAATCTTATATGCCCCAGGGCATAACTTACAACCCTTGCCCTGAGGGCTGTGAGGGGGTTGTCATCCTAAGACATAATTTCCGGATCTTTCAACTTCGTTGAACAAAATCGTTATCTCAAAATTTTGATTGGATGTGTTTGGGGAAATGGTGGGAGTGAAAAAAAAAAAAACAAAAAACAAAAAACAACAAAAAGTAAACACGCATCTGTCATCTTTCTTCTGACAAAAAATACAAAATTCTGTATTTTTGTACATTTGAGCTATAAACCTCTACAGTTGGGTTTTCTGAGACGCTGAATCTGACACGTGAATTTCATGAAAATTCTTTGACTTTTAGGGGGCATTTCTACCCTTTTACCAAAATCAGGCCGATTATCTCAGATATTTGGCCTTTTATGGGTAACACTAAGCTTAATGAATCTTATTTATATGGAATAAGAATAATAAGCAAAATCTTTTGATATATATATTAGTATCAAAATTCCGATTTTTAGAGTTTCGGTTACTATTGAGCCGGGTCGCTTTCGCATTTGCATAATAAGAAAATTATAGAAATTGTTGGGGGGGGGGTAGTGGCAATGCAGGGGGTAAATATGCACGGAAAGATAATTTTTAGAGTGAATTTTTTATATGGATGAAAGTTGCAGGGGAAATAACCAACAGGAAATTTTATACAGAGGGGAAAGGGCTGTGATATATACAATCTGCCTATTGTCTACGTAAGGTAGGCTATTTATTAATAAGAAATATGCATTGAATTTTTAAATAGGATACTTTCCGTAGGAAGTCTTTAAGGAACAATTCTTTCAGGCGGGCAATTTTTAGAGGATAATTTGAAAAATCATCAGAAATAACGTAAAAAAAGATATTTTTTTTTACATGAAAGGAGGCTAAAGAAACTTTTCTAGGTGGAGTTGTTCGCAGAAAAAATCTTGGGAAAAAATCCATTATGTTTTTACTTTTATAACTTTAATAAATCATATAATATTAACATTTTGATTACTAAATATAAGTATATGTATATTAAACTGACAATGCACATTCATTTGTATTTTTTTCAGTAAACTGCAAATTATGTTCTGGCCTTGAGATAGTATAGGGGTTTTGAGCCCTACTCATGTTAATTTCTACTCGTTTGGAGTTTGACTTGGTTATTTATTGTAATTTCTGTTCGTTTTGGGTTTCATTTATTTATCGATGCTGATTTGTGGTAGTTTCACGTTTGGTAGATTATTTTATTTTTGCTCATTTTTGGTTTAATGGAGTTCTTTACTTTTCTTTGAAAAACTTATTTTGTGGAAAAAGTTTTTTTTTAATTAATTTCTGTTCGTTTTATATTGACATAGTATTTTCAGGGAAAAAGAAAATAATACTTTAAATCTTTTTTTTTAAGACTTTATAGTTTGGCCAGCTATTTGTATGCTGTAGAAAAATTTTCAGCAATTTTTAACAACATACACCCTTTTAAAAATCTGGACACAAATGGTAGTGTTTAATTTAGTTTCATACCTCGTCTAGTTGACCTGAAATAGAAAACTTAATACCATTCATAAAAAATTCTGTTTACTTTCTTTGATAGATTGGATATAATTACACTATTTTGATTTGGTTAAATCTTAAGAGCAGAAGTAGCCCCGAAAGTTTGAACATAATATCCTCAGTCGTTCTTGGGATACTGCTGAGATGCCTTATTGGGAAATATCATTAATACAGTGCATTTTGATTTAATCTTAAGACAACATTTAGTTTTTAAACATAATGGACAAATGGGAGGGTGGGCGTGGGAGGGGGACTAGTTGACCTCCAATCACTTTCGACTATAAAAAAGGGCATTACATCTTTCTATTTTTAATCGAGTGAGCCCTTTCCAAAGTTCCTACGATACAAAGTGCCCTGGTCTAAAAAAAAAAAAAAAAAAAAAAATACTTTGTACCCACATCGATCTTTGCTATAAAAATGTAAAGCCTTCCAATCACTTTCGACTATTAAAAAGGGCACTAGCCCTTTCAATTTCCAATGGAATGAGCCCTTTTTGAGTTTCTACGACAACTCTTTCTATAAACACCTCATATACCCCATACACCTCAAAACACCTCATATACCCCAAACACCTCATATACCCTCATATAGCTTTTTATGGGTAACACTAAGCTTAATGAATCTTATATATATGGAATCAGAATAATAAACAAAATCTTTTGATATATATATTAGTATCAAATTCCGTTTTTTAGAGTTTCGGTTACTATTGAGCCGGGTCGCTTTCACATTTACATAATAAGACAATTATAGAAATTTTTGGAGGGTAATGGCAATGCAGGGGATAATTTTCCACGGAAAGATAATATTTAGAGTGAACTTTTCATATGGATGAAAGTTGCAGGGGGAATAACCAACAGGAAATTTTACACAGAGGGGAAAGGGCTGTGATATATACAATATATCACAGCCTATTGTCTACGTATGGTAGGATATTTGTTAATAGGAAATATGCATTGAATTTTTAAATAGGACACTTTCCGTGGGAAGTGTTTAAGGAACAATTCTTTCAGGCGGGCAATTTTTAGAGGATAATTTGAAAAATCATCAGAAATAAAGTAAAAAAAGAATTTTTTTTTTACATGAAAGGAGGCTAAAGAAACTTTTCTAGGTGGAGTTGTTCGCAGAAAAAAAATCTTGGGGAGAATTTAAAGCAAATATGCAATTTTCCAAGGAATTTTACACGGGAGGAACTTCCCATGGAGGAATATTCCTGGAGGGGAGGAGCTGCATTATTTTTAGAAACTATCAGAAATTGAATAAACAAAGTTTTTTTTAACCAAGAGTGAGAAAAAATATTAAAACTTAAAACCAAGTGGAATTTTTGCATATATTGAGACGGGGCTGCAACCTTCTCTATATGTTGCTTTGTATTTTTCACATTTGAATTTGAACCTACAACAGAATTAAAAATTAAAAAACCTATGGAATGGTTTCTTTTAGAGATATTTTGAAGTTTTTGAAGTTTCCCTTTTTGAAGATGAGCCCTTTTTGAAGTTTCTACGACAACGCGTTCTATAAAAACCTTAAATGCCCCCAGGGCATAACTTACAACCCTTGCACTGAGGGCTGTGGGGTTGTCATCCTCAAAGACCTAATTTCCAGAACTTAAAACTACGTTGAACAAAATTACTATCCCAAAAGTTCGATAGAATGTGTTTGTGGAAAAGGTGGGCGTGAGAGGGGCATTAGTTACCCTCCAATCACTTTCGACTATTAAAAAGGCCACTAGCCCTTTGAATTTCCAATCGAATGACCCTTTTTTGAAGTTTCTACGACAACGCTTTCCCTAAAAACCTCATATGCCCCCAGGGCAATAACTTACAACCCTTGCCCTGAGGGCTGTGGGGGAGTCCCCTTCAAAAACATAATTTCTAACTGGAAATCAACTACGCTGAACAAAATGGCTATCTCAAAATTTTGATTGGATGTGTTTCGGAAAATGTTGGGCGTGGAAGGGGTGTTAGTTGCCTTCCGATCACTTTTGACCATGAAAAAGAGCACAAGCCACTCCAATTTCTAATTGAATGAGCCCTTTTCGAAGTTTCTACGACAAGTTCTTCGATACAAAGTGCCCTGGTCTAAAGAAAAAAAATAATGCATTGTGCCAACATCGTTCTTATGTGCCCCCAGGGCATAACTTAAAACCCTTGCCCTGAGGGTTGTGGGGGAGTGTCCTCCTCAAAAACATATTTTCTATCTGGAAATCAACAACGCTGAACAAAATGGCTATCTCAAAATTGTGATTGGATGTGTTTGGGGAAATGGTGGGCGTGGAAGGGGTGTTAGTTGCCTTCCAATCACTTTCGACTATAAAAAAGGGCATTACATCTTTCTATTTTTAATCGAGTGAGCCCTTTCCAAAGTTCCTACGATACAAAGTGCCCTGGTCTAAAAAAAAAAAAAAAAAAAAAAAATACTTTGTACCCACATCGATCTTTGCTATAAAAATGTAAAGCCTTCCAATCACTTTCGACTATTAAAAAGGGCACTAGCCCTTTCAATTTCCAATGGAATGAGCCCTTTTTGAGTTTCTACGACAACTCTTTCTATAAACACCTCATATACCCCATACACCTCAAAACACCTCATATACCCCAAACACCTCATATACCCTCATATAGCTTTTTATGGGTAACACTAAGCTTAATGAATCTTATATATATGGAATCAGAATAATAAACAAAATCTTTTGATATATATATTAGTATCAAATTCCGTTTTTTAGAATTTCGGTTACTATTGAGCCGGGTCGCTTTCACATTTACATAATAAGACAATTATAGAAATTTTTGGAGGGTAATGGCAATGCAGGGGATAATTTTCCACGGAAAGATAATATTTAGAGTGAACTTTTCATATGGATGAAAGTTGCAGGGGGAATAACCAACAGGAAATTTTACACAGAGGGGAAAGGGCTGTGATATATACAATATATCACAGCCTATTGTCTACGTATGGTAGGATATTTGTTAATAGGAAATATGCATTGAATTTTTAAATAGGACACTTTCCGTGGGAAGTGTTTAAGGAACAATTCTTTCAGGCGGGCAATTTTTAGAGGATAATTTGAAAAATCATCAGAAATAAAGTAAAAAAAGAATTTTTTTTTTTACATGAAAGGAGGCTAAAGAAACTTTTCTAGGTGGAGTTGTTCGCAGAAAAAATCTTGGGGAGAATTTAAAGCAAATATGCAATTTTCCAAGGAATTTTACACGGGAGGAACTTCCCATGGAGGAATATTCCTGGAGGGGAGGAGCTGCATTATTTTTAGAAACTATCAGAAATTGAATAAACAAAGTTTTTTTTTTAACCAAGAGTGAGAAAAAACATTAAAACTTAAAACCAAGTGGAATTTTTGCATATATTGAGACGGGGCTGCAACCTTCTCTATATGTTGCTTTGTATTTTTCACATTTGAATTTGAACCTACAACAGAATTAAAAATTAAAAAACCTATGGAATGGTTTCTTTTAAAGATATTTTGAAGTTTTTGAAGTTTCCCTTTTTGAAGATGAGCCCTTTTTGAAGTTTCTACGACAACGCGTTTTATAAAAACCTTAAATGCCCCCAGGGCATAACTTACAACCCTTGCACTGAGGGCTGTGGGGTTGTCATCCTCAAAGACCTAATTTCCAGAACTTAAAACTACGTTGAACAAAATTACTATCTCAAAATTTCGATAGAATGTGTTTGTGGAAAAGGTGGGCGTGAGAGGGGCATTAGTTACCCTCCAATCACTTCCGACTATTAAAAAGGCCACTAGCCCTTTGAATTTCCAATCGAATGACCCTTTTTTGAAGTTTCTACGACAACGCTTTCCCTAAAAACCTCATATGCCCCCAGGGCAATAACTTACAACCCTTGCCCTGAGGGCTGTGGGGGAGTCCCCTTCAAAAACATAATTTCTAACTGGAAATCAACTACGCTGAACAAAATGGCTATCTCAAAATTTTGATTGGATGTGTTTCGGAAAATGTTGGGCGTGGAAGGGGTGTTAGTTGCCTTCCGATCACTTTTGACCATGAAAAAGGGCACAAGCCACTCCAATTTCTAATTGAATGAGCCCTTTTCGAAGTTTCTACAACAAGTTCTTCGATACAAAGTGCCCTGGTCTAAAGAAAAAAAAATAATACATTGTGCCAACATCGTTCTTATGTGCCCCCAGGGCATAACTTAAGACCCTTGCCCTGAGGGTTGTGGGGGCGTGTCCTCCTCAAAAACATATTTTCTATCTGGAAATCAACAACGCTGAACAAAATGGCTATCTCAAAATTGTGATTGGATGTGTTTGGGGAAATGGTGGGCGTGGAAGGGGTGTTAGTTGCCTTCCAATCACTTTCGACTATTAAAAAGGGCAATTTCCAATTCCCAACCGAAGGAACCCTTTTCCAATTTTCTACGACAGCCTCTTCGATATGAAGTGCCCTGGTATGGAAGAAAAAAACAAAAAAAATAATAATACATTGTACCAACATCGTTCTTTGCTTAAGCAGCGCGATTGCGCTGCCTATGAAATTACCTATAAATTGTTTTGGGTAAAAATATCACTGACGGTATCTAAAACCATAAGCTGTGCAATATTTTGGTTCTATTTCACTTTCTAGGGCTAAGACAAGAGAAAAGTGGAAATGACTAAGACACATTTCACGGAGACGAAGCAAAATAGACTTTCAAAGATCGCCCTTGTCACCTAACCATCTAGGGCAAGACGAGAGGAGGATGTCACCAAAAGGAGTGGGAGGATGTCACAAGGAAAGACGGAAGGGTAATGGGAGTTTCTTTAAAGGGAGGGGGGTAAAGAGGGAGGCTTTAAACAGATTGGCATAGAGGAGGACTATGCATAGCTGTATTGGCCTAAGGTGGCTTGGTGCAACAGGAAGTTGTTAATAGAAGTGGTAGTAGTATTAGTGAGCAGCAAAGTTATGAATTGACATCATAATTTGTTTTGATCAAATTTTAATTTTTATCCATCAGAGAGACAAATGAATGCTCAGCAATACCTTGCATATACATTATAGAAGTTTTTCTCTTAAATTTATGGGTTTATTTAAATAAGTTTACTTGAATTGAAAGATTTTTGAATAGTTAACCAATGTTTTCCTCATGTTATTTTCCATTATGTAATATCAATGTTATGACGTTACTTAATTCCTCATGTTAACTTAATTTCAAACGAAGAATGGTCATTGATTTTTTGTAATTTCTTTAATTCATTTTCTCATATATCCTATAATGCTTTAGCTAAGCTATTTTGATGTAAAATAGACATAGCAACCAAATTAGGTTGAAATTTTATCAAGCGACAATGATAAAATTTGCCATGACAAGCAACGACTTTTTGAAAGGCCTCTAACCTAACCAGCCTCTAAACGAGTCACCTAACCAGTCTTAATTAACCCTTAATAAACCAGTCACCTAACTCATTTTAATTATTTCTAAGGGTAAAGGTAAAGAATATGGCATTGGACTTTACAGTCTCTACCAGCGGTGCTGATCTCCGTTTCTTGGCCCTACAGCCTGGAAGTGCAATGGGGGTTGGGGGCCAACTATCCCGTGCTCTCGCACACCCTTCCTGTTTACCTTCCCCAGATTTCTCCAGGTGCCCATTTAAAGCTGGGTCGACTCTGGCTGAGCTTACAGAAACACACCACTGACCCCTGTCCCAAACCAAATAATTGGGTACACTAAGATTCGAACCCTCGTCCTCTAGGACAAGAGAATGTAAAACTTGCCCTAGACATAGATTAATTAAAAAAAAACAAAGTTTTCCTGAGGGAAGTAAAGAGCGAAATTGAAACTTAAAACGGACAAAAATTATTACTTCACAGCCTATTTAATACATATCAATAAAACTAGTACAAATAGACCAACTAATTATGTTTCCCTATGCTTTTAGGATTATACAAAACTAGCGCTTTACTGAAAGCACAAAATTCAAGTGTAAAAAACAGGATTATTGATTTAAGAGTCAAAAGTGAGTATATAGCCTGACAACCGTAAACGAATCTATAAAGCTTTTCATATTCTTACACCAGTTGTGACATCAGTAACTTTCAGTATATAATTAAAATTATCTTAAAAACATAAGCGTAAATCTAAATATTTTCTATTAACCGCGAAGTAATTGAACAGCATATAGAAATATTGGATTGATTTATCAAGCAGCATTTTGGTCTCACGATCAAATAAGACATAATACGAACTCTGGAAATCTGAGTATTTCTCTCTATACAACACTGATCTTTAAGCTAAGATAAAAATTCTAAAGCTAGTCTATAGTCCTAATACTATCATGATGGCTTTACTTCGAACTTGTGTACAAACTAATCATGACATGTCCTTTTCAGAACTAAAACGAGAGCCAGTCATTGAACTGAGCCATTATGCAGAAGTGATACCAAATTAAACGTAAAAAAAAAAAATAAAGCAAAATCCTAAGATGGATTGTTGCTTTATCTTAAAAGGGATTGATTCTAAAAGGAACTGGTAATATGTTTATTCTGCAAAAGTGTACTTAATTGGTTTGCTTTTACTGGACCAAAATTCCTATATTATTTAGTGTTTTCAGGAAAGCGCTAGTTTTGTATAATCCTAAAAGCATAGGGAAACATAATTATTGGTTTATTTGTACTAGTTTTATTGATATGTATTAAATAGGCTGTAAAGTAATAACACGACCTTCAAGGACGGATGGGACTTAAGTCAAGTAAGTCAAGTCATTTGTGGTAGTTATTCTTGGTAGATTATTTGATTCTATTTTTGTTCATTTTTGGTTTAATGGACTTCTTTACTTTTTTTTTGAAAAACTTATTTTGTGGAAAAAGTTTTTTAATTAATCAATTAAAAACAAAGCATCACTTCGATTTAAATTTGGCCAAAAACAATATATTTTGAGTAATTATATCAACAAATTAAAAACTTGTTTAAGCCCGAACACATCACATCTGCTACATTTACATCTGGCAGTGCATGCTAAATTTGTTAATAAACATCTGCACTTTTGATCACAATATTTTTTACAATTACACTTGGTCAGCTCCTTGCAGGCAGAAGATGCCTCTGGTGAATCACTTCAATGTGGAGCCCATTTCCCGCCTTTGTCTCGTTTATATCCCCAGTCTGAAGGGTCAAGTTTAAGTGGATCACCTCTAAGCGACTAATTCCAGATTTTGGCTTGGAAAAAAGCGCGTCAGATATGCTGAAGCGTTGCTGCTCTCATTGGAGGAATTCGGTCTACCAATTTGCCTTGGTTAAAGAGGTTTTCGCGAACCTCATTGATAATCAGCATTGCAACTCGTGCGGTCATACAGAAGGTTTACAAATCCTTCGAGCTCAGCAACAATGTCCTTGTCAATGTTTTTGTCACATTCGGTTGCACTAGTCATCGATAATGATATCTCAGTAGATATGCCCTAAATTCCAGAAAAGCATGGCCAACATTTGCAAACATAAAAGTGGTGTCGCAGCCAAGGAAGACATGGGACATTGGTAGTGCTTTACATTTGGAAGTTCCAAAGTTCACAGTGATGCGGTGCATCGGGATAAACTTGTGGTTCTCACCAACTCCAAAGAACATCCACAGTTCCTCGACATTCAGATCATGAATCAGCAAACGAGAATATCCCTTTCTACCGACTGAACCATCAGGAGCTTTTACCCTTTATCACTTTGTACCTTCGCGTGTAAGACAATGCGTGTGTCCGCCTCTTCATGTGCACAGGGACTTAAATTCCCAGTATCAATCATTCGGTCAGAACACAACACAAGTTCTTTTGTGGTAAAGCTTTCTAAATTAGTTAATTATTAATTTAGTAAAAATATATATGACGCAAATAGGAAGTTTGGAAATACCACTTTTTATTAAGATAAGGAATATATCCTGCTAAATTTTGTTTAACGGGAAATTGAGAAATTACCACTTCCTAGCGAATACGTGGGAAGGTGTGGTTGATAAAAATGTATAAAAGATACATTTTATCGGAAGGGAAAATCTTATACTAACTATATGTCGGACTGACCTCTGGTCCGTTGTTTTAGAAATACTTTGGGACTTTGTCTTATCATTGTAAGTGTATAAGTATCTTATTTATATTTTATTGTTGTTTTATTGAGACTTGTGGCCTACTTGGGACAGCCAGTCCCAGTAGACAGATTATAGCCGATTATCTTATATGGTAAATGAATAAAAGTATTGTATTTTAGACGACCTCTCTACGATCTATTTTTAGCCTCTCGAACATACTCAGTCGGTACGCCTCATTAGTTCGGTCATAGCCTAAGGCACAATACCAAAGTTTAATTACCTTAGGGCCAGAGTTTATCTCCCCTATAAAGGGAGAATAAAGGCATCTACGACTACAACCCCCAAATACCAAACATAACGCTTCACAACAACTGGTGGTCGCTGGAAAAACTGGGTCGAGTTGACTAAATAAAAATTGTATATTGAAACAGAAATGGCTTTGTCAAAAGAGGAAAGTAAATGTACTTTGCTTTTAGCGGCGCTCGAATTAGCAAAACTTCGAGCAGCTTCGCTCGAACTTTGGCTATTAGAAATAGATTTTTATCCCCCCAAAGAGTTGGGTACAATAGAAAAAAATGAAGAAAAGGCTCAATCAAGAATTGTAAAATGAAAAAAAAAAGTATTCAGTATTTAGCAAGTATAAGTATGTGTATTGTTAGTAGTTTTATTAGTGTTAGTAATAACCGCAGTGAAGTAGTGCCGTATGTACCTAAATAATAAAGTAATTGTACCGTGAATTAAAAGAATAAAATAAAACATAATACGTAAAGAAAAAAAAAAATCTAGCTGGACCGATGAAACGTTGGTAGAAACAGAAGAATTTTAGGCATAATAGTAGCAAATAGGGTCCTAATTAAGCCTTACTACAGGTACAGGCTATGGACTTATTGTTCAAGGATAACACTGCTACAATTTAGCAAAGGAAGCACATAAATTGTGGTCCGAACAATTGTAGGTTAGAAGCTGCAATTTCCGAGTGTTTTAGGAGTACAGATGCTTCGAAAATATGGCATCTTACGACGTAATAAGCAATAGAATTACCTTTGTTAAAGCTAACAAATACTAGGTTAGTTATGTAGTTTCACAAGCAAAGGGAAGGAAAAGATATATAAATATATATCATTAAAGTACTTGAGGAAAGCGATGAAAAAAAACGAGAAAAGTAACGTTATAAGTAAGAAAGCAAATGTGGAAGGTTAGCAAACGTCGCCGAAGGAAGCAAAAAAGAGTTGTTACCCAGCTCTGATGGGAACTCTGCATAAGGCGAGAAATTCGGTGAAAGAAACCGTTAATCACAGAAAATGGAGGCATGGGGATAGGTCTTAAAAAGGGCCTCCTTTCCCTACACAGATAACCTTCATTTGAATAATGGTGTTAGAAAAAGTTCAAATGCTGAATTAGCTGCGCGAAATGAGTCAGAAGAAAGTTCAAATTTGAATTTTAAACCATGGCTGCTTTTGAGCCATGTAGATGTAAAGCTACCAGTGTATGAAAACTGTTATGCTTGTTTACAAAGAATATAAGCCCACAGTAGGACAAACAGAAAAGGCAATGCATCCTTTTGGGATAGCTAATATTGATAATTCTGGTCCGCTTTTACGGTTACTCAATGACGAACCATCCTCAAGTCTAGTCTAATTATTAATCAGTACAGTTTAGTCGAATATCAGATAGAGTGTATATCAGATAAATACGGTCTGACAGTAGAAATCAAATAGAGTGAAGCCAATAGTCCCTTATATCCCAATTAGTCTAAAAATAAATCGTGTCTAGGAAGCCAATAAAAACTTTATCACGGGAACAATTACACAGTGGCGTTAATAGTTGACACGTAACTTTTAAATGGGTGTCGTGAACCTAACTAAATTATACATATTTAGAATCAGCAATAAAAGACGATTCTTTTGATATGTATATTGAAAAAAATTATTTTATTTCTTTCAGGGGGGATAATTAAAAAAAAAAAAAAAAAAAAAAAAAAAAAAAAAAAAAAAAAAAAAAAAAAAAAAAAAAAAAACAAGGAGGTTAGTCTACTGAAATAGGGTCATTGGAAGCTAGGAAATTTGGAGTTGAGCTCAACCACTGCTGGCCTCTCGTTGTTAAGTACATGCAATGCATCTACTGACCTTTGACTCTCTGAAGTGACACTTACAGTCGAATTTGAAAAATCGTTTTTGAAGAATTTTAAAATAATTATAATAGGAAAAACAGCAAGAGTTTACATTATGTGGCCACTACATGTACAAACTAGCTGTAATCTTATTATAATTAGTTATAGTCTAATATGATAATTTTTTTTATTAGTTACAAATGCTAAAAAGAAAAAAAAAGAAATTTTAAAGAAGCGCTATAAAGGTTTAAGCGAAACTTTAAATAAGCTCAGAAAGCAAAAAAAAAGGTGCTAGGTAAAAGAAACGAAAAGCAATATAAAAATAAATTATAACCTAAAAACTTACCAGGAGGTCAAAGCCAAGGACAAAATCCATTAAAAATAAGCCAAAAATTAACCCCATCATCACAAGCAAACCACAGTTCATTGTTCAAGATAATAATTTTAACTCTAGCGATGTATTGGATCTGAGAAAACGAATTGGCACAGGAGATTCCTAGTTTAAAACAATTGGTTTTCACCTGTGCCAACCCAAACACCCAAATCCCAAGCCGTCGAACCCTAACAGAAACTAAACGTATCCACTTTTTATTTGAAAATAAAATATAACCTTTCACAACAGAAAAAAATCGCAGTAATGAACTGAATTCATTCTTGTAATTCTCCCAAATTCAAGCTTATCCGTAAACCGCAGATACGGAACAACGCATTCAAAGCTATTCAGCCTTGCCAATGGGATTATTTTCTTTCTTTCCTTGGCAAAAAGGATCGTAATTAAATCTAGAATAAAATTTGCAACCAGTATATCGTAAAAATTGCATTTTTATGAACAAATGAGGTCTAGAAAATGCGGCGCAAAACTTAACTAAAAGTGCTCTAAAAATCAACTGGAAAATACAGTGCTTTTAAAATACAAACACTTTTGGACCGAGAAACTTAAATAATTTCAAACAAATACAGGTTGCAAAAATTAGACAACCACCACCCCCACCTCTTAAAAATATGAAGACAATGAATTTGATCATTTGAAATATCGAAAAAAAAAGAAAAAAAAGGGGGTTCAAGTTGAAAATATAGCCAGACGAAACAAAAAGGAAAATAAACTGAATGAAGTCAGTTAAACTCTGTTATACGCACTTATTGAACTTGCCGAACGAACTAGTATGAAAATTGTACTAAATAAGTACAAATAAGTAGCATTAATACTACGGAGCCACCGTTACATTGGTAAACACGGGCCGAGATTAGTAGAAATATTGAACAAATACTCAAAGTAGCCAAGAAAAGAAATTTGGCTCTCATATGTGGAAGTCGTTTACAGAAAAATGACTAGCATGACATAAATTGAAAGTAAGGCACATAAAAGCCTTAAGAAATTGACGTTGAAACCTAAGAATTTTACTTAGGTTTAAAACCACTAAAAGTGGGGAAGTTAAAGTGAAAATAGTCATTGTCACTTGTATGTCAAAAACAAAATTACTGTGTGCCATGAAGGCCAGGTATTTTCGGCAGAAGGGCCACTTTTTCTGGAAAAAGAATAGCCCAAGAAAAAAAATTGTAGCCACAAATTATTAAAACTAATTATTTTGTGTGCAGGTTAATAATAGTCTTTTTAGCTGTATCTGATGACAAGAGAACTCAGAAACGTTATAGGAGCTACCAGAAGGCAGCCCTGGTAAGCAAACCTTCAGAGTACGGGCACAAGTCAATTGGTAGTGCCAAAACAGGTAAAAAGGCGAATAGCTAAATTCTGAGCTTATCAAATCTAAGATGTAAGCTAAGCCTTGTCCCAAAAGGACATTAAAACTGGAAAAAAGAGATGACAGTTGAATACTCTATTAAACTGTCTCAATGACCGGAAATTCAAAAAAATAAAAATGCTCAAGTTTTGGTATAAACGAACCGACATAGAGTAAGCTGAACAAATGTTATTGACGAAACATACAGTTATAAATTTATTTTGCAAACCTTTAATAAATATGGAATTTGCATCGTATAAAATTGCAAATGTATATATTTTAATAACAGTCGTATTGTAAGAACTGTTGCTAAGCCTTTAAATAGCAGCTAATCACAGTTCTCTGTTATAGTGTATAAATCTATTTGTTAGAGTTAAAAACAAATTGTGTAAATATTTTAATTGCAGTTTAAGACTTATCAGATTAAAAGTCTTGCTGGATTGATTTAAAATTTGTACAAAGAATAAACATTGCAGTGTTTAAATAAATTGTAAGATTACATAGTTATTGTCTGTTTTTAAACAATTAAATTATGCATCAACATAACTTATGTCAGTATAAACAATATATAAATGATAAATCAGCGGTGTTGTTAAAAAAAAAAAAAATTCTGTATTAATGCTTTACTAATATGAGTGTTTAATATGGTATTAAGTGTTTAATAATTAATGCTAATTTTAATATGTAAAGAATATAAATACAATTAAAATAAACCAGAAACGGAATGTTTCTATTTTAGCGGCACATTGTGTTTAGAAAACGAGTAAGAAAATAATTACATCGGTTGGCACTACGAGTGCATAAATATGAACGTAAAAAAGTACGATAAATAGTGAAGCGAATTCTTTGCTATGACAGTAGTAATACTTTTGATGTAATTAAATTGGTATTTTGAGCGTTTTGCTAATGATAAAAAAAGAGTTATAACACATTTTAGTGTTGCTTTTTGAGAAATTTACTTAAAAAAAATGCTTTGTGTATATTTAAATTACTATATAGTGTTGTAAAATAATTTTTAAAACTTTAACCAAATGTATTTTTTGGTAAATGTTGTATCTAAGTTTTGTTACTTAACAATGCTTGTGTAAGTTTATTACACAATGCTTGTGTATATACTATGTTTTTAATTTACTTTAAATTTTAACTAGTGATGTAATGTTATATGTAAATGTTTAACCTCGAGTCAAAGTATTAATAATTTATAAATAATCAGTTATAAGTAAAATAATCAGTTTAGTATTTAAGTTTGAAAGAATAATCCAGCAAGGAACATAATGTTTCAATTTAAGCGGGATATTATTTTTGGAGTGATTAAAAAAAAGTGGAGAAAGTAATTAAAGTAATTAACTTTCGAATGTATTGATATATACGAAAATTGAGTGTTTCATTCTACTATATATGTAAAAATATATGCTTTATATGTATACTAATGTGAATATTTATTTTAGATACAGTCTTAGCTATATTTTTTTGGAAATCAAATTTTTCATAACATCCTTTTGGACCCATTTCTCAATCATTTCTTTGACGCATTTTCGGAAAGTAGCAAATTTCAAAGCCAGTTCAATTATATCCTAATACCATCAGAAACCAAACCATACTTGATCAACTGATATTTGGAAACTACAGAACTACAAAATCATCGAAAGTGAGATAAAAACAGAACTTAATTTAGGCCTAGAATATGTGCTACATAGCCAAATGGCTTATGTTATTGAAATAAGTGAAAATGCTTTGTGCTGAAAAAAATATATGTGAAAATTTTAAAATCAAAAATGTTATATGTGATTTACCCAAGGCATTTCTAAAACAAAAAAAAGAATATACGGTATATCAACCACATCACACAGATAAATTAAATTATTAATGGGAATTAAATTTAAACTTAAAAAAATTCATAAAACTATTCTAATATAAATCTAATTTAAGCAAAACCACAATATTATGTATAAGCCGCTTGGGGTCAAGTAAAATAGAAGATGCATATGAAAAGGGTAAAAGAGTAATTGTTAGTCCTAGAGACAGAGAAAAAGAGAAACAAGGATGAATTTCAAATTGAAATCCTTCGACAAAAAAAAAACATGGCCTATATTGGACCAGAAACATAACCCTAAGGAAACCCATTGAGGGTAGATGCACATAATGACCCAAAGATGGCAGCATAATAGCTGTAAACGATATTAAGTTGCTTTAAAAGTAAAATATTGAGAATTGGGACAATTCTTCTTTAAATGGGGAGTATTGTGGGAAAGCTTTCTAAATTAGTTAATTATTAATTTAGTAAAAATATATATGACGCAAATATGAAGTTTGGAAATACCACTTTTTATTAAGATAAGGAATATATCCTGCTAAATTCTGTTTAACGGGAAATTGAGAAATTACCACTTCCTAGCGAATACGTGGGAAGGTGTGGTTGATAAAAATGTATAAAAGATACATTTTATCGGAAGGGTAAATCTTATACTAACTAAATGTCGGACTGACCTCTGGTCCGTTGTTTTAGAAATACTTTGGACCTTGTCTTATCATTTTAAGTGTATAAGTATCTTATTTATATTTTATTGTTGTTTTATTGAGACTTGTGGCCTACTTGGGACAGCCAGTCCCAGTAGACAGATTATAGCCGATTATCTTATATGGTAAATGAATAAAAGTATTGTATTTTAGACGACCTCTCTACGATCTATTTTTAGCCTCTCGAACATACTCAGTCGGTACGCCTCATTAGTTCGGTCATAGCCTAAGGCACGCTACCAAAGTTTAATTACCTTAGGGCCAGAGTTTATCTCCCCTATAAAGGGAGAATAAAGGCATCTACGACTACAACCCCCAAATACCACAAATAACGCTTCACAACACTTTCCTCGTTGCAAATACCTCTCGATCTTCAGGTTGGCTGATCTTTTCCAACAAAATTTCAGAAAGGAAGTCAAACAGCTGTTGCTTATTCTCATCAGCCCGCAAGAAGTCTTTGCATTTCAACTTTTGGAGTATACATGTTGTGAACAAAACCCGAGTTCTGATCTCTGTTCCGCGCTTTATTCTTGTTCCAGATTTCCGGCTATCTTCCATGTACACATCCCACACGCCATCAATTCTTTTGCATCGCATCAGCTGATGTCGAATATACGGAATGAATACGTCCACTGCGTAATCACCAAAAGTTTTGGCTTCAGCAGGGGGTCAAAATATGTGCGATGACTGTGCCATCCAAGATCCACGGCGACTAAACGAAGCTAAAATAGATACTGGTAACTCTGAGCATATTTCTATATGTTCAAGCAGCAGTGGAATGCGATCTGATTGTGGGCTACTTTGGAGTTCACCTTCGCTTGAAAGCACGGGAGGAAACATCTGATTGTCATGGGAGAAGACGTTTATCAGGTCAGTAGATCAGAATTGGCTAGCAATGAATAGACTAGAACAGAGTCTCTATTTTTCCTCGAGGAATCTAGCTTGCTCTTCATCGGTGTATTTGTAGCATGTCCTCGCTGTTTTTTAAGTATTTAAACTTTATTTTGAGGGAATGGGTCTGACAGTGGTTTTCGCCTCATGATAAAGTGGTTCATCAGGAATTCCTTGTACTATTTTTTTCTTTTTTGATATAGGGATGAAATAAGTCCTTTTATCATAAAAATTTGACGACTATCTAACACAAGCAATTCGTTGGACCCTCGTCTTCGAATGGGTTTCCAAATTTTTCGATGACATAAGCAAGCTTCTTCACATCAAACAAAAACTGCCTCTGTATATTTTCATTTTCGCCATAAGTAAGTTTCGTGGTACGTTTTAAATATTTGACGATAAAAGGGAGACAACCAGTGCAATCAACATCATTTTTCCTGTTTCAAGACTGTCTTGCGCTATTAAAACCCCATATGACATTTTAGTGACTAAATTGACTCTAATATATCAGCAAATTGTTTTTTGAAAAAAAAACATCAAGTTTTGGGACGTTTAGACGACGTTCTCATGATCTGAGGATAAAAGTGAGACGACCAGTAGGTTCAGCATTATTTTTTACCCATTTCAAGACTTTCTTAGGCTATTGAAACCCCATTTGATAATTCACGACGCTATACGACGTTTTGAAGACGTTCAAGTGATCGACGTTCAGCGCAGCCGAAAACATATTTCCTCTAACTTTCATGCTTTCCTGAAAAAAATGCACGATTCTACTGAATTTCAAAGCTTAGCCACTCCACTATTGAAACTACATGTAGCAGGAGTCAAGACTTCTTCAGTTTGCCATGACAAATGATTTTTTCAATACCAACACCTTATTCAAATACAAGCACAGCCATATAGCCACGTGGCATTCAGGAGATAATAGAGTGGAAAACCAGATTGACTCAATCCTCATCTCCCGCCGTTGGCAATCAATGGCTAAGAATAGTAGATCGAACATCGGAGTAGATACAATTTCAAAACATGGGTTCAATCTCCTCCTAGTTGAGCTAAATCTAAAGTTGCGACTAGCAGCAAACCCCAAGAAAAAACGTCTACGATTATTTGACACAAACCACTTCGATGATCCTAACATGCAACAAGCATTCAGCTTAATCACTTTGAAGTTCTTCAAGTGCAACAACTGACGAGCACACGCCCAGCTTGAATGTAGAGTTGGTGACCATATGGAATACAATCCACGGAGTCACAAAAGCTACGATAGGATACCGCAAAAGACTATACCAAAAATGGATACCGACACGCAGAGTCAAGCTGGCTGAGCGCAAGCAAAAGAATGTGGAAAGAAAATCGGAGTTGTTCAAGTGCCTAAGTAGAGAATGCCACCAGTCAGCTATGAATGGTAAGAACCGGTACAGGGAGAAAACCGTCAAAGACAAGGAAGCCACTACCTCTAGATCCAACACCAGGAAAATGTATCAGCTCCGAAAACCGATTAGGAGCAAATCATTTAAACCTACTAGTACCTCTGTCAAAGATTATAACGGAAGTTACTCTCGAAAAAATCTGAAATAATCCATCGCTGGAAAAAGCACTTCGACCAACTACTTAACCAGCACCAGCTCTCCACAGTAATAGATCATAATAAGCATAGCCATAACCCAAGCCGCAAACCAGATTTTCTGCAGGAGCCAAACCCACCTAACAGTATCTGAAAAGACGTGAAAATGATTTTTCTACGTTAAATTCAGCCCAACAAGCAATTAATTGCCTAAAAAGTAATAAAGCCCCTGGTCCCAATGCTATCCAGGCTAAACTCTACAAGTATGATGAGACAGAACTTGTCAGCGGGCTCCATAAGCTAACCTGTCGTATATGGGAAAAAGAGATGCTTCCACCGGATTGGGGTGACTATCATACTTCCAGTCTTCAAAAAAGGGCTAAAGACAAAATGAAGTAATTATCTTGGGATCTCCCTTATCTGCGTTGCTGCTAAAATATTCGACATGTTGCTAGAGTCACTTTCGTGTCCAGCGCAACGTGAGGATAGGGATCTATTAGGCAGGATTCTGCCCAGAAATGGGATCAATCGACCAGCTATTCGTCTAAGACAAATCCTTGAACAGAGGGAAAACCCCCAAAAGCCTAAAGTGTCTCTCTTCATAGAATTTATGACAGCATTTGTGTTAGATCTAAAGGGATGGAATCTGGAAGGCCAAGACGGATGATGAAGTACCAGACAAGGCGGTCAGACTTATTCAAGCATACTACCAGCGTACGTGATCCCAAATTCAGATCACTTGGGAGCTTTCCTCGAGCTTCCAAAGTGACTTTGGTGTCCGACGGGGGTGTATATTGTCTCCCTTCTTATTTAATTTCGTAATCGACTGAATCATGACCAGAGCAATGACGGCCTTCTCAGGCGTTGAAGTAAGTCCCAGTTTTGTGATCACCAATCTGGACTGCACCAACCATATTAACTTTTTAGCTGAATCTCGTCAAGAGACTCAATCTATGCTGTTGCAAGTAGCTGAAGAATCCACTCTTCTTCACCTGAATATAAACTCCTGGAAGACTAAAGTCATGGTGCCTGTTATATGATCTCAAACCCCCCAATCTTACTAAAACACTCGCCCATGGACAAAAATGGGATAAGTCCTAGCTCGAATTGATTGAACCATTCACGACCGACCGACATTCTTGGCTTACCACAATGACGAAGCTGCTGCACGCCAGGGAGATCTGAGATGCTTGAGTCCTGCTACAAGTAAAAAGTAAGAAACCACTGATGAAAAATTCAGGTTCAGCCTAAAAACAACAAAAGGTGCAGATTCAACGCAAAGGCGCCAATTCTATGACGTCAACTAACTCAAAATTAAAACCACATAAGACCTATACAAACACGAGCAAAGTCCTAACAGAAAAACTAGTAAAGTCCTGAAGAAAAAGTTCTTGAACTGTTTTTGTTTTTGTGAAAAATATTTATTTGAATAAAAACAAACAAAATACCGACGCAACACAAAACTTTAGCGAAGTCCTGTCTCAGTAGTAAAAGCAAGATAAATCTTGACCCGAAGAACAAAAGCAAAAAAATTATAATAATAATAAAAATCAAAAGTGCCCAACCTGCACAGCTTCGGTCGGGCGAAAAAAACCAGCTAATTCAAAGTCGTATTTTGATTCAGTTATACAAATAGCTTAATTCGGTGAAAAACCAGTGAAGTGATAACATTGACCAAAACCTGACTAAAGTCCAAAGTGCAAAAGCGATGCCAAGACAGTGTAAACAATGACTAGATCAATTTCAGTACAAAGACGAGAAAATTTCAGCAAAGACACAGTTGGTGCAAATCACCTAATTCCTGACTTGGTGCAAGTAAAGATCTAAGTCGAGGATAATTAACCCCAGAAAAGGTAATCCAGGTAATTACAGGTAAGCACGTAACTAATGGATGCCAAAGAGAGCTGAGATGTTTAAGTCGTGCTAAAAGTAAAAAGTAAAAAATTACAGATGAAAATATCAGGTTCAGCTTAAAAAACACAAAGTGCAGATTCTACGCAAAGGTAGCCAGTAATTCAAAGGCAGCAGATTAAACGCAAACAGGTAAACATTATTTGCATGTCTGAATAAATGCACTGCACTTCCTCTTCAATCCAACTATCTCCTGCAACTCCAACTGCCCCCCCCCTTCTTCGTCAAAACTAACTAACAATACAAACAACACATATCACTCGGTTGAGGTTGGTGAAACCAAGAAAAAGAACCATTTGTGATGCCAAAACAATGCAATTGAACGATTTGTCATAAAATTTAAAGGTTCAATACGGTAAATTTCGACATTTTATGGCACAACAAAAATTGCTACTAGTTCTCAGAAAATTCTGGTTGTATTCCCCATGTTAAGTCTCAGGTTTTCAATATTTTCATAACATCCCCAGTCAAATCTTAGGGATCCAAGCGAAAGGTATAGGATTTTTATTGAACACAAACGTGACACAAAAATACTTCTACAAACAGTAAGATAAAGTAACTTACCATTTATTTAATTATATTATTTTTGTGTTTTAAATAGAAACTGAGAAAAAATGCTACAGTTTTAACAGATAAAATGTGTGGCGCAACACAGTCATATTAAAAAAAAAGCTTATTTTATGCATTGGTAACCCTGCCAATGAGCCACATCACTCCAAACCCTATCCCTTGGTTTTGGAGCACCTGCTATTTTTGGATCTTTCAAATGTTAAAGCAGTTTATCTAGAGCAAATGAAACACAATAATGGTGATTATCATAATATTATGGACTTTCTCTGATCTTTGCATGGATGTTCATAATTTGTCTAAAACTTGGGGAAAAGTCTAATAATGACATGAAGAAGCAGCCACAGAATTTGGATATTTCAGTCATTCAATCTAGGCACATCATGGAGCATTTATATTTAAAAGTTTCTAGTAACATGTACATTAACTTTTTTTCATTATTTTTTTCAGGTTTTTGTCAGTTGAAATGTCAGCGCAGGGCAAATATAAATTTTAAAAACATAATTAAAAAATCAGTAGCAACTCTAAAAGCTTACCCAAAGGTGGAAGTGCACGGAGATAACAGGCTGAGACTAAGAAGTACGAGTAATTTCTTTTTGTAGACTTGGTCTGGAGCCAACAATAAAAATCACTACAGAAAATGTCTAGGGGAGGGGGAGGTAACAAACTTTACCGTCTGGCTAGTCGTTTTAACAACTGATTAGAATGATATAGCTATTGAAAGTGGTTCATTTTCCATTTCATCAATTAAGGCCAATCTATTTTTGTTGCTTTTATATGATGTTTTTCCATCAGCCCATTTTTCCGACTTTAATTTTTTATCTGGCTTCCTGAAAACACTGGGGAGGTGTAAGGGTCACCTCTCCCATAACTTGAAACCCCTAAAAAAAACCTACAGTATATGATATTAGTTCAACTCTTGCAACAGAGAACATATCCACTAAGCATAAATCGGAAGGATTTTCTATCTGAAGTGCCTTCGAGAGCTATGTTTTTTTTTTTTTTTTTTTTTTTTTTAAAGATAAAATTGACATATATCCTTATACTAAACAAGATGTGAACTTAGGCGTATGAACTTGATCCTACTTGATCTTAGCAAAGGTTAAAAAAAATCCTTCTCTCCAAAATATAGGTGGAGAAATAAAGATATTTGTGTGAATGTGTCTCCCTTTACTAAAACTTCGTTTTTAGAAATGTACTTTTATAAAATAAAATAAAAACAGATATAGAATCTCTCATGCAGCTGTTCCATAAAGACAAAATTATGAACATTTAATATGTGTGGCTTGCCAAATCTAATAATATTTGATGATTGATACAAATTTAACTAAATCAAATTTATGAATAAACTAAAAAACAAATATGCAAAAATTTGTTTATAAACATAACACAAGAAGTAAAGATACATGTGAATGTTTATATTCTTCAACCAAAAACTTGCCACAAAATAAAGTTCATCACTTTTATTAAAACATTTATTTTCACAATCTCAGTATAAAGCCTTTATTCAAACCAATAAAATGAGAGATAGTGGAAATTAAAAATAAGAGTGAACCTGGAATGAATGCTAAATTTTGTTCAAGTGTTGCTCAATTTCATTTGACAGAACGAATTGTCTCTCTCTCCAGTAAAAACTAATCTAACCTAATCTCCTCAACAATTATCACCTATTAACAAATCTCCCTACATTATCTTAGGTGTTGGACATAGTGTTTCTTTTATACATTTTTAATTGAGAAATAGTAAACGCATAGACCCTAGATATTGTATTGTATCTAATTATCTTGTCCATTAGCACTATGGGAGAAAAAAAATGTATTACTACAGAAGTACAGGAATCACCACCCCCCACGAAACGACATAAAGGATGAGCAGAAATTGCACTGAAAAATGAATTTATGCTCAAAACGAACAAAAATTAGCATAAATAGTGATAATGTTGCTAAAACTCAACCCATAATAGGCAATTTTTGGAACTGACTGTTGATCTTGGAGACCAGTCCTTTCTGATCTAAGTTTCTTCTTTGTTTGAAATGGGTTCACTTTGGTAATTTTAAACAAAGATTTTAAATTCGAGTTGAGAAATTCAATTTTCTAGCTAAATTCTTATTTTTTTCTTTTTAACCAATTCACTTGATTCTGAACCGCTAAAATATTGATAACTCACCTTCATTATCAACAGAGAGGGAGGTAAATTCCTGAGAGTTACGTTCGACTTTACATGGTGCCAAAATGCCGGGAAGAGCAACCACCGGAAAATCTTCAAGAAGAGAAACCACGGGAAACAAAAATGATTCTGGAATGTCCAGCTGATCCGAAACGTCACCGGGTAAAACATCTTCAATATCTAACAAAAGTTTATATTTTAAAAGCACAATAAAAGACATTTGACCAAAATGTATATATTTTAATAAAAGAACATTTTCCTTAGAATTGAATATTATATTGAGTTAGTTTAACTCTTTTACACGGTTTGACTGAATTGATATCTGACATAATTCTAGATAATATATATTGATGCTCCACATGCTATTCGAGACTCATGAGATAGCACAAACTATGCAACAAGAGAAATCATTTCTGAATTGTTAACCATATATGAATTCTTAAGAAGAAAACCAATGGTACATACAAAAAACAACAAAAAAAAATTTAATTCATTCATTTTAACAACGATCAAAGAAATTTCATTTGGCAGACCAGAAAACAGTTGATAGAACATTATTCATCAAGAAAATAGATTGTTGAAAGCAGGTTTCAATATGACCCAAAAATTAGAGATGGTTTCCAGATATTAAGTGACTAGGTCAGTAAAACTTTCATCATAATCATTATTAAAACTAAATTGATATCACATTACCTAGGAACATTAATTTTTTTACTTTGTCGCTTGTATTCAAAGCAATATAAGGTCGAAGCAGTATTGTAACCATAAAAAAATCCCTTCCAAACTTGATACAACTTGCAATACTTGCTTTAATATTTGAAAATGAAATTAAGACAATTAAAACTCTCTAAAAACCTACGCAGATTAAGTTCATAGAATCAAATCAACAGCAACAGGTTTTGTGAAATTAAAAAAGGGGACTATATGCCCAATTTATAAGATAAAGACATTTTCCTACATATTTTGTGATATTTTATAACTATATGAGCCTTCAGTGACATTTTAAGTGGTCCTTCTAAGTGTTTTATTTGACTTACCAAGACTTTGAAGTAAGTTAATTTTTTGTTTCATCATTTGTTTACCAGCGGTTTCATCTGTTTCTTCTGAAATTACGTATTTGCGAATTGTATGGTTGCCAACTATATTTCATAACATTATAGATTGTGGCAACTCAGCCGTTTTTTTCGCGTATTTTCTGTGATTGTATTTCGAATTTTCGTGTATTTAAGGCTGATTTGAATCACAGAAACTATCCAACACAAATTAATCCATAGAGACTCCATTTCACCCAATATAATGCCCCCTAAACAGTCGACTCGTAATACCGATACGACGCCTACTGGGGGTTCGAAAAGAGCTCGCGTTAGCCCCACAAAAGGGTGTAATAAATGCTTGGTATGTGAAATAGACCTAAATGATGACTCCTTGGCAATTCTCTGTGATGGATGCGGAAAGTGGATATGCATAGACTGTATGGACATGCCTGAATCCGAATATATGTTGCTCACAAAAATTTCTCGACGGGTTGACGTTTGCATAAAGTGTCCATTTTGCAAACACTTTCCTATGACTCCAAGCAGTTCTAACCAGAATCCAAGTGTTGATAGTATCGTCGAAGCTACGATAAACAGTATAAAGAGAGATATTATTGATACAATCCCATCCCAAGCCATTATCCAAGATATTGTGTAGTCTTCAGCAAATAACCTTGAAACTACGCTCAAAGAAGAGATTTCGAAATCAATTAACGATATCAGAACACAAATGTCAGCTCTTGAACATCAGGTTGCTGAGAAATGCTCGATTTCTGTTGTGCGTGCTGAAATCAAAACCCTTGTGCAACAAGAGACTGCCTTGCCAAATACTGATTTTGCCCAACATCTCAATTGTGAGGATCAGCGCCTTTTCGCCGAAGAACGGGATAGACAACGTAGAGCTCTAAACATAGTTGCATATGGTATCCCGTCACAATCAGACGAACAACTCTATATCCAGTCATACCTCAGCCAAAATTACAAACTCCAAGGCATTCAAATTACAAATGTGAAAAGACTTCCCGTCCCTGCAAACTCACAGTCCGTAAATGCAAGCCCACCACCTATCCTCTTCTCTGTTTCCAGAGTAGACATCAAAAGGAAAATCATCAACCGTTCTCGTGAACTCCGTGCAGATATTCAGTTTCGCGATGACGCATCAAAGGCCGAGCGTGATAAACGTAAGACTCTCAGAGATACTCTAAAAACGCGAATAAACTCTGGTGAAAAAGATCTCATCATTTTCAAAGGCCAAATTGTGACAAAAAACGTTGCTGCTCATCGCGGTTGGAAAGTTCCAAAGCCGGCCCTGAACCCGGCCGCGATAGAGATATAACAGTTTGTCCCTCGCCTCCTGTAAATAGCCCTGATTTCTTGCAGTTATCCTGTTCGCTTTGTAGAACTTCAAGTGCTAATACTAGCGTATCAACTGAAAATGAATTTAGTGAATTTTTCTTTTCATGTGACAGTGCGAGTAAATCGAGCTTCATCAGTGCCATCTCTGAACTAACATCTACCTTGAAACTACGCTCAAAGAAGAGATTTCGAAATCAATTAATGATATCAGAACACAAATGTCAGCTCTTGAACATCAGGTCGCTGAGAAATGCTCGATTTTTGATGTGCGTGCTGAAATCAAAACCCTTGTGCAACACAGTCGCAGCTACGGGACCTCTGCCTCTGGACGACCGATCACGAAAGCCTCGAAATAATAATACCCTGCGTGTCATCTCTAGCACTGTGGATTCTGTTTCCAGTGTAGACATCAAAAGGAAAATCATTAACCGTTCTCGTGAACTCCTTGCAGATATTCAGTTTCGCGATGACGCATCAAAGGCCGAGCGTGATAAACGTAAGACTCTCAGAGATACTCTAAAAACGCGAATAAACTCTGGTGAAAAAGATCTCATCATTTTCAAAGGCCAAATTGTGACAAAAAACGTTGCAGCTCATTACGGTTGGAAAGTTGCAAAGCCAGCCCTGAACCCGGGCCGCGATGGAGATATAACAGTTTGTTCCTTGCCTCCTGTAAATAGCCCTGATTTCTTGCAGTTATCCTGTTCGCTTTGTAGAACTTCAAGTGTTAATACTAGCGTATCAACTGAAAAAGAATTTAGTGAATTTTTCTTTTCATGAAAGCTACGGGCTACGCATTCACAGCTACAGGACCTCTGCCTCTGGACGACCGATCACGAAAGCCTCGAAATAATAATACCCTGCGTGTCATCTCTAGCACTGTTGATTCTCTTACAAATAAACTTCTAAATATCCAAGTGCTCTTAAAAGATGAAGAAGCAGATATTGCTGGGTTAGTGCAGATTCTGCAAAAATTTACTACAATACCTGTTACCGAAAGTATGTTGCAATCTGGTTTTCAGTGCTTCACTAATTTTGGGCAACCACACTGCAGAAGAGGAGTTGGTATTTATGTCAGGGAAGGTTTCCAGGTTAGTCTTAGTAACCGTTTAATTTTCGATGTACCCTGGGTGGAAAGTTTATGGCTTGATATTACTCTTCAAGAAAATAAAAAAAATCTGTATTGGGTGTGTATACAAAAGCCCTAGTGTACCCTATCTAAATGATTGTGAAATACATCTTAAAACTATCATTGATGAAATGGCATCTACAGTATCATCTGATTTAATAATTATCGGTGATTTCAACTTCCCGTTAATCGAGTGGGTTGATGGTCTTGGTCAGGTAGTATCTAATAATGGAGATTCACCATTTGTGTCTTGCTTATCAGATAACTGTTTTCACCAGACGGTTGACAAGCCAACAAGGCATCGTGGCAACCAGAATCCTTCCTTGTTGGATCTCGTAATTTTGAGCAATCCAGATTCCCTTATCAGAAATGAATTTCTTCCTCCAGTCGGCAACAACGACACTCAGTTATCCTCTCTGTGCTATCCTTGAACATACGTCTGCAACCTAATCTTCGTCCTCAAACTTTAATTGACTACCAAGCAATACAGAAGGAACTAGCCTCAATAAATTGGTCAAAACTAATTATTTCTGATATTAATATATCATGGACAAATTTTAAAGAAGCCCTCCTATCAATTGAAAAAAAGCACTCCCGTATCATTTACCGAAAACAGCCAAAAACGCTTCCATTCCTCACAAAGGACACAAAAAGAACAATCAACAGGAAAGCCAGAGCCTGGAAAAGGTACAACAAGGAGAAAACACAGGAACATTGGATAAGGTATGCAAAGGCTCGGAATCTTGCCTCTAATGTAGTTAAGGAATTGAAGTCTCAACATGAGGAAAAGCTTGCCACAGATATCAAGACAAACCCCAAATCTTTCTGGAGACACTGTTTCTGCCAAAAATCCAAACCGTCACATCATTCCTGACCTCAGACATAATGGCATAATCCACTCATCGCCAATAGATAAGGCCAATGTATTAAATACCCAGTTTGCCTCTGCCTTCACCATCCAACCTTGTTCAACTATTCTTGCAGCACCATCAACATTAATATGTCATCCAATGCCAAAACTATCAATTACCGAAGATATGGTCTTAAATAGCCTGGAAAAACTTGATGTTAATAAATCCAAAGGATCAGATTGAATACACCCAAGGCTTCTTAAGGAATGCCGAATTGTTCTCAGTTCTCCCTTGTGTGACCTCTTCCCGCTGTCCCTACAAAATGGAGAACTACCGTCAGATTAGAAAAATTCCTATACAACACCAATCCACAAAAAAGGCCCCAAAGATAATGCAGAAAATTACCCTCCTATTAGCATCACTTCTGCAGTTGTAAAGGTGCTTGAGAGATTTTTTAATAGAGCTCTAATTCAGCACTTGGAAACTAACAACATCCTCACTTCCAATCAACATGGCTTCAGATCTTTAAGATCTGTTGACACTAATCTCATACACACATACGAGTATGTTACATCATTATTGGATAATGATGTACCTGTTGATATGGTGCTCCTGGACCCCTCAAAAGCATTTGACAGGGTTTGCCATTAATTCCTCATAACCAAACTAAAAGCAGCAGCTGTTGATGACGTTATTGTCCAGTGGATACAGAGTTTCCTTTCAGAACGAACACAAGTTGTAAGAGTTCACGACTCTCAAGGTGTCCCTCATTGCTCCTTGTCTACAACTGTTTTAAGCGGCGTTCCCCAGGGGACCATTCATTGGCCAAGTCTCTTCAACTTATATATAAATGATGCACCCAATTTCCTCTCAAACCCCCTCACTCTTTATGCTAATGATTCAAAACTTGTTGGTAAAGCAGCCACAACCTCTGACAGGCAATCTATTCAAAATGACCTTGATATTCTTGGGACTTGGGCTGATACATGGCTCCTCTCGTTCAATATTGACAAATGCCATGTAATCCACTTTGGTAATCATTACACACATCAGCAATGCCATCTCCAAGGTAACCGCCTTTCTGCAGTCTCTGAAGAAACTGAAGTTCAGCACCCATGCAAAATCTGTATCATCGTCTGCCCTCCAATCTCTCGGAATGATCAAAAGAACTATCTCTAGCAGACGCCCAAGCGTGTTTATGAAGCTCTACAAGGCACTAATTCGCCCGCACCTAGAGGTTGGAATATCCCTAGCATCACCCTATTTCAAGAAGGACAAAGAAATTCTAGAAAGAGTTCAACGAAGAGCAACCAAAATGGTCAAAGGCCTCAAACAAATGCCATACATAGAGCGTTTACGTCACTTGAAACTTCCTACTCTTGCATAAAAGAGGAAACGTGGTGACATGATAATGACCCACAAAATTATTTCCAAAAATGTTCTCCCTCGTCTCCTTACCCCTCCCCCAGAACATTCTGTCACTCGAGGTTATTCCAAAAAGATCTTCAAGCAACGCTCCTTAGTCCGAGAAAGAAGCCATTTTTTCAGCCAACAAATAACAAACTTGTAGAGTCTACTCTCTGAAAATACAGTGGCTGCTGATTCAACAGGTAATTTCAAGAAAAATTTGGACAAAGAATGGCTACAGCAAGAGTTCCTGTACGACTGGGAAGCTGCTGAGTCCTCAACCAAAATTTAGTCCTCAACCTCAAACCCATTGAAGTCATAACGGAGCATTACAAGGATGAAAATCCTTAATTTCGCTCCAAGCTACGATTTAAGGAAATTTAAGGTAATACATTTGCGCATTTTGTATAGGTATAGTGATAAGAGTGCATTGTAAACTTCTTTTTACATCTGCTGAAGTATCAATCAGCACATTTTCTCCTGCATTTTCTGACTATATATTCACTTGCTTACCTTCTTTCAGTGGAAACCAGACAAAAAACTGTCCTGCCTGGCACCAATGGGTTTTGAAATTGCTTCCGACGACCATATTGATCCGTTGGTTGCAGCTTCCACACCAATCTTCAGCTATTCCTTGTCAATCTCCTACCGTGTCTCTGGAAGCCTCTCCACAGTCCTCTTTGAATTTTTGCCGAAGATTTTTCTTCTTTCTAACAAAATGTTGTCAACAGGAGGGTACTACCCTGCAGAAGAGGACATCTCAATATTTTACCTTTGGGCCAACACAAGGGGTGACTGAGAAGCTAGAGATGATGCCTTTTGATGATAATGGATAGCCCTTCAGACTGGCCGCTGCAGCTTCTCACTTTGCTATTGGAAATTCTAGACCATTTGTTGATTGGGAGTAAGAAGCAAAGGCAGCAGAGATCGAAAAGGCCTGGAGTTCTAGCCTTTTCAGCCTTGAGCAGCCATTTCTCGCAGGCCTACAGCTCGCACGCTTGCTATATAGACTCTGACTTTGGTTCTTGCTCTTGATCTCTTGTCTGGTCCATAGCAACTTTTCAGAAAATTATGAATTTGACCAAAGACAACTCCATTAGAATTTCTCAAGGCATTATTCATTATCCTGTCTATTACAAAGTTGAACAATGTGGGGAACCAGGGAATTTCCTGCTTGACACCATACTTAACTGTTGACTTGGGAGGGTCACTTTCCGAGATGAGGACATAGGTCTCTGTATCTATTCATCCCCTTGGAAGTATGTCAATAAGGTGCTGTAGCACTTCATCTTCAGCCATAGTTCTCAATTGTTCTTCTCTGACAAGGGAGTAAAAACTAGCAGTGAAGTCAACAAAAGTGATGACCAATGGTAGGTGATACCTGTTGTACTGTTGCTAATATAACCAGCTTGTATTCTATATTTACAGGCACAAAATTATTTTTGCTTATTTTTCTTCTTTTATTGCTAATACAGTTTGAAACTATTAGGATGGACACTAATTGTGAATGACTCATAATGACCAACTACGGAAGGAATTTTGTTTATCATGCCTGCCTAAGGAATGGGTGGGGGAAATATTTTTCTTGCAATGGATCATTTGTCTTCAAAATTTGCAAATTTAAGCCTAACGATTCAGTATGTATAAGCTTTGACTGGTTATGTCTATTTGATTCTGAAGGATGAAGCAAGGTGTGCCTAAAAAGTAGCTTTTTTTCAACTTATAATCACAGGAGAGGACAAACAGAAAAAAAATTCTTCAAATAATTAGATAAATTACCATTTCTTCTATCAGATCCTTCAGATAAGGTAACTTGTTCAGCCATATTTGAAATTTGAGGTGAGTGAATAACAGATTCTTCCAATTGAGTTAAAACCTCTTATTACATGTAGAATACCAACAACAAGACTTGGATATGGTCCTCCTCGCTTACACCAGTTAGTAAATGCAAATGATGCCTAGAAAAAATGAAACTTATAATGATTGATGTGGAGAAAAGCTATGCAAATTTTGTACTAACATTTTGGATTAAAGAGGTTCAAAAGCTTCAACAATTAAAAGGACAAGAAAATATTATTCTTTTTTCATCTTTCTAATACTTGAGAGAGAAAAAACAAAGGTTGAAACAATTTTTTTTTGATCAAATCAAAATTACAGTATACAAGCTTTTTACAGTTTGGAAAATAGTTTGCAACAGCAGAGTGACAGTTTAAGAATATATTGTAGCATGAACTAGGGTCTAGAAAGATGTTTTGTATTTCAAATCTTGATCATGTTCTTTCTCAAAAGCATTACAAAATTACTGCAATAACAGTCCTGACAGTTTAATGTTTAAAAAATAAATGGGTACCTCATCTAGTCGAAATGTATTTATGCTCCTGCTTAACAAGTTGTCATTTTATTTGCTATCTTCACAACAAACTCATTGTCCAAAATGGAAGCAAATGGAGCAAAATCAATTGGATCTTGAAAAGGTATTTTTAAGCACTCATATCTAGACAGTGTTAACTTAAGACAAATTCAAGAGGGCCAAAAGGCTGTGAATCCAATTTCTAAAACATGAACAAATACAATAAATCTCTTACAGTCTAAAACTCATATGTGGTGATTTATAATTTGTAGATTTTAGCATAAATGTAGAGCTGTTTATGTTATTTTCCACCAAGGCACTTCATAAGGAAGCATTTTTAGTAAAAACTTTGGAGGGGGCTAATTAGGTTGGAAATTAAAAGCTCTAGTGCTCATTTCAAGTGTCAAAAGTGAGGTAAAGCAACCCATCCCCCCCTACTGCGTGCCGCTTATTTCCCTAAAAACATCTGATAAACAATTGAGATATAAATTTTCATCAGCACAGTTAATTATCAGATATCTATGCCTCTGAGAATAACAAAAAAAAGCCTGTAGGACAAGGATTGTAAGTTATGCAATTCAACCATTGTCTCAAAAAAGATTTTGTAAAAGGGGGGCATACTTTACTCTTGGTATCCAAAAAGGTCAGGGATGCTAAGGTCATTCTTTCTTCGAATGATGAGGGGAATAATGAACTAAATCAAAACGCACTAACTAAGGTGAAGCTTTCAGGGAAGGATGAGGGGAGGATTTAACTAAATCAAAACACACTAAGTGCAAGCAGGTTGACAAAAGAGTGTATATCAAGAACAGCTTCGGGTATTAAGTAGAACATTTTAAGAAGAACGGGGAATGCTAAGTGTGCTTTGAGTTGATGTAATTGTACATGTTTATTATTGTTGTAAGTTGTGTTTTATAAATATAAAACACGAACTGATATACTTCCTTCAAATGTATTAATAAACTTTACCCCAACCCTTTTAGATGAACTAAGGAACGAACATACAGCTCAAACTATAAAGATATTCAATGAAGTTTCTATGGCCTGAATCAAAGAGTATGCATATATCATAAGGGTGGGAACTGGTGTTAGTATCAACAAAAGAAAAGAACTATTAACACTGCAGTATTACCTGCCTAGCCCACATGAGCTTTCCCTCTTGCAAGCGTTAATGCTACCCCATGTGCTTTCCTTTGCTTGCTTATTGTGTTTTATATTATAGGGGCTAGGGTCATAATAAAAGATTGAAATCAACTTTTACATGGTGTCAGAAGTAAAAATCTAAAAATGGATGTCTGACAGCCTTCAATCAATTGGGATGCACACAATTTGGACAATGAGTGGAGAAAATTCAAAGACCATGCTACACTTATGTTCCATGGTCCTTTAGCAAGGAAGTCTGAAAAAGTGAACATGCTTATCTAGGTTGGAATCTAGTGAACATGCTTATCTAGGACATGTTTATCTCATTATCTAGGTTGGAGATAGAGGAAGTGAAATATTCAAAACGTTTGATATGCCAGTTGCTGAAGTGGATAAAATAGCAGTAAATATTTAGGAGTTTAAAGATTATGCTGCAACAAAACTAAACAAAATTTTCTCACAATATGTGTTTAAGAGAAGAGAACAACTGGAAACAGAAAGTGTGGACAGATTCATTACCAAAAATAAGATTCTTGTCAAAGCTAGCAGACACACTGAGGAGAGTGAAATGATTCAAGACAAGATTTTCTGTGGTGTAAATAATACAAAAATCGGTGAGAGATTGTTAGCAGAAGGTGGTCAACTAACTCTTGAAAGGGCCAAAACAATGTGACAAACATATGAAACAACCCAAGCACAACTAAAAACATTTGAAGAGAAACAAGAAATAGAGCAAAAAATTGACTCTGTATCAAAAACTGGAAAAAGCTGGTTGCCAAAAATACAGAATGCTATTTTTGTGGTGGGTAATTTAATAAACATCATGTCTGCACTGCAAAAGGGAAGTTTTGCCCAAAACATAAAAAGTCAACCATTTTGCCAGGGTTTGCAAAAGCAAAACAGTGAATGCTGTTGAAGACTGGCATAGTGCGTATGAAGCAGGTAAAGAGCACCCATCTAACTCTAATTCAAATGAAGAATCAGACTTATATCTCTATGCAGTCAACCAAGATAACAGCAAGGATTAAGCCTATGCAACCATAACCATTAATGGACAGATAAAGGTGGATTGTAAGGTTGATACTGGTGCCCCAGCAAATTTAAAACCTAAGCATTACTTGGATATGCTATCCTCAAAGGCAGGATTACAGACAACCAGACACAGACTCAAAAGTTACTGTGATTCCCAGATACCTTCACTTGGAACTTGTGAACTGCACTGCAGCTACAAACAAGGACAAATTCAACTCCAGACATTCTATGTAGTGGCATCCAGAACCACTCCCATTATTGGGCTGAAATCAGGCAAAGATTTAAATTTGGTGAAATTCATCCTCAATGTTGAGATGCAGAAGCAGCAAGATAATCCAAGCACACCACAAGGTTGTAATGACGTTTTTGAAGGGTTTGGAAAAATTACAGGAGTGTGAAATACATTTGAAAGAAGATGCCACCCCTATAGTACATCTTGCAAGAAAGGTACCCATATCAATGAGAGACAAGCTCAAGGACAGGCTAGCCCGCCTTGAAGAGCTAGAAATAATTGAGAAAGTCAGCCAACCAACTGAGTGGGTTAATACTATAGTCTTGGTCAAAAAGAAAAATGAAAGTGTATGGTTGTACATTGACCCAGTTGACCTAAACAAAGCAATTAAACAACCCTATTATCCAATCCCAACCTTTGATGATGCTCTTAGTAACCAGGATGGAGCTGTTTACTTCACTAAGCTAGACGCACGTTCAGGCTACTGGATACTTCAACTGTCTGAAAAGGCTTCATACCTGACAACATTTAGCGTAGTCTATGGCAGATATTCCCTGGAAAAGGTTTCCTTTTGGGGTTGATATCAGCACAAGATGAGTTCCAGTAAAGAATGGAACATACATTTGAGGGCCTTCAAGAGCTGTGCATTCTAGTTGATGATCTCCTAATCGATGGAAGAATTAAAAAAGAACACGATGACAGGCTTGAAGAAGTCTTGAAGCAAGCCAGGAAGTCTGGTATAAAATTCAACAAAAGCAAGTGTCAGTTTGGTCTGGAAAAGGTTTGCTATTTTGGTCATGTGATTAGCAAAGATGGCATCAAGCCAGACCCTGAGAAGCTCCAAGCCATTAATGATATGCCCAAACCTAAAACTAAGGAGCAGCTGCAAACACAAGTTGGAATGTTGAATTTTCTTTCCAGGTACATTCCTGACCTATCATCAAACAACAACCCCTCAGAGACCTGCTAAAACAAGAGTCTTTTGCTCTACAAGAACTGCAATGTGAATGCATCATGGACGTAAAGCATTCAATTGCGTCCAGATTAGCATTTTTTTTTATCACAGCTGCAGGACCATCAAAAGTGGATGCCTCAAAACATGGCCTTGGAGCAGGGATATCAAGATATCAGCAAATGACAACATATTTATTTATGCATCCAGAGCACTGAACAAAACAGGGCAAAAATACTCACAGCTTGAAAAAGAACTATATGCAATCATTTATGGATGTAAACATTTTCACCATTTTATCTATGGCAAAAAAGGTAATGTGACAACAGACCATCATTCAATAGAAACAATACTCTTGAAGCCACTCCAAAATGTACCTGCCAGGATACAAAGACTCATGATTCAAATTCAGCCATATAATCTCTCAGTTTGCTACTCACCCAGTCCTGAATTACCTGTAGCTGATGCTTTGTCTTGTCTCCACCTGCCCAACATCAATGAGGAGTTGCATGCCGATATTAAAGTCTTTGTACACATCATAAAAAACTGTCTGTTTGTCCGCACCACTAAAATCTGAGAAATCAAGGAAAAGACAAAATCAGACCCCCAGCTTGTCCAACAAGGAGCTATACTCACGGAAGGCTGGGCAACCTCTTGAAATCTCGGTCCTGTTGACATCAATTGTTCTGGAATATTCAATACAAACTAGCAGCTGTTGATGGACTGCTGTTCAAGGGGCCCTGAATCATCATTCCATCATGTCTCAAAAAGAACATTTTGGCACAGCCCCATACAGCCCATTTAGGCATGGAAAAAACAAAACAGAGAGCTTGCATGCTTGTGTATTGACCTGGCATGAATCTTGATATTGGAAATTATATTCAAAATATGGAAAACCTGTGCAAAGTTTGCCCCAAACCATATAAAAGAACCCCTGACCAATGCCAGCATTTCTATCCTACCATGGCAGCATATAGCAATTGACTTGTTTGAGTGGAACAAGCAACAATACCCGATAACTGCCAACTATCACAGCTGCTATTTTAAAATAGATAAGCTACCATGCACAACTTCAGGGAAAATCCTTCAGAAGCTAAAGGCCCAATTTGCCTATCATGGCATTTGATGCAGTTGATGACATCAGACAATGAGCTCCAGCTATCATCATGTGAAATGAAAGTTTTCACAGAATCATAGGGAACAGAGCATAAGACGCCAAATCCCATGTACCCAAGGTCGAAAAGGCTTATAGAGAAACAGTCCAAACATGTAAGAGAATCCTTTCGAAATTCCTTGAGAGTGGAATCAATCCTTACATTGGTATTCTAGAGTACTGGAACACACTGGTAGATGGGTTGGCTTCCCCAGCACAGCTGCTAATGAGCCATCAACTTTGATCAGTTCTTCCTTGCACTTACCAACATCTGAAAAAAAAACTGTTCCCCAAAAGATATTCACAGAAAACCAAATAAAACACCAGGTGCAACATAAGTCCTATTATGACAAGAAAAAAAAAGAACTGCCAAAACTCTCCACAGAGGATAAGGTTTTTATACAAGAAAATGAAAGTGGGGAATGGACCAAAGCAGAAGTTGTGTCATGCAGTGAAAACCCAATGTCATACTTCATAAGAACAGTGACTGGGTCCTTGCTAAGAAGAAACCAGATTCATATATCCTGGCCCTATCTCTCAATACCTAGTGACATCACCAGCACAGTGCCCAAGGAGTAGTAATCCAGGTTCCAATGAATCAGTGGAAAAAGGAACAGTGGAAAAGGAGGTACAAATTGCCCTGGATAGGGTCACCTCTACCCCCAAATCAAGTCCTTTGTCTCCTGCCATAACACCAACACGTCACTCCTCCCACCCATCTGAGCCATGCGCTCCAAAACAAACGTCCCCATGTTATAACACAGTGACAAAGCCAATTTCCTCAACCATCACTCTCCAGCCTAGCCCAAAATACCAGTCTGAAACTCCTACCACAAGAGCTCATCAAACAGGCTACAGCAGAACAGTGAAACCTGTTAGAAAGATGAATTTATGAGTGATTTAGACCATGTTTTGCCCCCCCCCCCTATAGACTGTTTAATTGAGAAGAAGGAAGATATAGTATTACCCACCTAGCCTGCATGTGCTCTACCCCTTTCAAGTGTTAATGCTACCCCATGCGCTTTACTTTGCTTGCTTACTGTGCGTTTTATATTATAGGTGTTTGGGTCATAATAAAAGATTGGAAGCAACTTTTACAAATACAATCTAGTACTTGGTGAAACTTTGTATTTTTTCAAGCAGTGTAATTGTCTTTCTGTTAGGAACTGAGATCAGAAATTATTACTACCCTAATTTAAGCAATTAAGCTAATAACATTAATCATTCTTATTACTACACAGAAAGAAAGCCAAGTGTTGCCAAATATTAGATGGTGTTAATAGTTTTGTTTTTGAGACTTTCACCTGTTCCTATTCTCATTTCTTTAATATTGATTTAACAGAAAAAAACACACAAAACAACAGCAACAACCAGTGGGAAGAATGAAGACAGCATATGAAAAATTTATTGAACATAGGTATATTTGTCTAATAAGGGAGGGAAGGTGAAGGGGCAAAGGTAAAGTTTACTGGGTAATAAAATGAGACAGGATTTCTTCTAAAGAAACATATTAACATATTAAAGGGTTAATAAATAAAATTTTGTTATTTGAAATATAGGTGATTGCCTAAATAACTAGCTCCTCATAAGGAAGGATGTTCAGAAAACAGTTCTTACTTCATAATATGCAGAATGATCATTTTTAACGCACTTTGTATTGAGCTAACCTTTATCTTCCCTTCTTTAATTGTTTTACACTTTTTCTACCAAATATTTGAATTTTTTGTGTCATTTCACTAAGTTTTTGTTCTGTTTAGAAAAATGTTCTCAAACAAACACCCAAATACCATCTTCATAATCTGACCTAACTTCTCACAAGTTTTCTTTTAATATTTGCTATGTAAAACAATTAAAATGACATTGATGGTGTGCAATTTGTACTGATGACACTCGGTTTGGTATACAGTGGCATCTATAAACAAATTCTATAGATCCCATTTGTTCCAAATAAGTTTGAAAACTTAAAAATGCTCATTGAATCCATGCTTTTTTTCCAAAATTTGGTAGAAAAAGTGTAAAACACTGAAGGAAGTGAAGATAATAGTTAGCTGCATGCAACAAATGTGTTTACTATGATTATTCTGCTTATCATGAAGTACGATTGTTTTCTTTGTGTGGAGGTAGCTATCTAGGCTAGTACCAAAATTTTTAAATCCCTGTTTACTCAAAGCCATAAGTATAGTTTTTTTTAAACCCATCTACCAGTAAATTCCATTGACTGTGACAAAATCAAGAACCAGACAGCACGTGGCAAATATTTAATTTGGGCCATATATTTGCCTATTAGGGAAAGGAGTGATAAAATATTGTGGCGGTGTATTCAAAATATGTTAACTACAGTTATTTTGCATGGTACAAAGTAAGAATTTTATTTCTAATTCTTTCTTGTACCCAAAAATAATGTATATAGAGAAAAATGTTGGTGCTCCTGTACCAAACGTACTGTTTTATATACTGCTAGTTTGGTTAATGCTAATGAAAGAAAATAAAAAAAGGATGAAAATATAATAGTTGAGAAACAAATTAGGGCCATATATTTGAACATTAGGGGGGAGGGGCGAGGGGGGGGGGGGGGGGGGGTAAAGCATAGCATAAATTATTATGTAACCTAACCTAGGTACCTTCCCCCCCCCCTAAACCCCAAAAAACAACAGTTTAAACATTATATATGCAATGAAAACCATGCTATACATTGTATTACTCAATAGCGGTGTCTTGAATTATCCCATTAAAAACGCGTTTTTTATGACTGGTTTCCATTGCAGTATATAAAAGAGTATATGTATTGCAGGAGTACCAAAATGTCTCATCTTAAAGGACCAATCAGGGCTACAAACTGAATTTCTAAGAAAAACCATTAATATATTTAAAAGAACAAAAAAAAAAAACATCAAGAGATTTGTTTACCTAATTTGTAGCTCAGAAATTGAAATATCTCTAAATTTACCTAATGAAAGTAACAAAGTACCACTAAATTCCTTATTTTACAATGAGTTCACTAACAAAGCCAGGGCAAGTGAAAGTAAAGGTATAAATTTAGGACCAGTCCTGGTCTTAAGGAGACATGTTAAGAAAATAATTCATATTTCATAATATAAATCACAATTCTAGTTAACATATTTTGCAGGGGGAGAACCTTTATCCTTACTTCTTTCCTTTTTTTCCAACTTTGAAAGAAAAAATTATGAAAAAAATGATGCTTTGGATAAATGTTTTCTCTGTTTTCAAATAAGTGATGCATAATATGCCATCCTATAAATTTTTTTTATATATGGTGCTCTTCCTGGCTGATTGTAATTTTGTAGACTGGATTCTATTACACCTGGGATAAGCGGACAAGTAATCAGATAAGTAATGGAATACAATCTACAAAATTAAAAATGGCCAGATGAACGCCATCTATAAATAACATTTATAGCATGGCATATCATTGAGCACAAATTTGAAAGCAGAGAAAACATTTATCAGAAGTAGGATGAATCAGGGAAAGTCCGACACCTTAACATGTTTTTTTCTGTTAAATTGACTCTCAAGATTTTTTTTTAGGAGTATCTCATATCATCTTCTATCAACCTTTTTTTTTTACATCAGTTTCCCACATAATTCACTTTCTGATTTTCCCATATACTGTACTTGTAACCCATCACCAGGTCTCAAAGTTGGTGCAGTCTGCTATGTTGGACTTACCCCAGCTTTGGGGGATGTGCAACATACCCTACTAGCCTTTTTCAACAATATGTCAAAAATAATATGACTTCACCATCTTTAAGGGCATTGAGGAATCACTATAGAGCCATAAGCAAACAATTTTTATGTCAAACTGACTTGCACCAGACCATACTTTTTTCTGCTGCTGTGGGGTAACTCTGACAGTGTTGGACTTACCCAACAGATAAACATTACAAGTATATTAGCTGAGATGCACAAATCACTGATGTAAATGATTCCTTGTATTTTAAAAAAGAAAAGCATATCACACAAATAATGGTTTGACTTCAGATACAAAAAGGGACTCATATATGTTGTAGCTCACATGTATGGGCATAAAACAAAGATCTACTGATTCTTGCCAGTAACTGCCTTGTACAGTACAATAACCTGGCGGATTTGGGGTATTTAAAATGGTCTGGTTCCCACTAAGTTTACTGGTCCTGCAAAAATGTATTTGTCATCCACAGTATCAATATTGTCTTTCTTTGGCCTATTGAAAAATTAGGTGGCAAGGCTCAAGCAGTGAAGAAACTTGGGCTTAACTTTTCCCTTGTCAGGAAAGCCTAGAACTCTTCCTATGTACCAACCTTGTTTGTCATTACTGGCATTGTACTCATTTAGCTTGGGAACAATCTTTTGCTTACTGGGTGTCTCCTTGACATAACTGTCACTTTCTTGAGTAGTATCTTGAATACTCTGATCATCCTCATCAGAGCCAAGTTCAAGGGTGATGTCTGATTTGATATCACTCAAATCTCAATTTGTATCCCTCTTAGGAAGAATTTGTTTTTTTTTTCATTCACACCCTTCCCATCTGAATTTTTCTTCTTCCCTTTGCCTTTTGCTTTCAGATTTTCTTCCCTCTTAAGCACCTCTAGATGTTCTTTTGATGTTATCACTTCTGCCTCTCTTGCAATTTTCTTCTGTTTTTCTATTCCTGAAACTGATTGTAGGTCATGCCACTTGATTGAGTCAAGAAGAATCTCTACAAAAGTTTTTGATTGGTTGCCAAACAACTTCCTTGGACTAAAGGTAACAGAAAAGGTAATTTTTTCTAGTTCAGTGTTGATGGTGGTTGTGACTTTAGATGTGCCTGCCTTTTCCTCTTGTTCCTTTTTCATTTGTGCATAGCATCTCAACTTGGTAGGTTCAAACTTGGTCTGGTCAATTACAGATGGGTTTACTCTCATTTGAACACTCAGATCAAAGATTCCAATTGCTTTGAATGACTTTTCGATCAGACTAGGAGTGAGATAGGTATCCAATACCTTTGATAAGAGACATACAAAATCCTTCTTTGACAAAATGTTGCCAGGGTGCTCCCTCTGCCATTTCACAAAATTCTGATCATAAGACACTTTCATTCCCTTGAAAACCCCTTTATAGAGAGGTTGAAGCATGTGGGATGCACGTGGAGGTAGCTTCAGAATTGTCACGTTATTTTTGTTTGCAAGTTTGACAAGAGCAAGAGAAAGATGTGAGCCATGTTCATCTAAGATGAGGAGTGCCTTTCCCTTTACATGAGGAAGAAATTAGAATTCAAACCAGTTTGTAAAGAGATCAGACATCATCCACCCTTTCTTAGTAGATGAGTAAGATGCACCAGGGTAAGCTCCATCTGCAGGTATCCATGAGGTCCAGGCATTCTTTGCAGAGAAAACTATTAGAGGTGGGATTTTTTCTCCATTTGCACTGATACAAGCCAAGACAGTTGTATTTTCACGTTCATTACCACCTGTTCTACAAGTAGCTGATGAGCCTTTGGCTCCAGCAACTTTTGTGTTGCCAGGATCCCTGCAGAAAGATGTCTTGTCCAAATTGAACCACCACTGGGGCTAGTCAAGAATATCCATTGCCATGGCAGTTTCATGCAAGAGCTCATAAAAACCATACATTATGAAGGGTTCAGATTGCTGCAAAAGTCTTTTGTTTTCTAACCTTTCTGGTTTCTTTAGTGAAATTTTGTTTGGCACTTGAACCCCACCCACCAGTCATGACCAGGTTGGTTTTCCTTAGGTCTTGTTTAAACTTTGTTCTTGATGAGATAGTCTTGGACTTGGTCAAGAAATTCCTGCTTGCTGAGACCTATGCCCCATTTTTCAAGTATTCAGAGACCCTGAGCCATATCCTTTTCTATTTCAGCAGGAATTTCTTGGCTCCTCCCTCCACAACAAACTGGTTTTTTGACTTGTGTCTTCTTCATAAGATGGTCATGCAAGGTAGTGTGCAGTATCTGAAACACTTTGGAAGCCTGTAGCATAGACATTCTCTTTGAAGATATATCTACTAGCACGTTTTGTAGCTGAGTTGCATCTTATGTTCCTCCAACCCCAAGTCGTGTTTTCTAAACATAATTTCTAGGCATCTAGAAAAGACAAAGGAATTATGAATGAACTTATTTGAAGGGAAATTATGAATGAATTGATGAATTTATTTGAAAACCTTTCACAAGCAGGTGTGCAAAAGTTCCAAAACTGCCAGTAGCAGAATTCCAAAAGCTGCCAACACTTTAGCAGCACAATCTGTGTTTTGACAGTTTTTCTTTGAGGAAAAAGTATTTCTATAGGTAAAATTTGCAGAAATATAACAAATGTAACTTAGTATAGCTTGCAGTTAGAAATATCAATAGTTTTCTGAATCATATTTAATCATATTAAAGTACTGTATCATATTTACTCTAATTCTGTTAATGCTGTATAGTATTCAAAGTCTCAAGTATACTGTATATAGCTTACTGCTGATAGTTTATGGATGGAGTTGTACACTCCAATGATATTGGTATTATAAAAATAATGCATACCCAACTGCATGCTTAATACTCACTGATCACAATACTACAACTATAAAAGGTGAGTATACTTTTACTAGAATAGGAAGAAAGATCAGTAATTTAATGATCTATGTCTGGTTTTGATGTGTAGTAAATAATTGAGACATAAACTTTTGAAAGTAGTGAAAAAGTTATGTCATGTCGAGTGAAAGTTATAGTTACAAGGGGTGGATTGTCATCAGTGATAAATCAATCACTAGGGACATCAACCTTGAATGAAATGGGATTTTTGGGGAACCAGTTTTGAGAATGTTTATGAGAAGACAGACTTTGGGTGAAATGTCCAAAAATTCAGAGGTAGTGGAGGCACTGGTATTTTTTTGAAAAAATCTGCCAAAAAATTTTACTAGGCCATAAAAACTGTCAAGTAGCATTGCTTCTATGCTACCCCCCTTTTTGCACGGTGGAGCACAACTTGTGTTTTGACAGCTTTACTTTGAGCAAAAATTACTTTTTTATGTAAAAAGGGTATTTTCAGACAAAATCTGCCAACAAATTTGATACCTGCCAAGTAGCATTTCTACTTTGCTACCCCAATTTTTGCATGGCGGGTCACAAGTAAAGGTTAAGATGGAAAAACTATGACAAGGGAGAAAGATAAACAAAAGTAGGCACAGAACTGCAATAGATGAATGATCAACACAACACTACATTCCACTAAGTTAGTTGAGCCATCTAAGGACAGTTACAGTCAACCCTTATTACCTAAATCTTAGAATCTATTATACCGTTTAAAATAGTAATCTTTGGTAACATGGGGTTAGTCTGACACCCCTGCCAAACTTTTGGGGAAAGTCCAACATGTTGGACTTTCCCCATATGGGCTTTTTCAGGGGTGAGACCAACACCCTTCTTATCTATTCAACTAATAACATTAGCTTGTTTTAAAAAATCATGAAGATGCTCCTGGTCTTCTAGTTTCTAAGAAATGAAAAAAAATTCTTTATCTCTCTTACTTTATAATCTGCATAAGTTAAAGTAAAGTTAGTTACCTGTGTTCCTAAAAAAACGCCGTCCAAAAAACTTCAAAACTTTCTGAACAGAAGGCATGCTAACTCTGCTGGAAGTTGATGGCACTGTTGCCTACTGCTACTAATATGGAAGAAAATATGAAAGCCTCCCACAGATACAATGGACCATGGGAAAGTGACACGTAATTTTGGAAACTGGACTAACTGGTCAGTGGAATTAGTTCCATCCCAGAGTAGAAATATAATTGAAAAATATTCAAAATTGCTATTTCCCAAGTAGGGTTTGTTGATTAAATCACAAGGGGCTCTGCCCTTGGGGTCCCTGACGCCTGTATACTCGTTTTGTTGTGCATTTCGGCATTTGGCTTGCTTTGACTGTTATTGTGCTTTGTGCAAATTTTCCCAGATTCCTGCATACTGCAACTATTTAAGTGCTGAGAGTGCTTAGAAACCCATTTTTACCCTGCTTTTAAAATTAGTGCTGTGCCTGCTTTTGAATTATATTGCTTGCTTATTTTATTTTTGACTGAGGGCTCCCCCCTCTGCTTGTGGCATTTTGTTTTATTTATTTGACATTTTACTTCTTTTGTGATTTTATACTGTTGTTTTACCTGATTATTTTTAACCCATTGGGTTTTTTTTGGGGGGGGGGGGGGGATGAATGACAGGACAATTAGGAGTAGGCGTAGTCCTGACACCCCTGACCCAAATAATTCTAGTGTTAGGATTTTGGCTTTAGGTATCGAAGGTCCAAATGAAACCACTAGGTTGTTGACATTAGGTAGTAGAACAGTCATTGCCAAAAAACTTTTTGAACATCTTCATAATCATGAGTGCAGGGGCCATTATGGTTCAATGTTAGAAAGACTTGAACCAGATGGCTCCATTATAATAATAGCTGCAAACCAATCAGTAGCTACGGCTATACTTTCAATTTCAGATATAGCAGTAAATGGTTGTAAAGTAAAGTTTGTGCTTGGTCCTAGTTCCAACCCTGCTTTGATAAGAAATAGAAAAGGAATTGTATTTATCCCATCTGAAGAGGTCACCCATCTGGATGACCTTATCAAGGAGGTCCAAGTTGATAATAGAATAGAACATGTGACATTGGCCTTTAAAAACCCAAGCCCTTCAGTTATCCCCCTGGTTTGCACCTTCAATCAGGATGTTCAGTTCCCTCTGAAAGTCTCTGTTTGGGGCGCAAGGTATACAGTTAAGCAGTTTATCCCCCGGGCAATACAGTGTTTCAATTGCCAAGGTTTTGGCCACATGGCTTCAAATTGCCGCAGAGGCAGAAGATGCCTACTATGTAGTGGACAACACACTCATAATGAATGCCCCCAATTTAAAACAATTAAGCAAGATCAGGTACTCAAGTGCCCTAACTGCAGTGGTAACCATGCTGCTAATGCTAGAGAATGCCCAGTATTCATGGAGAAGAAAGCAATTGTAACCTATTCCTTCACTAATAATGTCCCCATGAGGACTGCTGCCGAGGTCCTGAAGAAGGGACTTCCAAAACAAACCTAACATGTCCCTATGGCCCATAAAGACTCCTTCCCTCCTTTGACACCTAACCACCATCCTGTTGAGGACCTGAACAAGAAATATATGACCATGTTTGAAGGTGTTACAAAGCAGATCTCTTATCTGGCTGAGACAATAACATCACTTTGCAAACTAGTATCTCAGATGATGCCAGCTAATCTTCAAAATTCAGTCCTTAGCCTGTCCAACATTGCTGAAAACCTAAACAGAGTTGAATCAAGCCCTACAACCAGTAACAACCCTCCCCAAACCAGCAGCCCAAGGGCCCCTGAAAGAAAACGTAAAGGAAAAGAGGCTACACCTAGCCCAGAAGGTAGTAGTAATCAGCTACAAAGACCCAGGTTAGCTCCCTCACACACAAATGACTAGCTCCCTTTCAGTGTTCCAACTAAATATCCGGGGATTCAACCAAGCCAAAAGAAAAGAACTCCAAAATATTTTAGTCAGGCATGCTCCTGATATTTTCCTACTTCAAGAAACTTTCTCAAAACAGGAGAATATTGTCCATGATTTCAAGGGGTACAATATTGCCCGTTGGGACAGAGTTTACAAAACAGGTGGTGGCCTACTGTCACTTGTGAAAAATGACCTAGCTTTTAGAATACATGACCCCAGTCCACAAGGGGAAATGGAGGTAGGCAGAATTGACATAAAACAACTGGGAAGTAACAAGTGGATTAGTATTGCTAACTGTTATGCCCCAAAGACAAATAAATTCTCCCTGAATCAATTCAAACTGATTGTGAATGCATGTGGCCCTGTGAAAATAATTAGTGGTGACTTTAACCTGCACCACAAAATGTGGGATACTGTATCACCAGAAGATCCAATTGCAACCCCTCTAACCGATTACATCCTGGAACCCATAAATAAGTTGTCCCTTGTCACCCCCAAAGACCTAAATACACGGCTGAACCCTCAGGCAGGCAAGTACTCAACCATTGACCTCACTTTCACATCATCAGATATTATAAATAGTGTAGAAATTCAGAAACCCTGTGACTTTGATTCTGACCACGAGGTTCTATCATTAACACTAGAGATCAACCCAGTAAGGTCAAGGTTCCAACCAGTGAAATTCTGGAAATTCCAAGACAAACTCTGGAACTCCTAGAAACACAACTTAAACCAAAAGGCTTCAGAAATTAAGACAAGTGACCAGTCAGTGGAATCATTATCTAATAAGATTACTTCAGCTATAATAGCTTCTTCAGGAAGAATATTTGGTTACAAACAACCTCATCCCAAGAAACAAAATTCCACTCCTGGATGGAACAATAAATGCCAGAAAGCCTACCTAGAGAAGAAGAAAGCAAAAAATAACTTCTCTAGATACCCCTCAATTGAGAATAAAATAGCTTTCAAGCAAAAGACAGCAGAATTCAAAAAGACACTAAAGACTGAGACACAAGATGGATGGAGAAGGCTCATTGAAGACAAATTTGGCCACAACACCCCCGTTTGAGAACTATGGAGAAATTTTCAGGTTTTTTCAGGTAAAAAAAGAAGAACACCCATCCCTGCAGAAATACAGATGGGAAGGACTACAGAATTTTCAACCAATGGGAAACTTAATCTCTTCTTAGAAAAGTTTCTGAAAGTAGATTCACCATCACAGCTCACACACCATCAGCTCAGTCTTAAAAACAGTACTGTACCATTTTCTCACTTCAGCTTTCAGGAAGTTAAAGACACCATTTTAAAGCTCCAGCCTGGTGCAACTGGCCCTGATGGAATTCATAATTTAATGTTGAAAAATTTGCCAGATACATTTGTTGAGCTACTGACAGAGTTATTCAATAGATCTGTCATAGAGTCATCAATACCATCTGAATGGAATAAGGCAACAGTGATCCCACTTCTCAAGGCAGGAAAAGACCCTAGGCTGGTTGATTCATACCGCCCCATATCACTCACCTCTTGTGTTGCAAAACTAATTGAGAGGGTAATAAAACAAAGAATTTTAACCCCATTATCAGACCACATCCAAATTGAACAGCTCGGATTTCTCCCTGGAAGGAGCACCACAGATGCCTTAGTTAGACTAGAGCATCTGGTCAAACAAAGCTTCAAAAAAGGAAAAGCAGTACATGTGATATTTTTAGACATGGAATCAGCATTTGATAGAGTAGATGTGAGGCAACTAATCAGAAAGCTATCTGTAATGGGCTTACCAGACCTACTGGTAAATTGGATCCACCAATTTTTGATGGGTAGGGAGGTCCAGACCTCCCTGGGGGGCTTCTTCTCAGAGTTTAAGAGGAAAGCCTTTGACATTGGACTCCCTCAAGGGGCTGTTCTAAGTCCACTTCTCTTCTCAGTTTATTGTCATGATATAAGCCTGGAAAATGTTCTTGGAGCAGAGCTCTTTCTGTATGCTGATGATATTGCTGTTGCAGTTGTGGGGAGAGACCCTGTATGCTTACAGTCAGCCTCTCAAAAAGCTGTAGATATGCTATCAACTTGGGCAAAAAGTAATAATATGGTCTTCTCAAGCCATAAGTCAGTTAGTGTGTTTTTCCACAAAATGCATAACCTGGATGCTTTCAAACCACTGGTGAAACTGAATGGACATGGGATTGTGGTTGCAGAACATGCATGCTTTCTGGGAATTGTATTTGACCAAAAACTAACATGGAAACCCCATCTGGATGAGCTGATTGGCAGTCTCAAACAAAGACAAAACTTCATTAATGCTCTCTGTCTTGGAAGAAGAGGAGCCCCACAGTCTTTGCTTCAACTATTGTCAAGTCAGTGGTGATATCCAAGATAGACTATAGATCATTTATATATGGATCTGCTAAGAAATGTCTCCTCAAGAAACTTGACACTACCCTCCATGCAATCTTACGAAGAGCCCTTGGCTGCCTAAAATCAACTCCTATTGCAGCTATGTACTGTGAAGTGGGGATCCAGTCCCTTCACTCCAGAAGAAAATATCTTCTTGCAAGATATTTTGCAAAAAAGATAAGACTCAAGAACCACATTATCTACAAAGGAATCATTAGCCACCACAACCCTGATGTCCGCTACAAACCAACAGAGATGCCCTCTTTTCAGAGATTCCTTTGCCTTCCTGGCATGGAAGAGTTCATAGAGAATGGTAGGCTGACTGTTAATTTGGATGATGATTCTCCCAGCGCCTCCAAAGGAATTGGGGAATTGATTATTCCTAAGATCAGCATTGAAAAAAAGGAGGACCTCCCCCAAGCTGTGATGAAAATCATATTCCTGGGAAAGTTGGCAGAATACCAGGACTACATCCAAGTTTACACAGATGGCTCTAAGACAGAAACAAAATGCAGCTGCGCAGTAGTTATACTCTCCCAGGGCCTGTCTCTTTCCTACCGTTTATCCCCCTACATGACAATTTTCTCTGCAGAACTTATGGCACTTAAGTTTTCTCTTCAAGCCATAGCAAGCCAAACAGAGACCAAAAATCGGAAGTATATTGTCTGCACTGATTCACTATCAGCTCTGGACTACCTTTCACACCAGCAACACCAAGCAAGAAATGTTGCCATGGAGATTGAAAATCTGACTACACAACTTGCAAGAAAGGGTATATCAGTCCAATTTATATGGGTCCCAGCACACTGTGGTATAAAGGGAAATGAATTAGCAGACCAGGCTGCAAAACAAGCCTCCCATCTGGGTCTGATCACTCAAACCCCTATTACTGGACCTGAATTCCTGTCTTCAATCAGTTCAAAAATTTTGGAGGAAGAAGAGGCTTGGCTCCGTTCTTTCCATACCCAGCTCCTGGATCTGTATAATTACAAGCAGCCATCAAAAGAAATGTACCTCTCATCTGGCATCCTTTCAACTTGTCTCTTTTGTCTTAGATGTGGCCATGCAAGGACTAAATCAACCTCTTCCATTGGAAAATGACCCCTTCCCCCAACTGCGACACATGTGGAGTGTATGAAGACATACATCACATCATCTTCAACTGTAGAAAATATGAAAAGGAGAGGGAAATACTAAGGAATTGCTGTGAGAGGGCATTTAAAGCATTCACAATGCGCTCTGTTCTGGGACATTACACGTCTCCTCCTTGGGCTAGACAACTAAGCGCAAACCTTTTAGGTAGATTTGTTAAGACTACTGGTTTGGTTCATTCCCTTTAAGGTTTTTTTTTTTTTTTTTTTTTACACCCTTTTATTAGCTCATTTAGAGTCATCACAATTTGTATATTTTTTCCTTTTATCTATGTTCTATCAGTTTTTTTTTTTTTTTTAGTTGACGTATGTGACAGGAATTTGTATATTGGCATTATTTATTTAATTGTGTTGCAATTGTATTTTAATTGTTTTATGACAAAGCAGTGCCGAATTACTCTGATTCTTGTTTTTGACGCAGGCATTTGCTACATGTGAATGACCCCCTACCAATAGCACAATAAGTGATACCTGACATGGCTCAATGAATATTGACTAAAGTGACACCCAAGCAAGCTAGTGATTACAGAAGGCACAGAATAATTGAGTGATACAAACACATATGACCGATTGGTTGAACGCGTCAAACCCCAAACAACAACAACATGGACCATGGACAAATTGAAGATTGGTGTCAGACTTACCCCACTGTCAGACTTTCCCTGATTCACCCTATGGCTTTTTTTATAATTTTTTTTTGCAAAGTTGGAAAAAGAAGGAAAGAATTGAGGATAAAAGTTCTCCCCCTGGAAAATATGTTAGATAGGATTAATATGCATATTATGAAGTAAGAATTTTTTTTCTTAACATGTCTCCTTATGACAAGGACTGGTCTTAAATTTATATCAAGTAAAGTTACAACTGGATCTTTTCAGAAGAAAGCCTAGTAAATTTTTACCAAATAATATTATTGACTTATGAATAAAGTAAACATACCACTCAATACCTTTTTTTTATGCTCTTTCGAAATATAATAATGATTTTTATTGGAAATGAATTTTACCCCCACCCCTATTTACAGCAATTCAGGCTATATATTTGCACACTAGGGGGCGGGGGTAAATTTTATTTCTGATGTAAATGAGAGGTAAGATTAAACTTTCCTCCCACCCCTCTAATATGCAAATCAATACCCTGAATTGATATATATGGGGGGGGGGCTAAAATTCATTTCCAATAAAATTGATTATTATATTCATAAAGAGCATAAAAAAGGCATCAAGTGGTATATTCACTTTATTCATAAGTCAATAATATGATTTGGTAAAATTTACCAAAAGCCTGCTAGAACAAAAACACATTTTGAAATTAATAATTTTACAGTTTTGTCTCTAATTGAATTCAGGAATAAAAATTTGTTTATGTGGGAAGTTTGAAGATGCTCTAATAAAGTGCTTTGAGTCACCTGAACCCCATGACCCAGCAATGGCTTCAACCCTAATACTTTACTCTTTTCATAGAACTGATTACCATTATATTAACAGACAATTTAATAGCTAAAAAAACCCACCATTACTATCAGAATCTCCTCCTGAATCAAAATATGATATTCATTTCTGTCACAAATTATTTTCAGAAATACTTCTAGTTTTCATTAAGTTGTTGACAATTGAACAAATCAACCACTCATATAAGGCAGGCAATTGAACAAATCAACCACTCATATAAGGCAAGCAGCCATGGGCGTAGGCAGCATCTTGTGTAGGGGGGGGGCATCCGCTTCTGTGATGGAGGGGGGAGGGATCTTACTAATACTTCCCGAGGTCCTTTGAATATAGGTCTTTAGAAACTAGTCATTCTATATTTCACTAAAACTTGTCCTTTAACATTTTCCATATTCTACTTTTCCTACAACAGTATAACATAAGAGACCCACTATCCTACTTCCAATTTCCAGAAAACATAAACACCACAAAAGGGATTTGACACAAATCACATTATGGTTAGATAACAGCTTCTTCTAAGAATTCAACTCAAAAGTTTACAGTTGGGCAAAATTAAATATTAAAATTGGTATATGGGAGACCAGCCCACATCTAGCCAAAGCAAACAGTTTCAATACAAAAACCTATGTGGCTTCTGGTGGATTATAAATGCTCTGACAGATTGCAGTGAATTTTTTTTAAAAAGTCTGACCTTAATTAATACTTTTACCAAAAATTTCAGATTGGATCTGGTTTTATGGTGATTAACTCTGGAATTTTGTTCAATTTTGTCTGAAAGCCTACGCCTAATTACAAATACTAGAAAACTTGCATTGTAAACTCACATTGTATTCTCCTATTATTTGCCTGTTTTTGGCAGCTTCCAAGACGTGCCATCTTCACCAGTTTGCTGTTAGTATTTTTCCATCCTGTGGGATAATGAACACCCATGTTTGGCCACAATACCCAGGGTAAATTTGGCATGCCGTACCAAGGTGTCCAAAAGTGGGCTATGCTTGGAAAAGCTGTGTAAACAGCATATTTAAAGGTTGAAGGCAAGCTTAATACCCAACTGTGTTATTTCTGGCATTGTTTAATCCTGTCAGAACAGTAGGTGAACTGAAGTTCTTTTTTTTCTGTTAAATTTCATTCAAGATAAAATGATTAAAAGTAAAACAGAAGAGAAAAGAAAGAAAGGTGGCTGTGATCCAGAAGAAAATAAAATAGCAGGTTTTTCTGTCTTATTCTACAAGAAATCAGTTGGATTCTCTGGAATGTCCCTAGAGGTGTACCATGGGTGTCCCTAGAGGAATGCTGCAATACAACATAAAAAAAAAGTTGAGAAGCTGAATATCCCTCTAAAAAGTCTGGACCTGAATTTCCTTACACCCTGTTACAGCCCATGATCAATATTTACAGAGGAACAAGAAAAAAGACTAAAAACTTACTTGAAAATGATAGCTTATATGCTTTCAACTGTATTCCCCTAGAAGCATGTAAATTTGCATACACTTATGCCATTATTAAGAGAATAAAAGTACCAGATAATGGAACTGCAAAGGTAGTGGAAACAGTGGAGGAATTACAGGTAAAGATTGGTACCGTGGTTTTATGGATTGACTTAAAACTCTATCAGTAAGAACGCCAATAAGTACAAGCCTATGACAGACAACTGCTTTCAACTGTCACAGTGTAGGAGCTTTTTTTTAACAACCTGGATTGAGGCCTATATAAACACATGTTCAGACCACAAGACATTGGAAGTTTTGACAAATCAGGTCTGAAAAAATCCACTAGCCTGGTAAAATCATTGCACAGCAAGGCCAGAAGTAGGTAGGGAAGGTCACGTCAGCAGAAAGAGGTCAGTTGACCATGATTTGTGCTAGTGTTAATGTGTTGGGAGCACAGTCCCTCCTCTACTAATTTCCCCACAAAAACAGTGTCTGGAAATTTTACTCAGGGGAGCTTTACCAGGAACTATTATGATCAGCTCAGAAAATACTTCTGGCTAGATGACTGCCTCTCATTCTTTGCTGCACTTGCAGCATTTTATCAATCAACTGAAACCCAAAAAATCAACAGGAAAAAAATATGAAAAACTCAGAAGTGCTCACTGACACCCCTATGAAAGAATGCATTACTGCTAGGATAAAAGCTGTATCTGCCAAAAAGCCCTAGTCCTGGAACAGAAGAAAGTCAGACAAGTGAAAAGACTAAAAAGCAAAAGGCGTGTCTCTGGCAACAAGAGTTACAGTTAGAGTGACAATTCTGATGTAGATGATCCTGTATACAACAACTCTTCAGACCCCAGCATAGACATTGAAGACAAGCCCCCTACCAGCAACTTCTAATTTGACACTGAGAAAGTCAAGGCTGGTGATTACATTCTGATTGAGCTGAAGAGCAAGAAAGGGAATTCTGTTCACATGTTATCATTATCAAAACTAGCAACTGAAGAACTTAAGGCCCTCTTTTGGAAGAAGACTGGAGCAAGAGACTTTGTGCTAACTGACAAGATGAATAGTGTCTTAAAGACAGAAGTTGAAATAAAACTGCCACCCCTGAAAGGTAGAACACCAAGATTAGCAGAGCAGCTTACTTTTGGTGTTGATCAGTCAACATTTAATTTGAAATTAATACTCTTTATTTTTTTTTAAACCTTAATGAAATTCATTTTGTAGTTTTTTCTATTGACCATATTCTTTCTTAATTTTATAGCCAAAAACAAGCTTTAATGTTCCCCTGGTCACTTTTCTTTTCCTTTTGTCTGGTGCCCAAACATAAGGCAGAGACAACTGAACCAGTGCCGGGATGGCCCAGGTTTGGCACTCTTGACCACTTGGATAGAGAGGCATCCAGGTTGAAAAATGGCAGAATATTTCTAGTAGTCTTTTTCAAGGATGGTATTTAATGAGTTACTTTTGCTTTGACATGCTCAGCAACTTCTTATTGCTTGAATCAATTCATGGAGAATTAAACAAGTCAAAATCAGCCGATTGTGGGCCAGTCTCCTATCTATAGGCTATATCAGACCAAAAATCAATATTGAAGATCAAAATGTAAATGTTTAAATTGCAAACAATATTTGGAAATTTTGGTTTATTTCCAGCTTTTTTAACAATCTACCAGGTAACATCCAACAAAAAATTCCAACATACAAAAAGTTCTCACTAATATCTATCATAAATTTGAAGTTCTAGGGGGCAGCTGCCCCCCTTCCCTATGCCCATGCAAGCAGCAGCAGGATTTCAGACCTTTCTTGACTGTAGATGTCACTTAGCCTAGGTCCTCATTCAATGGTTTCTCAAAATATCACATTACAAAGTTTAACAAAAAAGGAAGGGCTAAAATATTTGGTAAAATTCTACTTTAGTTACTTTTGGCTATCTTGGAAAGGAGTTGGGTTAGGAAAATGAAACTTTCAGGGATGGATGTACATGCTAAGGTTTGTCCCGGGAAGGTATTTTGAAGTACCCACCTCCACTCATCCCCCCCCCCTCTATATAATGGTAAATTACTGCACATTACTAGTTGTTTTTAACTCATATTTCATCCTATATTACTATCATAAATATAAATCACTGCTTACCTTACACAACTTCTGCTTTTAACCTTGTTCATTAAAATACATTCCAAAATCCTATTTAAATCCTAAGCCATTTAATTTTCAACCCATGCTGACTTTCTTTATGGTATATCAAACCAGGTTTGTTGTGATGTCACACTTGCCTTATCAGGCACCCTTACCCTTAAGGGTAGCAGGCACATGCCAAACAACTCTGTTGATAAGACCATTTAAACTGTATTAATTAGGGAAAGGATTTCACAAGAGAGATCAGTAAAAATAACCTAATCCTTTTTAGAGGACAAATTATGTCATGGGAAGATGTTTTTGAAATTCCCCTTCCACCTGAACTTAAAATTTTCTAAAATTCTACTTTAGAAGCTTTTAAAATATTTCTAAAGTACTAAAAGATAGAGTACTAAAAACATCAGAATCGACTTCAGAAGACACCTTATATCACGGGAAGAGGTTTTTGAAATCACCCAAGAGCGCTACAGACATCAGAATCAACTTTAGAGGACAATTTATGTCATGGGAAGATGTTTTTAAAATCTCCCTTCCCCCCAAACTCAAAATTTTCTAAAATTCTGCTTTAGGAGCTTTTTAAATATTTCTAAAGCACTAAGACATAGAGTGCTAAAAACATCAGAATCGACTTCAGAGGACACGTTATATCACGGGAAGAGGTTTTTAAAATCCCCCTTCCCCCCAATCTCAAAATTTTCTAAAATTCTGCTTTAGGAGCTTTTTAAATATTTCTAAAGCACTAAGACATAGAGTGTTAAAAACATCAGAATCGACTTCAGAGGACACGTTATATCACGGGAAGAGGTTTTTGAAATCACCCTTCCCCCCCATACTCAAAATTTTCAAAAATTCTACTTTAGAAGCTTTTAAAATATTTCTAAAGTACTAAAAAATACAGTGCTAAAAACATCAGAATCGACTTCAGAGGACACATTATATCACGGGACGATGTTTTTGAAATCCCCCTCCCCCCAAACTCAAAATTTTACTTTAGAAGCTTTTAAAATATTTTAAATATTTCTAAAGCGCTACAACATAGAGCGCTACAGACATCAGAATCAACTTTAGAGGACAATTTATGTCATGGGAAGATTTTTTCAGAATCGACTTCCGAGGACACGTTATATCACGGGAAGAGGTTTTTAAAATCCCCCTTCCCCCCAATCTCAAAATTTTCTAAAATTCTGCTTTAGGAGCTTTTTAAATATTTCTAAAGCACTAAGACATAGAGTGCTAAAAACATCAGAATCGACTTCAGAGGACACGTTATATCACGGGAAGAGGTTTTGAAAATCCCCCTTCCCCCCAAACTCAAAATTTTCCAAAATTCTACTTTAGAAGCTTTTTTAAATATTTCTAAAGCGCTAAGACATAGAGCGCTACAAACATCAGAATCAACTTCAGAGGATAAATTATGCTATGGGAAGATATTTTTGAAATCCCACTTCCCCCCTAACTCAAAATTTTCCAAAATTCTAATTTAGAAGCTTTTAAAATATTTCTAAAGCACTAATAGATAGAGTGCTAAAACATCAGAATCGACTTCAGAGGACACGTTATATCACGGGAAGAGGTTTTGAAAATCCCCCTTCCCCCCGAACTCAAAATTTTCCAAAATTCTACTTTAGAAGCCTTTTTAAATATTTCTAATGCGCTAAGAAATAGAGCGCTACAAACATCAGAATCAACTTTAGAGGATAAATTATGTTATGGAAAGATATTTTTGAAATCCCCCTTCCCCCCAAACTCAAAATTTTCCAAAATTCTACTTTAGAAGCTTTTAAAATATTTCTAAAGCACTAATAGATAGAGTGCTAAAAACATCAGAATTGACTTCAGAGGACACGTTATATCACGGGAAGAGGCTTTTGAAATCCCCCTTCTCCCCAAACTCAAAATTTTTTAAAATTCTACTTTAGAAGGTTTTTTAAATATTTCTAAAGCGCTAAGACATAGAGCGCTACAAATATCGGAATCGACTTCAGAGGAAAAATTATGTTATGGGAAGATGTTTTTGAAATCCCCCTTCCCCCAAACTCAAAATTTTCCAAAATTCTATTTTAGAAGCTTTTAAAATATTTCTAAAGCACTAATAGATAGAGTGCTAAAAACATCAGAATCGACTTCAGAGGACACGTTATATCACGGGAAGAGGTTTTGAAAATCCCCCTTCCCCCCAAACTCAAAATTTTCCAAAATTCTACTTTAGAAGCTTTTTTAAATATTTCTAAAGCGCTAAGACATAGAGCGCTACAAACATCAGAATCAACTTTAGAGGATAAATTATGTTTTGGGAAGATATTTTTGAAATCCCCCTTCCCCCCTAACTCAAAATTTTCCAAAATTCTACATTAGAAGCTTTTAAAATATTTCTGAAGCACTAATAGATAGAGTGCTAAAAACATCAGAATCGACTTCAGAGGACACGTTATATCACGGGAAGAGGCTTTTAAAATCCCCCTTCTCCCCAAACTCAAAATTTTCTAAAATTCTACTTTAGGAGCTTTTTAAATATTTCTAAAGCGCTAAAACATAGAGTGCTACGGGAAGAGGTTTTAAAAATCCTCCTTCCCCCCAAACTCAAAATTTTCCAAAATTCTACTTTAGAAGGTTTTTTAAATATTTCTAAAGCGCTAAGACATAGAGCCCTACAAATATCGGAATCGACTTCAGAGGAAAAATTATGTTATGGGAAGATGTTTTTGAAATCCCCCTTCCCCCAAACTCAAAATTTTCCAAAATTTTACTTTCGAAGCTTTTTTCAATAGTTCTAAAGCGCTAAGACATAGAGCGCTACAAACATCAGAATCAACTTTAGAGGATAAATTTTGTTATGGGAAGATGTTTTTGAAATCCCCCTTCCCCCCAAACTCAAAATTTTCCAAAATTCTATTTTAGAAGCTTTTAAAATATTTCTAAAGCACTAATAGATAGAGTGCTAAAAACATCAGAATCGACTTCAGAGGACACGTTATATCACGGGAAGAGGTTTTGAAAATCCCCCTTCCCCCCAAACTCAAAGTTTTCCAAAATTCTACTTTAGAAGCTTTTTTAAATATTTCTAAAGCGCTAAGACATAGAGCGCTACAAACATCAGAATCAACTTTAGAGGATAAATTATGTTATGGGAAGATATTTTTAAATCCCCCTTCCCCTCAAACTCAAAATTTTCCAAAATTCTACTTTAGAAGCTTTTAAAATATTTCTAAAGCACTAATAGATAAAGTGCTAAAATATCAGAATCGACTTCAGAGGACACGTTATATCACGGGAAGAGGTTTTGAAAATCCCCCTTCCCCCCAAACTCAAAATTTTCCAAAATTCTACTTTAGAAGCTTTTTTAAATATTTCTAAAGCGCTAAGACATAGAGCGCTACAAACATCAGAATCAACTTTAGAGGATAAATTATGTTATGGGAAGATATTTTTGAAATCCCCCTTCCCCCCAAACTCAAAATTTTCCAAAATTCTACTTTAGAAGCTTTTAAAAAATTTCTAAAGCACTAATGATAGAGTGCTAAAAACATCAGAATTGACTTCAGAGGACACGTTATATCACGGGAAGAGGTTTTGAAAATCCCCCTTCCCCCCAAACTCAAAATTTTCCAAAATTCTACTTTAGAAGCTTTTAAAATATTTCTAAAGCACTAATAGATAGAGTGTTAAAACATCAGAATCGACTTCAGAGGACACGTTATATCACGGGAAGAGGTTTTGAAATCCCCACTTCCCCCCAAACTCAAAATTTTCCAAAATTCTACTTTAGAAGCTTTTAAAATGTTTGTAAAGCACTAATAGATAGAGCGCTACAAACATCAGAATCGACTTAAGAGGACAAGTTATGTCATGGGAAGATGTGTTTTAAATCCTCCTTTGCCCCAAACTCAAAATTTTCCAAAATTTTACTTTAGAAGCTTTTTAAATATTTCATAGAGCGCTACATAGAGATACATAGAGCGCTATAAACATCGGAATCGACTTCAGAGGACAAATTATAAAAATTTTCTTGCGAGGGTGCAAAGATTAGCTGAAAGGAGATTTGATAGCGGGAGCAGGGAGAGGGCGGTGGTCAGCAACCTGGTCGCGGTGCCCCTGCTTATACTAATCTAAGCTGACCATTTCGTTGCAACGTGTTGCACCAGAATAATACTCTAAATTCGGTTGATAAATTGCCTGTCTAACAAATTTGTGTGAGTTAGGTTACGTATTTAATGTATGCTATGATTTACCCCCCACCCCTAATGTGCAAATATATAGCCCAAATTTGTTTTCCGTTGCTATAACTCACAAATTTTTAAAGGTCATTCAAAGTTTTAGAAATCCCCCTTACCATTCATCCCATTCCCCCTTCATACTCTAAAATCTGGTTGATAATTTGAAAAGCCTTATTTTCCACGGGGGTATTTTTTTTGGGGGGGAGGGGGATTTTCCGTGAGGGTATTTCCCGTGGGGGGGGGCATTTTCCGCGGGGAGGTATTTTTTGGGGGGGGGATTTTCCGGCGGGTATTCGCTAAGTACCACAAATTTGATGGTATGAGTTTTATTAAAAATTTTTA
>CM051275.1:36220757-36252793 GCA_027921565.1 Artemia sinica | reverse complement strand
CTTTTAGGGGTTGTTTCCCCGTTTTACGAAACTCAGACAAATTTGTTAGACAGGCAATTTATCAACCAGATTTTAGAGTATTATTCTGGTGCAACACGTTGCAACGAAATGGTCAGCTTAGATTAGTAGAAGCAGGGGCATCGCGAGCAGGTTGCTGACCACCGCCCCCGCCCTCCCCTCCTCCCGCTATCAAATCTCCTTTCAGCTAACCTTTGCACCCTCGAAAGAAAATTTCTATATAAGTTCCAACATTTTTTACATATTTTAAATCGCAGATGTAAAAAAGAAAAGCAAAATTTTTCAACATTATAGAATTAAGCTATTTGAATATGTGGTTACCCAACTCAAAATGTTAAGGGGTTTCCAAAAAAAATAATCAAAACGAATATAGATTATTCGGTACTTGTGCATTATAAATAACCCACCGCTATAGACTGTACAAGGAAACCAGACGTGATTTCTTATTGCGTTTACAATATTTAAACTGTTGTTTTTTTGGGTTTAGGGAGGGAAAAAGGTACCTGGGTTAGGTTACTTATTTAATATATGCTATGATTTACCCCCCACCCCCTAATGTGCAAATATATAGCCCGAATTTGTTTCTAAACTATTATATTTGCATCCTATTTTATTTTATTTCATCAGCAGTAACCAAACTTAACTTCTTTCGTGCATAGTGGTGGGTTATTTATAATGCACAAGTACCAAATAATCTATAGTCAAATATGTACTTCTGCCCCCTCTCTCCCCCTCCCTATTTACACTTTAATAACGTCTCGTAGCTTCAAGAATGAAGATTGCTACACTAAACTATTTGGACAAAAACATTTGAATTGCTTTAAGAACAAATGGGGTTAGATACCGTAAATTGCCAAATTTTCTGTTACAACGTTTTAAACATTAATTAGTAAATAATACCCATAAAAAACAAATTAGTTGGGGTTATAAAGCTCCGATATATATTTCATGAAATGGTGCATTCTCGAGGAGATTGAATATTTTTTTTTGAAATAGTGCTCTGCCAGATATCCTTCCATATGTTCTTCTTTTCTGCCATATCTGGGTATATTGTCTCGAACGTCACGCCAGTGTCTTTCGATGTTTTGTGTGTGAGCACCTGTTGCAGGCTCAACAAAATTTATACTGTGGTTGACGCGTAAATGCTGATAGCCCTGGTTAGCCAGGCAATCGTAGGCCCTCCAACAGTCGGTGATAATTGTTGTCCCTGGCAGGATTCGGTTTTGGATAATTCCCAACAACATGGCACTACTTCTATCCGGCACAGAAACCATGAATGAATTACCAGTTCCTTGCTCTATTCCACCAAATACCCATTTACCCTTGATGCAAATATCCTATTGTTGAGCCTACATGGTTGACCCAACGATTCCGCTTGTTTAGTCACAGGTTGCATAAATTTAACTTTGGCAGAAATTTTGAGTTTGGGGGGAAGGGGGATTTCAAAAATATCTTCCCATAACATAATTTATCTTCTAAAGTTGATTCTGATGTTTGTAGTGCTCTATGTCTTAGCACTTTAGAAATATTTAAAAAAGCTTCTAAAGTAGAATTTTGGAAAATTTTGAGTTTGGGGGGAAGGGGAATTTTCAAAACCTCTTCCCGTGATATAGCATGTCCTCTGAAGTCGATTCTGATGTTTTTAGCACTGTATCTATTAGTGCTTTAGAAATATTTTAAAAGCTTCTAAAGTAGAATTTTGGAAATTTTTGAGTTTGGGGGGAAGGGGTATTTCAAAAATATCTTCCCATAACATAATTTATCTTCTAAAGTTGATTCTGATGTTTGTAGCGCTCTATGTCTTAGCACTTTAGAAATATTTAAAAAAGCTTCGAAAGTAAAATTTAGGAAAATTTTGAGTTTGGGGGAAGGGGGATTTCAAAAACATCTTCCCATAACATAATTTTTCCTCTGAAGTCGATTCCGATATTTGTAGCGCTCTATCTATTAGTGCTTTGGAAATATTTAAAAAGCTTCTAGAGTAGAATTTTAGAAAATTTGAGTTTGGGGGAAGGGGGATTTCAAAAACATCTTCCCATGACACAAATTGTCCTCTAAAGTCGATTCTGATGTTTGTAGCGCTCTATGTCTCAGCGCTTTAGAAATATTTAAAAAAGCTTCTAAAGTAAAATTTTGGAAAATTTTGAGTTTGGGGGGAAGGGAGATTTTCAAAACCTCTTCCCGTGATATAACGTGTCCTCTGAAGTCGATTCTGATGTTTTTAGCACTCTATGTCTTAGCACTTTAGAAATATTTAAAAAGCTTCTAAAGTAGAATTTTGGAAAATTTTAAGTTTGGGGGGGAGGCAGATTTCAAAAACATCTTCCCATGACATAAATTGACATAAATTGACATGACATAAATTGTCTTCTAAAGTTGATTCTGATGTCTGTAGCGCTCGATGACGTAGCGCTTTAGAAATATTTAAAATATTTTAAAAGCTTCTAAAGTAGAATTTTAGAAAATTTTGAGTTTGGGGGAAGGGTGATTTCAAAAACCTCTTCCCGTTATATAACGTGTCATCTGAAGTTGATTCTGATGTTTTTAGCACTCTCTATGTCTTAATGCTTTAGAAATATTTAAAAAGCTCCTAAAGCAGAATTTTAGAAAATTTTGAGATTGGGGGGAAGGGGGATTTTAAAAACCTCTTCCCGTGATATAACGTGTCCTTTGAAGTCGATTCTGATGTTTTTAGCACTCTATGTCTTAGCGCTTTAGAAATATTTAAAAAGCTTCTAAAGTAGAATTTTGGAAAATTTTGAGTTTGGGGGGAAGGGAGATTTCAAAAACATCTTCCCATGACATAAATTGTCCTCTAAAGTTGATTCTGATGTTTTTAGCACTCTATGTCTTACTGCTTTAGAAATATTTAAAAAGCTCCTAAAGCAGAATTTTAGAAAATTTTGAGATTGGGGGGAAGGGGGATTTTAAAAACCTCTTCCCGTGATATAACGTGTCCTTTCAAGTCGATTCTGATGTTTTTAGCACTCTATGTCTTAGTGCTTTAGAAATATTTAAAAAGCTCCTAAAGCAGAATTTTAGAAAATTTTGAGATTGGGGGGAAGGGGGATTTTAAAAACCTCTTCCCGTGATATAACGTGTCCTCTGAAGTCGATTCTGATGTTTTTAGCACTCTATGTCTTAGTGCTTTAGAAATATTTAAAAAGCTCCTAAAGCAGAATTTTAGAAAATTTTGAGATTGGGGCGAAGGGAGATTTCAAAAAAATCTTCCCATGACATAAATTGTCTTCTAAAGTTGATTCTGATGTCTGTAGCGCTCTATATCGTAGCGGCTTTAGAAATATTTAAAAAGCTCCTAAAGCAGAATTTTAGAAAATTTTGAGTTTGGGGGGAAGGGGGATTTTCAAAACCTCTTCCCGTGATATAACATGTCCTCTGAAGTCGATTCTGATGTTTTAGCACTCTATGTCTATAGAAATATTTTAAAAGCTTCTAAAGTAGAATTTTTGAAAATTTTGATTTTGGGGGGAAGGGGGATTTCAAAAATATCTTCCAATAACATAATTTATCCTCTAAAGTTGATTCTGATGTTTGTAGCACTCTATGTCTTAGCGCTTTAGAAATATTTAAAAAGCTTCTAAAGTAGAATTTTGGAAAATTTTGAGTTTGGGGGGAAGGGGGATTTTCAAAACCTCTTCCCGTGATATAACATGTCCTCTGAAGTCGATTCTGATGTTTTAGCACTCTATCTATTAGTGCTTTAGAAATATTTTAAAAGCTTCTAAAGTAGAATTTTGGAAAATTTTGAGTTTGGGGGGAAAGGGGATTTCAAAAATATCTTCCCATAACATAATTTATCCTCTAAAGTTGATTCTGATGTTTGTAGCACTCTATGTCTTAGCGCTTTAGAAATATTTAAAAAAGCTTCTAAAGTAGAATTTTAGAAAATTTTGAGTTTGGGGGGAAGGGGGATTTTCAAAACCTCTTCCCGTGATATAACGTGTCCTCTGAAGTCGATTCTGATGTTTTTAGCACTCTATCTATTAGTGCTTTAGAAATATTTTAAAAGCTTCTAAAATAGAATTTTGGAAAATTTTGAGTTTGGGGGAAGGGGGATTTCAAAAACATCTTCCCATAACATAATTTTTCCTCAGAAGTCGATTCCGATATTTGTAGCGCTCTATGTCTTAGCGCTTTAGAAATATTTAAAAAACCTTCTAAAGTAGAATTTTGGAAAATTTTGAGTTTGGGGGGAAGGAGGATTTTCAAAACCTCTTCCCATAGCACTCTATGTTTTAGTGCTTTAGAAATATTTAAAAAGCTCCTAAAGTAGAATTTTAGAAAATTTTGAGTTTGGGGAGAAGGGGGATTTTAAAAGCCTCTTCCCGTGATATAACGTGTCCTCTGAAGTCGATTCTGATGTTTTTAGCACTCTATGTCTTAGTGCTTTAGAAATATTTAAAAAGCTCCTAAAGCAGAATTTTAGAAAATTTTGAGATTGGGGGAAGGGGGATTTTAAAAACCTCTTCCTGTGATATAACGTGTCCTCTGAAGTCGATTCTGATGTTTTTAGCACTCTATGTCTTGGTGCTTTAGAAATATTTAAAAAGCTTCTAAAGTAGAATTTTGGAAAATTTTGAGTTTGGGGGGAAGGGAGATTTAAAAAAATCTTCCCATGACATAAATTGTCTTCTAAAGTTGATTCTGATGTCTGTAGCGCTCTATGTCGTAGCGCTTTAGAAATATTTAAAAAGCTCCTAAAGCAGAATTTTAGAACATTTTGAGATTGGGGGGAAGGGGGATTTTAAAAACCTCTTCCCGTGATATAACGTGTCCTCTGAAGTTGATTCTGATGTTTTAGCACTCTATGTCTTAGCGCTTTAGAAATATTTAAAAAGCTTCTAAAGTAGAATTTTGGAAAATTTTGAGTTTGGGGGGAAGGGAGATTTCAAAAACATCTTCCCATGACATAAATTGTCTTCTAAAGTTGATTCTGATGTCTGTAGCGCTCTATGTCGTAGTGCTTTAGAAATATTTAAAATATTTTAAAAGCTTCTAAAGTAGAATTTTGAAAAATTTTGAATTTGGGGGGCGGGGGGATTTTAAAAACATCTTCCCGTGATATAATGTGTCCTCTGAAGTCGATTCTGATGTTTTTAGCACTGTATCTTTTAGTACTTTAGAAATATTTTAAAAGCTTCTAAAGTAGAATTTTAGAAAATTTTGAGTTTGGGGGAAGGGTGATTTCAAAAACCTCTTCCCGTTATATAACGTGTCCTCTGAAGTTGATTCTGATATTTTTAGCACTCTATGTCTTACTGCTTTAGAAATATTTAAAAAGCTCATAAAGCAGAATTTTAGAAAATTTTGAGTTTGGGGGGAAGGGGGATTTTAAAAACCTCTTCCTGTGATATAATGTGTCCTTTGAAGTCAATTCTGATGTTTTTAGCACTCTATGTCTCAGTGCTTTAGAAATATTTAAAAAGCTTCTAAAGTAGAATTTTAGAAAATTTTGAGATTGGGGGGAAGGGGGATTTCAAAAACATCTTCCCATGACATAAATTGTCTTCTAAAGTTGATTCTGATGTCTGTAGCGCTCTATGTCGTAGTGCTTTAGAAATATTTAAAATATTTTAAAAGCTTCTAAAGTAGAATTTTGAAAAATTTTGAATTTGGGGGGCGGGGGGATTTTAAAAACATCTTCCCGTGATATAATGTGTCCTCTGAAGTCGATTCTGATGTTTTTAGCACTGTATCTTTTAGTACTTTAGAAATATTTTAAAAGCTTCTAAAGTAGAATTTTAGAAAATTTTGAGTTTGGGGGAAGGGTGATTTCAAAAACCTCTTCCCGTTATATAACGTGTCCTCTGAAGTTGATTCTGATATTTTTAGCACTCTATGTCTTACTGCTTTAGAAATATTTAAAAAGCTCATAAAGCAGAATTTTAGAAAATTTTGAGATTGGGGGGAAGGGGGATTTTAAAAACCTCTTCCCGTGATATAACGTGTCCTTTCAAGTCGATTCTGATGTTTTTAGCACTCTATGTCTTAGTGCTTTAGAAATATTTAAAAAGCTCCTAAAGCAGAATTTTAGAAAATTTTGAGATTGGGGGGAAGGGGGATTTTAAAAACCTCTTCCCGTGATATAACGTGTCCTCTGAAGTCGATTCTGATGTTTTTAGCACTCTATGTCTTAGTGCTTTAGAAATATTTAAAAAGCTCCTAAAGCAGAATTTTAGAAAATTTTGAGATTGGGGGGAAGGGAGATTTCAAAAAAATCTTCCCATGACATAATTGTCTTCTAAAGTTGATTCTGATGTCTGTAGCGCTCTATATCGTAGCGGCTTTAGAAATATTTAAAAAGCTCCTAAAGCAGAATTTTAGAAAATTTTGAGATTGGGGGAAGGGGGATTTTAAAAACCTCTTCCCGTGATATAACGTGTCCTCTGAAGTCGATTCTGATGTTTTTAGCACTCTATGTCTATAGAAATATTTTAAAAGCTTCTAAAGTAGAATTTTTGAAAATTTTGATTTTGGGGGGAAGGGGGATTTCAAAAATATCTTCCAATAACATAATTTATCCTCTAAAGTTAATTCTGATGTTTGTAGCGCTCTATGTCTTAGCGCTTTAGAAATATTTAAAAAAGCTTCTAAAGTAGAATTTTGGAAAATTTTGAGTTTGGGGGGAAGGGGGATTTTCAAAACCTCTTCCCGTGATATAACGTGTCCTCTGAAGTCGATTCTGATGTTTTAGCACTCTATCTATTAGTGCTTTAGAAATATTTTAAAAGCTTCTAAAGTAGAATTTTGGAAAATTTTGAGTTTGGGGGGAAAGGGGATTTCAAAAATATCTTCCCATAACATAATTTATCCTCTAAAGTTGATTCTGATGTTTGTAGCACTCTATGTCTTAGCGCTTTAGAAATATTTAAAAAAGCTTCTAAAGTAGAATTTTAGAAAATTTTGAGTTTGGGGGGAAGGGGGATTTTCAAAACCTCTTCCCGTGATATAACGTGTCCTCTGAAGTCGATTCTGATGTTTTTAGCACTCTATCTATTAGTGCTTTAGAAATATTTTAAAAGCTTCTAAAATAGAATTTTGGAAAATTTTGAGTTTGGGGGAAGGGGGATTTCAAAAACATCTTCCCATAACATAATTTTTCCTCAGAAGTCGATTCCGATATTTGTAGCGCTCTATGTCTTAGCGCTTTAGAAATATTTAAAAAACCTTCTAAAGTAGAATTTTGGAAAATTTTGAGTTTGGGGGGAAGGAGGATTTTCAAAACCTCTTCCCATAGCACTCTATGTTTTAGTGCTTTAGAAATATTTAAAAAGCTCCTAAAGCAGAATTTTAGAAAATTTTGAGTTTGGGGAGAAGGGGGATTTTAAAAGCCTCTTCCCGTGATATAACGTGTCCTCTGAAGTCGATTCTGATGTTTTTAGCACTCTATGTCTTAGTGCTTTAGAAATATTTAAAAAGCTCCTAAAGCAGAATTTTAGAAAATTTTGAGATTGGGGGAAGGGGGATTTTAAAAACCTCTTCCTGTGATATAACGTGTCCTCTGAAGTCGATTCTGATGTTTTTAGCACTCTATGTCTTGGTGCTTTAGAAATATTTAAAAAGCTTCTAAAGTAGAATTTTGGAAAATTTTGAGTTTGGGGGGAAGGGAGATTTAAAAAAAATCTTCCCATGACATAAATTGTCTTCTAAAGTTGATTCTGATGTCTGTAGCGCTCTATGTCGTAGCGCTTTAGAAATATTTAAAAAGCTCCTAAAGCAGAATTTTAGAACATTTTGAGATTGGGGGGAAGGGGGATTTTAAAAACCTCTTCCCGTGATATAACGTGTCCTCTGAAGTTGATTCTGATGTTTTTAGCACTCTATGTCTTAGCGCTTTAGAAATATTTAAAAAGCTTCTAAAGTAGAATTTTGGAAAATTTTGAGTTTGGGGGGAAGGGAGATTTCAAAAACATCTTCCCATGACATAAATTGTCTTCTAAAGTTGATTCTGATGTCTGTAGCGCTCTATGTCGTAGTGCTTTAGAAATATTTAAAATATTTTAAAAGCTTCTAAAGTAGAATTTTGAAAAATTTTGAATTTGGGGGGCGGGGGGATTTTAAAAACATCTTCCCGTGATATAATGTGTCCTCTGAAGTCGATTCTGATGTTTTTAGCACTGTATCTTTTAGTACTTTAGAAATATTTTAAAAGCTTCTAAAGTAGAATTTTAGAAAATTTTGAGTTTGGGGGAAGGGTGATTTCAAAAACCTCTTCCCGTTATATAACGTGTCCTCTGAAGTTGATTCTGATATTTTTAGCACTCTATGTCTTACTGCTTTAGAAATATTTAAAAAGCTCATAAAGCAGAATTTTAGAAAATTTTGAGATTGGGGGAAGGGGGATTTTAAAAACCTCTTCCTGTGATATAATGTGTCCTTTGAAGTCAATTCTGATGTTTTAGCACTCTATGTCTCAGTGCTTTAGAAATATTTAAAAAGCTTCTAAAGTAGAATTTTAGAAAATTTTGAGATTGGGGGGAAGGGGGATTTCAAAAACATCTTCCCATGACATAAATTGTCTTCTAAAGTTGATTCTGATGTCTGTAGCGCTCTATGTCGTAGTGCTTTAGAAATATTTAAAATATTTTAAAAGCTTCTAAAGTAGAATTTTGAAAAATTTTGAGTTTGGGGGGGGGGGATTTAAAAACATCTTCCCGTGATATAATGTGTCCTCTGAAGTCGATTCTGATGTTTTTAGCACTGTATCTTTTAGTACTTTAGAAATATTTTAAAAGCTTCTAAAGTAGAATTTTAGAAAATTTTGAGTTTGGGGGGAAGGGTGATTTCAAAAACCTCTTCCCGTTATATAACGTGTCCTCTGAAGTTGATTCTGATATTTTTAGCACTCTATGTCTTACTGCTTTAGAAATATTTAAAAAGCTCATAAAGCAGAATTTTAGAAAATTTTGAGATTGGGGGGAAGGGGGATTTTAAAAACCTCTTCCCGTGATATAACGTGTCCTTTCAAGTCGATTCTGATGTTTTTAGCACTCTATGTCTTAGTGCTTTAGAAATATTTAAAAAGCTCCTAAAGCAGAATTTTAGAAAATTTTGAGATTGGGGGGAAGGGGGATTTTAAAAACCTCTTCCCGTGATATAACGTGTCCTCTGAAGTCGATTCTGATGTTTTAGCACTCTATGTCTTAGTGCTTTAGAAATATTTAAAAAGCTCCTAAAGCAGAATTTTAGAAAATTTTGAGATTGGGGGGAAGGGAGATTTCAAAAAAATCTTCCCATGACATAAATTGTCTTCTAAAGTTGATTCTGATGTCTGTAGCGCTCTATATCGTAGCGGCTTTAGAAATATTTAAAAAGCTCCTAAAGCAGAATTTTAGAAAATTTTGAGATTGGGGGAAGGGGGATTTTAAAAACCTCTTCCTGTGATATAACGTGTCCTCTGAAGTCGATTCTGATGTTTTAGCACTCTATCTATTAGTGCTTTAGAAATATTTTAAAAGCTTCTAAAGTAGAATTTTGGAAAATTTTGAGTTTGGGGGGAAGGGAGATTTAAAAAAATCTTCCCATGACATAAATTGTCTTCTAAAGTTGATTCTGATGTCTGTAGCGCTCTATGTCGTAGCGCTTTAGAAATATTTAAAAAGCTCCTAAAGCAGAATTTTAGAACATTTTGAGATTGGGGGGAAGGGGGATTTTAAAAACCTCTTCCCGTGATATAACGTGTCCTCTGAAGTTGATTCTGATGTTTTAGCACTCTATGTCTTAGCGCTTTAGAAATATTTAAAAAGCTTCTAAAGTAGAATTTTGGAAAATTTTGAGTTTGGGGGGAAGGGAGATTTCAAAAACATCTTCCCATGACATAAATTGTCTTCTAAAGTTGATTCTGATGTCTGTAGCGCTCTATGTCGTAGTGCTTTAGAAATATTTAAAATATTTTAAAAGCTTCTAAAGTAGAATTTTGAAAAATTTTGAATTTGGGGGGAGGGGGGATTTTAAAAACATCTTCCCGTGATATAATGTGTCCTCTGAAGTCGATTCTGATGTTTTTAGCACTGTATCTTTTAGTACTTTAGAAATATTTTAAAAGCTTCTAAAGTAGAATTTTAGAAAATTTTGAGTTTGGGGGAAGGGTGATTTCAAAAACCTCTTCCCGTTATATAACGTGTCCTCTGAAGTTGATTCTGATATTTTTAGCACTCTATGTCTTACTGCTTTAGAAATATTTAAAAAGCTCATAAAGCAGAATTTTAGAAAATTTTGAGATTGGGGGGAAGGGGGATTTTAAAAACCTCTTCCTGTGATATAATGTGTCCTTTGAAGTCAATTCTGATGTTTTTAGCACTCTATGTCTCAGTGCTTTAGAAATATTTAAAAAGCTTCCAAAGTAGAATTTTGGAAAATTTTGAGTTTGGGGGGGAAGGGAGATTTCAAAAACATCTTCCCATGACATAAATTGTCCTCTAAAGTTGATTCTGATGTCTGTAGTGCTCTATGTTGTAGCGCTTTAGAAATATTTAAAATATTTTAAAAGCTTTTAAAGTAGAATTTTGAAAAATTTTGAGTTTGGGGGGAGGGTGGATTTCAAAAACATCTTCCTGTGATATAATGTGTCCTCTGAAGTCGATTCTGATGTTTTTAGCGCTGTATCTTTTAGTACTTTAGAAATATTTTAAAAGCTTCTAAAGTAGAATTTTAGAAAATTTTGAGTTTGGGGGGAAGGGTGATTTCAAAAACCTCTTCCCGTGATATAACGTGTCCTCTGAAGTTGATTCTGATGTTTTTAGTACTCTATCTTTTAGTACTTTAGAAATATTTTAAAAGCTTCTAAAGTAGAATTTTAGAAAATTTTAAGTTCAGGTGGAAGGGGAATTTCAAAAACATCTTCCCATGACATAATTTGTCCTCTAAAAAGGATTAGGTTATTTTTACTGATCTCTCTTGTGAAATCCTTTCCCTAATTAATACAGTTTAAATGGTCTTATCAACAGAGTTGTTTGGCATGTGCCTGCTACCCTTAAGGGTAAGGGTGTCTGATAAGGCAAGTGTGACATCACAACAAACCTGGTTTGATATACCATAAAGAAAGTCAGCATGGGTTGAAAATTAAATGGCTTAGGATTTAAATATGATTTTGGAATATATTTTAATGAACAAGGTTAAAAGCAGAAGTTGTGTAAGGTAAGCAGTGATTTATATTTATGATAGTAATATAGGATGAAATATGAGTTAAAAACAACTAGTAATGTGCAGTAATTTACCATTATATAGAGGGGGGGATGAGTGGAGGTAGGTACTTCAAAGTACCTTCCCAGGACAAACCTTAGCATGTACATCCATCCCTGAAAGTTTCATTTTCCTAATCCAACTCCTTTCCAAGATAGCCAAAAGTAACCAAAGTAGAATTTTACCAAATATTTTTCTTCAGCAATACCTCCCAAAAGTAGATCTATATTGGGGTGCACCCCTCATATGCCTGTGATTTCTTTAAGTTGATTTAACTTTCTGGTTTATTTACAGAATGTCATGTTTATCAGTTTATGATGAAAGCAGAGAGTTGATATGAAAAATACTAGACAACAGATGCATAAACTTTTACTTTGAAATGAAGGTAGAATTGTCATTAAAGTAGGCATGAAGCAACTAAATATTAAACGTGGGCTTAGTTTGAAAATTTTGCCGTTTCGACAAAGGACTAGCAGTGTTGCCGTTACAAATTTTCAAAACCTGTGAAAAAAATGCCAAAAAACCTGTGAAATTCGTCATAAAACCTGTGACCCCTTTTAGAGCGTGTTCAGGCATTCTTACATTCTTATTACAGTTTACATTTGTTACTCTCAAGTAGCAGCACTAGAATGCTACTAGCCAAGATACTTAAACCTGGGAAAATCTGCCTCTGGCCCGAAAACACGTCATGGAAAATCGAGAGGCATGCTACCTTGTGGTCTGTTCCCTGCATGAGTTCTGCAGGTATTTCCAGCTTTGACATTAACGCTACATATAAATTGCATATAATGCTTTTCAATTTCAATAGATGACAGAAAGATTTTGTCATGAGAATGTCAACAGAGCGAAATTTTAAATAAATACCGCTACCTATTTTAGTTGGAAAGTAAAGGACCAATCATCGAGACTCATTTTCACTTCGATAATTGCGTTAGTTATGCGAAAACGATGCGAGTCGTTGATATTCGGTAACTATTAAGGATCTATGGGTGTGACTAGGTCCAAACGGCTGCAGTAACGAAATGTCTATTTTAACCTACGATGACCTACATGGTCTTAAACTTGAAAATAAAATTGTTCAATCTGCATGGAAAAACGTATGATCACCTCTGTACCGTTTTCCGCATCGTGTAATTGCATCTTAAGTTCAGACAAATAGGATTTTCCTTAAAGACCATGTGCAAACCTGACAGAAATCCCAATTCCCAGACTAAAAATGTATTCGCAATACCAGGCAGGAACTATAAATTTTTTGGTTCGTGCATTTTCTATCAAATTTTGTAAGTTTCGCCCCATAGCGCAACTTATGATGTAAGGAGATAGAATGAAAAATTACGTTGCTTAGATAGAAGTTCGCAAGATAATGGAAGATAAAATAAAAAGATTTAGTTTGTTGCAAAACAACTTTGTTAAGTTCAGTCTTCATTAACAGATTCCTCCACCAGTTTCTGGGATCTAGAACAAAAGACGTCGATCACATTAACCACTCAGCCAACTGGTTGGTCAAGTGGTTAAAATTGTTTAACGACTCCTCTATCTTGCCGTTTTCTGAACATTTAGAAGTAGCCCTGAGCTACTTAAGTAAATTGTAGGGCTGAATTATCTAGCGAAAAAGTTTTCACTGCAGTTTTGTTTAATTTAAGTTAAAATCATGCAGTATTCCTAAATTTTTAGCATTTCCAAACTTGACGGACCAGAATTCTGCTTTAAAGAATTGTATTTAACTAACACAAAGCAAAACTTCTTGCAGAAGTAAAATAAGTTGGTAGATCATACAAAAAGAACAGGGGTATTCGCATTTTAATTTTGCCGAGGTCTAAAGCAATCACTAGACATCAAACTTGGTCACCCACATACAGCTCCATACAACTTAGGTTATGATATTAAAGTTTTCAAAAGGGCAACAGGGGAATGAGTTTCAAGCTCTCACAAATCATATTTTCAAAGCACTCCACCTGTTTTCTTATAAACCACGCGAAATTTTGATGTTCCGAGTACAATTTCTGGCAACTTCTAATCTAAAGCAATAGGTACCGAAAATTAGCCAGCCACGTTCGTCTTGCACACAAGGTTTAAACTATACTGCTTGCATATGATTCTCAAGTAAATGCTGCGACGTTTTCGAATGAAGAAAAAAAAATTATCACTACTAAGGTTCTTTAGGTCTTGGAAAACAAGATTGGCATTGATATAATGATATTGATTGATAAATCACATCTGATCCGAGCCATAATTGGTTGATTTGATTGGTTGATATAATGATATTGATTGATAAGTCACAACTGATCCGAGTCATGGTATTATAAATTCCACCTGTAGCTTAAACCCTGCAAAAGAGACAGATACTGTCAACATTTACCTAATGCTAGGTTCAGATGTATAAAATTTTCCTTGAAGGTTGAAAGGAAATCTTTAGAGGCTGAAGGGAAATCTGTTCGAATGTAAAGAGATATTTGTCTCTAATTCCTATTGCGAATCCTAAAGCAAGAATTTTGAAAAACTAAAACATGTCCTCAGGCAATGCTGATTCTGGACCAAAACAATTAAATCCACTTACGCTGCATTTTTTAGGTGTGTTCTAGTTGCCTGGCTTTTCTCAGTTATTTCCCTATTATAACCCATGTCATACACAAAGTTGTGAGTAAGACAAGGAAAAAAAAGAGAAAAAATGAAGTAAAATACACTACAATGAAATTAACCGAACAGACGGACCAAAGGATGATGAGGCGAAAAACGACAAAAAGATGAATCCGAAAGCCTTCCTTGCAGCAAAGCCAACTTTGCTGTTATATCGAGAACTTAAAACTTACAAATTATTTTTCCATTACTATGCCAAGGGAGGGGGGAAGATAAAGTAGAATTTGCAAAATCTGAAATAAAAAGACCGGATATGTTTAACGTCTTTCTTCTTTAAAAGGGGAAAGACAAGAAAGGTAAAGGACAGAATGATCACAAAAAGTAGAATATAGCCTACTCAGTTCTCGTCTGTTATACTTCCCTCGATTGGCAGCAATCTTAGAAAAACCAATTTGAATTTCCTTTTTAACATCACGAACAGTGTACTGGCGAAGGCTAGAAATTGATTTAGTAACAGTGATACCCAACCATCGAAAAACAGGAACAGACGGTAAAAAAAAAACCACGACGAACTAAGGGAACATTAGAGGAAGTTGAACCATTAAAAACTAGAAACTCACAATTCTCAACATTAACAAAAAGACCAATTTTAGAAAATAAACGGAAAACTTTCTGAAATCTTAATAATATAATAATTTTTTTATAATCTCTTTACAATCTGATTCCTTTTGAAGAAACATTAAGTTTTTCCTTTCGTAATATTGAAAATTCTATCAACCTTATAAGATCGAGTTGAAAAAAAGAACAACTCAAAATCCTCTCGCGCTTTAAAGAAAAGCTTCTTGGAATCCTTTAACTCCTTAAAGTACATCTTCAAACCTCACTTCTGATCAAAATTATCTTTATTTAATCTGTTCTTGAAGCTCATTCCAACGTTTTGGCCTAATATCTACCGTAAGATAAGTCATTGATTAATTTTTATCAATCAGTAACAATTCCTTCTCATATCCTTAAGATTTAATGAGAAAAGAAAATTGTTCTCTTTGAAAGGAAAAAAAGGATGAATTATCGTTGGTACGAGGAAAAATTACGAGCTGAACCTTTTCATTGGAGCTGGAATGCCTAGAAGCAACTAAATACTCACCCCATCAAAGTCAGTAGTCTATTCAGTGTCGGAGTGTGAGCTGTCCGGTTCAGCACAACAAGGATCTTCTTTATTACAAACTGCCTCTCCCCATTTGATAGCCTTATCCAGTAGATTACTTGGAATAGTCCAGGAAGCGGCTTTACCAACTAACTGTTTGGTCATCATCAATGCACTAACTGTCCCGGTGTTCAGCTTGTTACGCAGTCTCGTTTTGATATAGGTGACAGGAAAGAGAACAGTCGCTTTGCAGCAGTGCTTGTATGGGGAATACAACATAGGTGCAATATAAAGGTCGACAGATCAGCAAACTTTTTTCGCCAATACTGTTCTTTAGATGCAAAATACTCTTCGAGAAACCAGATGGTTGGTCGACAAGATCTTGACCAAGATCAGCTCGGCTCAACCTGAGCTCTTGCAGCTGAAGGTCAATGCTTTCTCTCTTGCGTTCTACAATCGTTGCATCGCTTCCCAGAAGCGTAGAAAAGTGCACGAGAATGCGAATAATGAACACCTCTTCAGATCCGAGTACAACGCAGGGATCCGAAATCTTAAGATCAGACAAAATTGGATGCTCCCAGGTTATTCTTTGTCTCATCTGCTTGCAGAACCTCAGACAGTTGACCATAAAGGCTTTGAGTGAGTCCTCAGCAAACCTTGATCCGCGTTCCTCCAGATAACATTCGGTATTGGTGCCTAATTTCGTGTAATCCAGTTCAAAATAGTTCGCGGGAACCAGATCTATGGAGAAGGGTGATTTCACTACCAGTATCAGGCGTTTTAATATGAACATTTGGAGTAATATTGCGTACGTCGTAATGAAGTTGCTCACTAGCCTACGGATTCTTGTGTCACTGCTCTGAAAGTTAGTGTTTAGGGAGTTGGAAATCACAAGAACGTGGGCAAGAAAATAGAGAGAGGCCTTCGTGACAGGATTGTTTAAAGCTTTGTATATTTTGAGTGTCTTCTCCTTGCTCGCATTGTCTGCAGTGCCTTCACCTAACGCGTGACAACCGTAAAACAATAACAAGGCATTCCAGGTTTCTAATAGCCGTCTGATGGGTGCTTCAAAGCTGAGCCATCTCGCAGAAACCACCGATAGCAACTGTTTCACTTCAATTTTAGCGAACTTCTGGTGGTCATGAAGTTCTCCAATCCTCTTTGGAATATGGGTAATGTAGTGTATTATATCATGCACAAAAGACTCTAACCAGTCTGGAAAGGTTTTAGATGCTGCTGAACCAGCAGCTTAAAAGACTTATAAAATAAGCTTAAAAAACACTTTTTACAATCTAATAACAGACAGATAATTTCTGCAAATTGGTTTATACAGGGAAAAAATTCAATAATATTAAAGCCTTTTCACTCCCACCTATCGTCTTTTTCAATTCAATTAAAAATGGTTGTTTAAAAATGGCCATATCTGTCATTTGTGATTAATGTGATGAACCTTTAGATTTATGATACATAGATTTCGTCTCAAAATCACTAAAAATAATTTGAAAATGTGAGCTCTACAAAATTCAACATTTAGCAGAATATTAGGTCATATTAGGAGCCTTTAGCACAAAAACCTGTGACTTTCTACCATTCAGCGGCAAAAACCTGTGAACCTGTGGCCATCAAAAAAACCTGTGAAGTTTCACAGGAAACCTGTGACTGTGGCAACACAGAGGAGTAGTCGAAAACTGCTTTTCCATGGACTACTCAAATTCTTGCCTCTAGGGTATTTTTAGTGAATAATGAGTACTATTCGATTTACAATTCAGTAGTCGATGGAAAACACCTATTGTTCAAAACGGCGATCATAGGCTACATGAAAAATACTAAATTTTGTTGAGGAGTGCTATCCTATCCAAAGAAGTAAGATATGAGGGACTTTAACATCATTGAAAACATTCATGATGTACATGATGCATTAGGGGTGTCACTGGTGCACTATCTATTCCAAGGGGATAGACCTAGAGTCTAGAAACTTCAATCAAAAAAGAGGAAGTTAATCTTTTTGCTCAATATCTTACAGAAATAGAAAGTGACAAACATGCTGCATCATGTACATAGTCCGCCTCACTTCATAATAAAAATTAAAAATTCCTTGCTTAGCCTACATATAATTCAGGTTAGCTTATTTATTTGTCATTAAAGGAGGGGGAGAAATGGGTAAAGCACATTAGTAATGCAAATGAATATTATCTTTGAGTTCAGGGCAATATAGGCTAATGATTCTAAAGGAAATAGACTATAAAGGTAAATATTTTCACTTTGGAGCAAAACTTTAGGTCTGCATTGATCTCTCGTACTAATTACCAATGTTGGAAATTTAATTTTTTTTTTTTATCTACCAGTGAACATCCAGCAAAAAAGATCCAACATAGAAAATTGTTTCAAAAATAGCCAAAAAGAAGAGCAATGGTACGTTTGATCCATTCACTCATACATGCTTCAAAATTTGTCCTAATTTATCTTTGCTGATACCATTTTACATTTAGAGATGTTCTGTGGAAGTTATCAGGACCCCCGCAGTACCTGGGGGGGAAATAGGTTATGAATTTTGTCATTTGTTTACATATAGTATTTGTCATTTGGAACTAAAGACATTTTTTCGGGAAGGGGAAATGTGAGAATTTTCCATGGGCAGGGGAAGTTTCCGGAGATGGAATTTCAAGCAAGAATTTTTAAAAGGAGAAATCTTCCAGAACTCCTATAGAAATTTAACTTAGTTTCTCTTTGCCAACTCAATTTTACCTGTAGATTTTCCAGGGGATTTTTCCTTTGGAAATTTTCAGAGGTGTTAAAATAGCCTTGAGGATTTTTTCTTGGTGGGTTGGGGATCTCTCGGGGGAGATGTTCTCCATGGATGAGTTTTCTTTGGGAGCAATTTTCCGAAAAAGAAAAATTTTCCATCGGGGAATCGTCCGCTGGAGAAACTTTCCATTGGGAAGATGGAAGTTCCAAGAAAAATTTCTCAAAGAGGGGTTTTTCCGGCATGATTTAAAAAAGGATTAGAAATTAAATGAAAAGTGTTTTTTCAAATGAAAGTAGGCAAAAGAGATTTTTCTAAGCAAAAATTCCACAAGAATATTTCTGGAAGGAAATTTAAGCAGCAATGGATTTTTCCTGGGGGAGGATGATTTTACGCAGGAGGAAACTTCAATGGAGTAAGTCTCGTTGGGGCAATTTTTCACGGAGGAGAGAGGCGGATTTCCCTGCATTATTTGAAAACGATCGGAAATTAGATAAAAAAAAGTAGTTTTTTCAGCTGAAACAGGGGATCAATATTAAAACTTAAAATGAAAAGGAATTTTGTCTCATATGAGGGGATTTACCCCATTCTCATTACATCGCTCCTTGCACCAGGGTTTGAATTTTTAACCCAATTCTTTAAGAACAACTCCTAAAACATATGGGTGATTTAATTAGAATAACAAGTTTTTTAAAAGACTTATAAATGTATACGAGGGGCAACCCCCTCACATACGGAATAGATTCTGTTCGTTTTAGCTTTAATGCTGATCCTTACTGTCAGTTGATAAAACTTTTATTTTATATCTTTTTTATATCACTAAAAGGTAGATTCAATTCTTAGGGATAAACTTTGACATGTTGCTGATTTTGAATAGCCAAAAGTGGCCAGTAGGTTATGTTTCTTTTTCCAGAGCTTAAGGGATTTCAAATGCGAATTTCTATGACATTTATTTATGTAATCGAAATTTTTATTCATTGTTTGATTTAATATTATTCTAACATAGAATTTTAGGTAGGAAACTTTTTTAGACTAAATTCCACTCTCTATCTAATTGGATCTCTAAGGAAAATGAATTAGATCTAATCTAACGAAGGAATTCGGAATAAGATTTAACGGGAAATGAATTATATATTACCAAAGTTTACAAACTATTAGGTTGGCCCTCACCCTTTTTTTTAATCTGGAAAGAAATTTGTGCAGAAGACCTGAGATATGGTGTTATATAGAAAATGACAGGTGAAAACGGAAAAGGCTAGCAAAAATTCATTAAAATGACCATGACTATGTTTTAACAAGAATTGCCATGTTAGAGGTAACAAAACGTAAAAAGAGGTAACAAAACGTAAAAAAATATCCAGATGGGCAGGTCAAGTGGAATCAAAATCAGACTGCCAGTCATGAGTTTTTCAACTGACTACGTTCACAGCACTATAAAGAATATCCTGGATCCTAGCACTGCAATCAATAAAAGTTGCAGTAGCCTCTAATATAATATTTTATATAAATGTTTTCATGTAATATAAATCCTATTTTTTAATAGTAGTTTCATTTTTTGTGTAGACGTAAGTGATTGAAATAAAAAAAATTATATTTTTTAGTGTATTCAAGTTTAAATTTTTTTTACATTGTTTTGAAGTTAAGTACAGCAAGTTTCCAATGTTTTTTTTGTACTATTTAATTTTAAATTGTTTAATTTAGCTTTTAGCTTTTATTGTTTAATGTACCCAGAGCAAGAAAATGAAAGAAATTATACCGTGAATCCATCTTAGGCTAGGTTTCACATGAAAACAGGGATTTTCAAAGACATTTTTTAACTGTTTAAAAAATATAAAGTTTGTAGGCTAGTACCACAGTTTTGTCAATGTTGCCAAGCTGGAGAGTACAAAAAATTAAGCAAAACAAAGAAGTTAAATTTGAAAGTGCCATTTGTCGAGAAAACTTTTAGCATTAAGAATCTGTAGAGTCCTAAAGACAACTAAAGCTTCAAAAGAAAACTTCTCTTTCCTATTCTGCTCATAACAATATATTTGGTTCTAATGTTTTCCGCGCCCTATGTTTTTCTATTTATTTTTTATATGGTAAACCTATCACCAAAAACTGTAAATATTCATTAAGTCTCTTTTATTAAAAATTGAATTCTTTATTTTCTCCTATTTTTTAGAGATAAATGTGGTAATGAAGCTTCCACTGAACCAGTTTCCATAATGGGATTCTCTTTTTACTGTCTTTGAAGTCGATTTGACAAAAATGTAGGAAAATAAATGTTGAAAAGAATTAAAAAGCCACAGCGAGGTTGATATTCTGCTAGTGTAAAAGAAACAACTAAAGAAAAAGTAAAGCTTTCCGCATACTCTGTAGAATGCTTCTATTAGTCAGATTTTCATGGTTATTCTCTTTTGAGTCTATGTATTTGATAAGGTTCCAAAATATGCAAACTCTTAAAAATAAAATCACTATATCAGAGACTAAAATGAGATGAGAGCCTTAGCTGTACAGTATTGCTCATAAATTGTGAAAACTTGACTATAAATTATAAGGAATAAATCGAATTATATTATGATATAAAAACTTAACAAGAATAGAAAAAGAAAGGGATAATATTAATTTACAATATACATTGCAAAATAAAAAACCATGAAGAATTTAGAAGAGCCCTAAAGGTATACAGTTGTAAGGTTGCCCCTTACTTACAGGGCTAATAAATTTGGTAGCGTGATACAAACTGAGGCGTTGGGTAAGAAATCGGTACTCAGAATTCAGTGACAACTGATTTTATTTATAAAAGAAGATAAAAAGAAAAATATTCTAATTCTGTTTATGTTGAATACTTCCACACCTCTTCTAGGTCTAAGATCTAATGATCTATTTCTTCAAGTCCACCATTGTTTACCGAAAAGAAAAGATTAAATTAATCCGAAGCTAACGAATGTTTCTACTTAAAAAGGTTACACTTGAACAGCTAGTCAAGGCTTGAGTTCTGGGTTATTAAAATCCTTTAGTTGAAGCTATTTTGAGCTAAGCTAAGAATAACCGTACTTGCTTTTAATTCAAATTTTCATTAACCCAAACCAAGAGATTCTCTTATTATAACTTGAAAGAGCTGTGTATTGTTTGGAACTTTATTAAGCTTTAACTTTAGGAGGGAAAGCTTAATTGAAAATATCTGGACATAAGGGTTTGGAAATTCTTACGTTGATAATATTGTTCCCTTTTCCCTTAAACCTACCTGCATAAACATTAAGGCCACCTTTGTATAAACATATAGTACAGGGTTAACGAAATGAAAGAATGATTAAAAAGGGAACGGTGTTCCTCTTCGTATAAACGTCTGAAGATTGCACAAAGCGGGGGGGGGTGGTGTTAATTAATGTTATTGTCCGATAATTCCAATTTTTGGACATAAGGTCTTTATAAAGTCAAGCTAAGCCTCAAGAGACTCTATGCTGACAAGGGAAGCACAAATGGCTCTCCTAGCCTTCTCTTCTTGGCTAAGGTTTCCTTTCCTCTTTAAACCCTCAGTTATTCAAAGGTTAAATTTCCGAGAAGAAATTTAATTAGGCTTATTCTAACCTTAAAATGCTGTTTTGTCCAAATGGGTCAAGCCTTTGCTAAGTGAAATATATTAACTGAAATACCAACCACCAAATGAATAAAACCTAATAAGAGTCTTAAGATATTTCCACCTCTAATCAATTTTAATTAGATTACACATCCTTATATTAATCACGAAGGACCTCAGGATTACATCACTATTAGTAAGATTCAAAACCCTCTATAAATCTATTGGCAACCCTCAAAGGGGAATTTTCGCCCTAATTACAGTTTATGTGGCTTAAATGAAAGTACTAAATTAATTCAAAGTAGGATCTTGATTTAATCCCAGTGACAGAAATCTCTCTGAAGTTTGTTTCTTTATTTTAGTGTTATTCTCAAAGGAAATTCATGCAGGCTAGTAGTAGCTTTTTATCCTAATTCATAAAGAAAACACTTTCTCATATTCCTTGGTTCCGAGGCAAAACTACCCCGATTTGTCTCTCATCCTTAACTTATATTCTTTTTGCTACTTGATCCATTTACCGACCTTCCCTCCCTCCTAGCCAATCAACCCCCTTTTGTCAAAAGTAGTTTCTTTCCAGTCTTTCAAGGACTTGCAAAACTAGTCTAAATTAGGTCTTAACATATCACGGGTTCAAAGTTCGTTTGATTCTTGGACAAAGAGTGTCACTACAATATTTATGACTAGTTACGCAAAGAGAAGTTATTTTCAAATTCAAGCTAATTTGAAATTGTCGCTATATTTCTGATCTATGAAGCGAAAGGGAATTCCAAGCTTTAATAAAATTGAGTTACGAAATTTACACAAAATAAGGCCTCCTTACAATCTCCCCCACTTAAAATCTTAGTATAATTTTTGTTTTAAAAGGAATAAACAAAAGGAAACACAAATTTACTAAGATCTAGTGTAACTCAATTTTTCCTTATACTACTTCTAAATTTAATCCCTGAGACTTTTGGTCTCTATAACCTGTATATAAATTTCTTAATTTTCTGAATATCAGTCCTACTGAAAGAAATCCTATTATATATATAAAGAGTGTAAAAATGTTATACGTTGATGTCCAATATGTTTGCTATTGCGCTGCCTATGATTGAGCCACAGGTACGGAACGGCAAAGAAAAAGTATTTTCATTTGCATTCAATTCACCCGAATCCAAGCCCCATCCCCTTTACCTTGATATAACGTAAGCTTTCTACCTTCTCTTTTTCAATTTGGCATTATTTGTACTTTAATAGTATAATCGTTATTACGTCCTGTGCAACTTTAGCAATAATTACAAAGAAAATACAAGAAATATTTAAAATTCCCACATTTTTTTGTCTATTTAATTAACTAAAAAGCGAACAAGAGCTTTTTAATGAATTAAAAAGCGAATTCTATTATTTAATGCCCAACCAAAACTGTCGAAAACTTTGAACTATGTATTTGACAGGTTAGGGGGCTTCTAATCACTTTAATCTTTAAGTTTTCAAAATTGGGAAATTGATAATGTTACATGTGACGAAAAGATGTAGCCTTATCTTTATTTTATGTTTTAAAGAGAAAACACCAATCGAAAAACAGGTTTTTAAAAGCTCTTTTTGAAAAAACATCCTTTTTCACCTTTTCAATGGGTAATTAGCTTTCAGTTATGTCCGCAAAACACTAAATAAAAATAGCGCTTCAGGGTTAGTGAGTACATATAAGGCTCCCAAACATTCCACATAAAAATGTAACTACTTCGCCATCTATAACGTGTCTTAACGGCTAGAATTGTAGTTTGGGATAATTCTATGCGTGTTTCTTATGCAGTCCTATTAAAAGAAATAAAATTCAAATAAACAAGGACCTTTTAAGAGGATGGAGACAGCCCGTTAAGGTTCTCCAGATACTTTGGCTATTGCTATAAATGTAGGGGACTTTCTGATCGACAGAGATTAAAAATTAAGCACCCAGACCACCATTGAAAGAGTCGTAACTTCAATTTACACAATTTAGAAACACCAAAATGACTCATCAGTGTGGGCTTCGCGGCGTATGTTCGTTGAAGCATATATTTTACAATTTTAAAACTTTTCAATTTTTTTTAGCTTATCCCAGTACAAACTTGTTTGAAGCCTGCACACCGACGAAAGTTCCTTCTCTGTTTCATCCTGTTCAAAGCTTCTACTTCAGTGAATTCGAAAAAAATCCCCAAGGATTTCCCGGTTATTTTCATAATCTTTTTTCTGCTTAAACTGGTACATCTTGCTTTTCTCTTGGCTGTTTCCGACTACTTAGTGAGGCTATTCACATAATACTGTATTTTCCATGGTAGCGAACCGATTTTTATTCATAGGGAGCTGTAGTTCGTTCTTCTCCATACAAATCGGGGTCCTAGAACGCAGTCTATGCTACAATATAGAACAGTAAATGTGGTATGTATTTGTTAATCGTTATTGTTGGGAACATAAATATTAAGATTAAAAATTAAAATTTAAAGAAAAATTGCTCTATATCTAACGATAATGGATTCTTTGAGGTTTTCTATGAGTTTGTTAGAGAGATCTAATTTAGTTGTACTTTTACACATTCTCTGCTCGTACTGTGTCAACGCTGTAACGTTGCTTTAATAAAGAGCCGACATCACATTAGAGCTTAGAATTAGGGGAGAGGGACGATAGGGGGCTAGATTGTTTTTGTGGAACGATTATTGTTCGATTAAGTGATAGTGTGGAACTTAGATCTGCGCAAAATGAAGTCATTGGGTTAATTGGAAGAGGTTATGTTAACTCAATTCATTAAAACAAGGCATGTGCACTATCTCAGGAACAGTCTAGGGAATTCCATTCAAACTTTCAGTGAGTGACGGGCTGGGATAAGGTGACTTCGATTTTTTTTTACTTTTGGAAAGAATTAGTGGGATTGAAAACAAATTGCATCGTTGATCTTCCTAAGAACTCTTGCTTTATGAGTCATCATGGGATTTTTTTTCAAGGGAAAGTAGTAAGGCAAATCAAAAACCATTTCCTAAAATCAGAATACAAAATGCTGTGACCATAGGATACCGAAAAGGGTTAGGGGATTGATTTAAAACTTTCAGGGGAAAACTTCCCTCTCCTAGATTTAAAACTTCGTTCAAGGCTATTAAATTCTGGATACAGTGGCCATGATATCCAACTAGTTTTGTAAATACTCGAACATTTTTTTTAGATGGGCCTTGAATAACTGATAATTCCCAGAACCTTGTTCGTCGACATTTTAATGACTCTACCTCATGGTTGCCAATTTGCCACTTTTCGTTTGAAATGCACTCTTTTTCACCTTATACGGGATGTAGTAGAGTGAAAATCACTTTTTATAGTTGGCGGTTTTCATTCGCCTGAACGTTGCTAGTTGGTAACTATATCACAATTGCAATTAACCTTAAAATCATGGTTGCCAACTTGCACACTTTTCGTTTTAAATGGTGTGCCCTTTTTTACCTCAGAGGGTATGCGCTCGAAAATTTTTTGACTTGCACTCTTTTTCAGCAAACATCACTCTTTTTTTGCCTTGATTTGCACTCTTTTCAGACGTTGGGAGTTGGCAACCCTGCTCCACCCCCAACCGTGTGTTCCAAGAGCCGTGCTTGTGCATCGTTAAACCCACAAAGAACTTCAAGCTTCTGAGGACACGGTCCATGAGCCTCTGGAATTTTTCACTTTCTGCTTGGATCCCAAATAGCATTATGAAAAATCTGGGTAGACCATTTGGTGTCACAAATGCTGGCTTGTGCAGATCATTAGGTTGCATTTTTATCTGCAAGGACTCTCGAGTGAATTCCAGCTTGCTGATAAACTTGGGGGTTCCCATTCCCTCAAGAATCTCATCCGTGCGAGGTAGTGGGTAGCAATTCTGCCTTGAAGTTTTATTGAGCTCCCGATAGTTGGCACAAAACTTCACTGTCCCATCTGGCTTTGATACCAGTACTATCTCAATCTGTGACGCATAATTACTCTCTGAAGATCTTATTATGTCTTCTTCCAACATCTTTGCCACTTCAGTTTCCACCAGGTGTCATTTCATGCTGGAACTCGGTATGGTTATTTCTGCACTGGTGGGTTACTGCAGGTATCGATCTCGAGCATCACTGCGTCGATTTCCCCAGGTCTGTCCAAGAGGGCTGTTATGTATGTATATTTTCAAGATTACAGTCAATTCCTTTTTATGGCCATGATTCAAACTTCCATTGATGGATGTCTGGATGATTTTCTCGAAGTCTCCGTCATTTACTGCACTCTTATAGTCCATAATCTCTTCCAGACCTGTGTTACTGTAGTTGCCTGATTTAATAGATAAGATTTCGTTTGGATTTGCCCTGTGTTACTTTCTAAGAAGGTTTATGTGGAGAAGTTTCGACTTCTTTTTCCCCTCGTAAAATTTCACCACGTAATCCTAGCTCCCGACTTTCTTCAGGATCTTGTACGGGTCTTGTCACTTCATCTGAAGTTTTCTGTATACACACGGTAAGAGAACCAGCACCGCCTCTCCTACTTCAAACTCTCTCGGCTTCTGGTTGTAATTGTACCAGGTCTTCTGTAGTTCCTGACTTGACAATGACTTGACTATTTTGTTCCTGAATATTGACTAGGTAACTGACTACTGATTCAGACGCATGTTTTTCTCCTCCTCGCACACCTTTCGCAACATATCTGCTGCCTATTGATCAACTCAAATGGTGAAAAACTCGTCAAAGCTTGTTTGTCTCCCTGCAAGCGAACAAAAGATATGGAAGATACTAATCCCACTTTTTCACCTCGTCTCTTAAGAATTTCCTTAGCAAATGTACTTTAGTCCCATTTACCCTCTCAGCCAATCTATCCGTCTTTGGGTGGTAAACGCTGGAACGGAGGGGCTTAATGCCAAGAGCCACGTGAATTTTTTGCATCGCTTGGGAGATGAGGTCACTTCCGCTATCGGTCAGGATCTCTGAAGGTATTCCCGCTCGGGAGAAAAAATTGATCAATTTGTCAGCTATCTCCTGTGTCTGGTTACATTGTCACTTATCACTAGGATACACTTAAAACCCGTTTCACTACGCTCTAGAGGTCCCATCAGATTTATTCCTATTCTGTTGGAAGAAGTTTTAATGATCGGGAGTGGTTTTAATGGCACCTTCTCTGTCTGGTGTTTTCTGGCTGTCATCTGACAGTCGTGACACTGTTGTCAATGTTTTGCTAAATAAACATTCAGCCAAAATAATTTTTCCAGAATCTTGTCAATATATTGTTGCCTGCCCATATAGCCTCCCATAGGTGAATTATGGGCCAGTTTCAGCACCTCTGTCCTATAGACTATAGGAACCACTAATTGTCACATAAGCTCGTCCTGATTTTTATCCTTGCCAACTCAATAAAGGATTTCTTCTTTTACAGTGAAATCTCTTGCCTCTCTAGATTCAGCCTTCGTCCAAACCCAGAATTCTTGCAAGCTTTCGTCCATCCTTTGCAACTCGGGAATATCCTTTCCTTTCCATACATGTTTCTTCTGAGACTCCTTGCCATCTGACTTGCTTTGAGACGTGGCCTTTCTTTCCTTACGTTTCTCCCTACCCCCAACCCTTCCGTGCATTTTCTTCTCCAGAAAACACTGAGCCGCTGAAGTTGAACTGCCGTGTCTCTGAAATATCTGTTTGTGACTCACCCTCCCTGCTTTCTCTGGCCATCGTCGTCACAAACACCTCAACTTTGTCACTTTCAATGGTATGAAGCCACACGAAACCGTGTAAGTATAAAGTCAACTGGATAATTTAATGATTTATCATTTTTTGATTGTCAAATGATTAGAATTGAAGCGCTAAGAGTAGAAGTAGTTGTATTATTAGTAGTAGTGTAATTATTAGCAACATTAGCTGTTGCGGTATGCACAAATTGCCTGTTCTTCAGTTTAATATCCCACTGAATATCCCAATCCCGCCCTGGAAGTTTCAAATTAGCTCATTAAGCTGTTTCTAAGATATTGCTGATAGTTGACAGTAGATATGCACACATTTGTTGATAGATATAAGTAGAGAAGACCCTAGTACTCCCACGCCCACACCATATATGGGCATAGAGTCGCTAGGGAGAACACCTGTGCCGTCAGTCCGACGGGGGCACCATATATGGGCATGGAATCCCCGAGAGCAGCTCTTGTAGTTTTTATGCAGCTGGTTTTTCATGTAGAAAGGCTTCTTTTAGAAGTTTTTCTAAATGGTCTAAATCTCTTATTTTGGGAATATCTAAACTTGTTGCGAATCTTTGTATCTCTCCTCTTGCATAACAGATAGCTTGATTTATCATAGCAATATAATCTTTCCCTAAACTCCTCTGTATTTGTTTAAGTGTGATAATCCATGAATGGATTTCATTTGGATATGTTAGTAACGGGATGGGAGGCGCTTGCTCCACAAATAGGCTTTGAAGCCTACTTGTGACTGTGGCATCTCTATACTGCCCCTCTAGAGCGTTTATTCTAGACTGCTTATCTTGTAGTGCAATTTCTAAATCTTTGATTTTGTTTTCATTTGAACTCATGATTGTTCTATCCTTATAAACTCTTAATGTGGGAAACGTTTTGAACTTTTAAATTGTTTCAAACTACTAAAATGAGTTAGTTTATAATTTGCATAAGAATTAGCTCAATGTCTTGATGTAAATTAACCCTCAAGGCTAATAGTATGCTTACTCCTTTGAAGATGATTTAACTATGACACTAGTGTTAAAAAGGATTTAAGCAAGCTACAGATGATACGGACAATAGAACTTGTAGCAAAGAGAAAGAAAAGGAGAAGAAAGAAAGAATCTTAGGGAGATAAAAGATAAAAGTCTGTCTGAGCTTCCCCCTTAGGTTAAAATTTCCTTTAATATACACTTTTTCAAACTTTTCTGTCTTGGATAGGTTTGGAAAACTGAACACACACCTTCTTGTGAGGAACAGAGGACTAAATTCTAACAAATTTTATGAATTTAATCAATCCTCCCCCACTTACACGAAAGTTGCACCGAACTTGAGTACCGCTGGCACCATTTGTAAAGTTGCCCCTACTAACAGGGCTAATAAATTTGGTAGCGTGATACAAACTGAGGCGTTGGGTAAGAATCGGTACTCAGAATTCAGTGACAACTGATTTTATTTGTAAAATAAGATAAAATGAAAAATATTTTAATTCTATCTATGTTGGCTATTTCCAAACCTCTTCTAAGGTCAAATGATCTACTTGTTCAAATCCACCAATGTATACCGAAAAGAAAAAGATTAAGTTAATCCTAAGCTAACGAATGTTTCAATTTAAAGGGGTTACACTTGAACAGCTAGTCAAGGCTTGAGTTCTGGGTTATAAAAATCCTTTAGTTCAAGCTATTTTTGAGCTAAGCTAAGAATAACCGTACTTGCTTTTAATTCCAATTTTCATTAACCTAAACCAAGAGATTCTCTTATTATTTCTTGAAAGGGCTGTGTGTTGTTTGGACCTTTATTAAGCTTTAACTTTAGCAGGGAAACTGGACATAAAGGTTTAGAGATTCTTAAGCTGATAATTTTGTTCCCCTTTTTCCCCTGACCTTCCTGTATAAACATTAAGGTTACTCTTGTATAAACAAGCAGTACGGGGTTAACGAAATGAAAGAGTGATTAAAAGGGAACGGTGTTCCTCTTCGTATAAACATCTGAGGGTTGCAAAAAGGGGGGGGGGGTGTTAATTTATGTTATTGTCCGATAATTTCAATTTTGGATATCAGGTCTTTATAAAGTCAAGCTAAGCCTCAAGGGACTCTAGGCTGAAAAAGGGGGGGGGAACCCAAATGGCTCTCTTAGCTTTCTCTCTTCTTGGTTGAGGTTTCCTTCCTTCTTTAAACCCTCAGTTATTCGAAGCTTAAATTTCTGGGAAGAAATTTAATTTGGCTTATTATAACCTAAAAAAAATGCTCTTTTGTCCAAATAGCTCAAGTCTTGACTAGATGGGAATGCTAATGAAACTATAAGTCCCAAAATCACCAATTTCTCTTATATACGTATTAAAATTATTTCCAAGTGACAGAAAGCCTTTTAGAGAATTTTTTTCTTCTTATTTTAACCTTTATCTTCAAACTTTTATCCCCAAGGAGAATTTCAGACACAGACAGTGGTAGTTTGTCGTAATTACAAAGTAAAACACTTACATTTTGTTTTTTTCCAAAAAGACTCCCGTGTTTCCGAGGCAAGACTACCCCGATTTGTCTCTCCTCCATAAGTTATATTCTTTTTGCTACTTGATCCGTTTAGCGACCTTCTCTCCCTCCTAGCCAATCAACCACCTTTTGTTAAAAGTAGTTTCTTTCTAGTCTTTCTAGGACTTACAAAACTGGTCTAAATTAGGGCTCTACATATCACGGGTTCAAAGTTCGTTTAATTCTCGGACAAAGAGTGTCACTAAAAGATTTATGGCTAGTTACGAAAAGAGAAGTTATTTCAAATTCAAGCTAATTTGAAATTGTCGCTATATTTCTGATCTATGAAGCTAAAGGGAATTCCATGCTTTAATAAAATTGAGTTACGAAATTTACACAAAATAAGGCCTCCTTACACTACCAAGGTAATTAAAGCTGCCCACCTGATCAATCTTTTCATTACCCAACGTCACCTTTTCATCTTCACTTATTCCTAGCCTTAGTGACTCAGTCTTCTTAACATTAATTTTCAAACCTATTCTAGCACCCTGATCTCGCAAAACCTTTAAAACTTTATTCATTTTGCTCACACTTTCATCTAGGGTGCTTAAATCATCAGCATAATCAAAGTCCAGGAGAATTTTTCCTCCCCATTTGATTCCGTGGTCTCCCATTGCCTTTCCTGTGCTCTTTAAGATAAAATCCATCAGAATAATCCATATAAAGGGGGATAGAACATAACCCTGCTTAACTCCTGATTTAATACAAAACCAGCTGCTAACCTCATTTCCCATATTAACCGCAGCAGTGTTATTCTCATACATATCACTAATCACTTTAACGTATTTGTCTGGTATACCATACAAGGATAAAGCCTTTACTAAAGCTCTTCTATTAACAGAATCGAACGGTTGCTCATAATCCATAAAACTGAGGACCAAAGGTATTTGAAAACTCAGGTACTTCTCAATTATTAGCCTAAGAACGAAAATTTGGTCAACACATCCTCTACCTTTTCTAAAATCGCACTGTTCTTCTCTTAAAACTTTGTCTAAGGCATCTCTCAGTCAACAGAATATAGGAAGGCAACGACAGGGAAGGCAGAAGGAAATGTAGCGATAGAAGTTTAGCCAGAAGTTTCAGCAAGTTTTCAAGTCTCCGGTAACTGGAGTCTGATTCCAATTCATGCAATGAAGTTTAACCAGCTTATGACAGCACTAAATGCACTGGTGACAGGCTTGTTGATGTATCTTGCGGCAAATAAACAGCACAAGCCACAATTAGGCCCAATTTAGTGAAGCTCATTTTTAAGCATGTTTGAGAGCACTGCAACTTCGAGTAGCTGGCTTATGGCACAGTGGGCTTCACAGTTGTATCCATTTCTTTGCGGTCCCGCACTGGAGAGGATGTCAACTTTATCGACAGATACATTTGCTGATTGTGACGCAGTTCAGACAATAAAACTTAAGACGTGCTCTGTTACAAATGAAACGTATCGTGTACGTTTCTGAAGTGGAATAAAGGACGAAAAGAAGTCCGACAAAAAAAATGGGAAGAAAGCTGGAAACCAATTTCAATAGATGGCTCAACCTGACATCGCAGAGACCGCATGTGGAGAATCTGGCGGTTACAAACACACGGCCAGCAAAAGTGTTTGTGTCATTGAAGGAAGTAGAGGCTATTTTTTAGCTTTACAATTGGAGCAGTTTACGGAGACAGTACCGTATCGCCTGCAGGTAGCCCTTCGTGACAGGCAGTTTGAGTTCTCAAGGAGACTGTTTCTATTACTGAAGCTAGTGCTTTAGCTGGTAAAACAATTAAAGATTGATTGAAGATGGGGGGGGCGCAAACCAAAGTCAGCGTCCCAGCAAGGACGGAAGGAAACAGAGGAGTTTTGACGACAAACGTGAAGGAGGTGAGGACAGTCATCAAGCGAAAGCTGAGTCTAGGGAAGGAAGCTCACGTGAGAGTTGCCAAGCAAGAAACGGAAGTACCTGCTTTGTGCGTCACGACACGTCACAACTTACGAAGAGCTCTCAGAGGAAAAGGCAGCAGCCGGAGAATACACGACAAGGTTTCGTGGCTAGGAGCCCGGAATAGGTGGATCACCAGGAACCGGAAGGGGCAGCAGTAGTGTCTCACGGGAAAGTAGACAGAGAAAATGTCGAAATGCCGTTAGACAGTGAAGTGGACATAACAGTTCTGGACCTGAGTTGGTACCAGAAGATTCTAGGTGTTGGGAGGAACTTAGAAGCTGAATATGCGTACATGGCGACACACATAAATACCCTAAGGTAATAGTGGATACATGGGTGAAACAAGCCGATACTCTACTTGTTGAACTTTTAGTCAAGGTTGCAGTCTCGGATCGGATCCCAACGAAGTTCCTAGTAGAGATAAATTTTCCCGACTTCTTAAGGTTGGAAGATTCGCAGTTTCCATCCCAGGCGTAAAGGGTCTACTGGGTTCCCGAGCCAGATTTGAACTTGGCAGTAGACACGTAGCGAGTGGTACTTCGCTGCTGCCTGAGTCGGTGGCAGTTCTTGTGGATGCACGAAAGTGGTGGCAGTGCTCACTTTTCTGTGAAAGATTAGCTTTCTGGCAGTGTCCAGGTTCGAAACATCAGGGCAACCGAACAGTATCAACAATGCTCGCTCTCCTGC
>CM051275.1:35553261-35565761 GCA_027921565.1 Artemia sinica | reverse complement strand
TAAGTTTATTTTTGAATAATATTAGGAAAAAAACTCTCAAATAAAGAGTAATTAAATTGCATGCAAAATGAAACAAAATACAGCAAATTTTAAACTACAAGGATTCCTGGCGAAGAGATCAATTTGTTTAATCAAAAATATATTTAATTTTTATGCATTTAATCTTTAAAATAAATCAAACTCAAACCAAAATTACAGAAAGATTTGCTTCCATAGATCATAACAAATGTAGACTTGGTTTTATGCAATTTCCAATGCCTTAGAATAGTTTACAGAAGGCGTAGAGATACTCAAAAATCATCCTGCCTGCAGAGATGCCACGTTTGATTTCATAACGGACGGTACTAATACCCGTACAATTATTGATTTACACATTTTAAAAGCAATTAACCAGGGATTTAAGGGACAGGTACCTCAAATTAAATCCTGGTTAGGCCTGGGTATGATTTGGAAAATAATCAGAAATTAAATAAAAAAGAGTATTTCAACTGAAAGCAAGAAAAAGATCTGAAACCTATTTAAGCGGATTATTCTTTATATGAAGGGGGCTGTCTCCTCCTTAGCTCTTTACTCTTTACTTTGAATTTCGGCCCTTTTCCAAATTTTTGTAATAAAATTTTCAATTGGAAAGATAAGATTCTTGAAAACACTAAAAATACTTTTGTTTAATGAGCAAGATGTTGAGAAGGGGGCTGTCCCTATTATACACAGAGTAATTTATATTTGTTTTTAAGTTTTAAACTTTCTCCTTACTTTACTTGAAAACCCTTTTCGATTTGTTTAATTACATTTCATGAAACTGCAAAGTTTTTTGAATACAGTACTTTTATTAACGCAGAAAAAACGATCAATATTTCTATGATCTCTGTTTGAGTTTTGATGGGTAATCAAACAGTTCGTGGTAATGAACTGTAAGTACGAAGCGACCCGGCTCAATAATAACCGAACTCTAAAAAACTGAATTTTGATACCAATCGATATATCAAAGGAATTGGCTTTATTATGCTGATTCCAAATATATACGCTTCATTAAATTAGTTTAAACCCATCAAAACCTACAAGCCTGAGAAAATTTGTCTAATTTTTTATACGAAATTTCTTATATCTCTTGCTTTTTCTTTACCGATTCAACTTAGACGTGGAGATGCCCTGGGTAAATTTTTCGCCAGGATTGAATTTCTCAGAGGATATTTTTGTGGGGAGGGTGGTTTTTCCCTGGAGGTGGAGCCAGGTGTCCTGCGTTATTAAAAAAACGATCGGAAATTAAATAAAAAATCAAGTTTTTTTCAACTGAAAAGTAAGGAGCAACATTAAAACTTAAAAACGAACAGAAATTATTACATATTTGTAGGGGGTACCCCCTCCTCAACACCTGACTGTTTACGCTAAAAGTTTAAATTTTTGTCCTAATTCTTTAGAAACACGTCCTGAAACAGAAGGGGCCGTTTAATTAGAACAATAAGTAACTTTTTTAAAATGCCGAAAAAACTGTTAGCCTAAAGAGAAAATTATTGAGGAGGGGGCAATCCCCCCTCATATACGTAATAATTTCGGCTCGTTTTAAGTTTTAATGTTGCTCCTTATTTTCCAGTCGAAAAAACTTCTTTTTTTACTTAATGAAGCTTAGAGAGGAACATTTTTCTAAAGGCAAATGAAAAAAAGTATGTCAATTAAGTAAAAGTATGTAAAATGGAAAAAGTAATCAATTTAGAAAAATTACACACAAAACAATAGCCTACTCACAAAACTAAGATATAAAGTCCCAGTATTCAGTTCTGTTGAGCAATGCCGAAGCGTTGGACGGATATTTTTTTAACAATATCGACAGTTTTGGAACTTGGTTATCAAACACCAAAATGTTTAATGCCTTTACGCTCAATTCCTTATAAAAAGTAATGCATTGTCAAAGCAGTTTGTTCAAAGTGTAAAGCATTAAAACTAAGATTGATAAATCAAATAAAAATTTTTAATTCATGATTTTTAATTTTGAATACCGAAAACCATATATTTGAGAACCTTTATACTTCCATAACTGTAAAAAATTAAATCTTCTTTCAAGCGACAACTAGATAAACACAATCACTCCTGGAAAAATAAATAAATGAGATTTATATTTATCATTATACATGCCCCCCCCCCTGCGGTGCCCATGACTGAAGCCCTTTGCAACTAAACCACGTTAATTGAATCCCCGTGCAACTGAGCCCTTTTGTGACTCAATCCTCATGCAACTGAAACCCCAATGCTCAGTTTTTGAGTATTCTACACAAGAAATTCTTCTATCAAAGATGTCTCATTTTGGATAAGGGGCAATGCATTTTCTTGGTTTCAGTCTTATTTGAAGGATAGGTTAATTTCTGTTGATCCCACTTTTCTGGTCACCCTCACAAGTGAATTTTGGCCGTCCCCCAGGGATCAGTTTTTAGGGCCTGTGCTATTTTTGATTTATGTAAATGATCTTTATTATGTTGTAAAAAAGCAGAAACTTATTAATTGCTGTAGACGTTGTCATCCTGGAGCCTTCCCTGCCCATAGTGGCAACTATAGTTCGCCCATCTTCTGATGTCCTTGCTTTGTTTTTGCTGCATGACAGCACACTTGGCACTTCGGGAAACTGTGAATCAGAGCTTCGATTAAATTTGGAAAATTTGTTTGGGAGGGTAATTTTTGTGGCTTGATGCTAATTATCTTACCCTAAATTTTTTCTAAGTCCAGTTTTTTTATTTTTTCGCGTGTTTCTCAGGTTTTATCCCAGTTATCAGAAATTCACCAGCCAAAGGGATAAATTCACAGATCTAAAGATCGATATGTTCGTTTTTGGGCATTCTTGTTGATGATTAAATAAAAAAAACCAAGTTTTTTAAACTGAAAGTAAGGAGCGACATTAAAACTTAAAACGAACAGAAATTATTCCGTATATGAAGGGGGCTGTCCCCTCCTCAACGCCTCGCTCTTTACGCTAAAGTTTTTTTATTGTTTAGAAAAATAGAGTTGTGAGAAAGTCAAACTTTAGCGTAAAGAGCGAGGCGTTGAGGAGGGGACAGCCCCCTTCATATACGGAATAATTTCTGTTCGTTTTAAGTTTTAATGTCGCTCCTTACTTTCAGTTTAAAAAACTTGTTTTTTTATTTAATTTTTGAACGTTTTTGAATTAATGCAGGTTTTGATTTTGGCTCACCGTACATGAATAGTTAAAACAAATTTTGCATATTATATTTGGTTAAATGGCTTTCTCGAAACTTGTTTAATTTTATTTACGAACGTTTTTATTAGTAATAAATATACGTAACTTAGAATTAACTTACGTAACGAACTTCTATATTCAGAAAATTTAAACACGTATATTAGGGGTTCGCCCCCTAGTCAATACCCTCCTCTTTAAACTATAGTTCGAATTTTTTTTTCCAGTTCTTTAAAAATGACCTCTTAATCACAATCAGTTGATCAGTTGAAAAACTTGTTTTTTTTTATTTAATTTCTGATCTTTTTCTTTAATAATGCTGGGAAATCCGGCGACCCCTTCATAGCAATGTCCCTTCCCCCATGAAAACTTCCTTCATGGAAAAATCCTTCCATATAGCCCCCGACCCTCTCCTTCCCCCACCTACCAGAAAAAATCTCCTCTGAAAAAGTCTGTATACTTCCCAATAACCAATACTATATGTTAACATTGAGTAAAGTTCATAACTTTCAGCCCTCCCCCTGGGGACTTTGGGGGATCAAGTCATTCTAAAAGACATTTTTATCATATTTTCGACCATGCTGAACAAAATGGCTATCTCAAAATTTTGATCCGGTGACTTTGGGAAAAAAATGAGCGTGGGAGTGGGCCTAGTTGCCCTCCATTTTTTTTGGTCACTTAAAAAGGGCACTAGAACTTTTAATTTCCGTTCCAATGAGCCCTCCCACGATGTTCTAGGACCACTGGGTCGATACGATCACCCCTGGGGAAAAAAAAAAAAAAAAAAACAAACAAACAAATAAACACGCATCCGTGATCTTTCTTCTGGCAAAAAATGGAAAATTCCACATTTTTGTAGATAGGAGCTTGAAACCTCTACAGTAGGGTTCTCTGATACGCTGAATATGATGGTGTGATTTTCATTAAGGTTCTATAACTTTTAGGGGGTCTTTCCCCCTTTTTTCGAAAATCAGCCAAATTTTCTCAGGCACGTAACTTTTGATGGGTAAGCTTAAACTTAATGAAACTTATATATTTGAAATCAGAATTAAAATCTGATTCTTTTGATGTATCTATTGGTATCAAAATCCCGTTTTTTAGAGTTTCGGTTACCATTGAGCCGGGTCGCTCCTTACTTACAGTTCGTTACCACGAACTGTTTTGAAACCTATCTTTCAAACGCCACATTAATAACGTCACGTCGTATTATAAGGTATATATGAAGTATTACGGTAAGGGTATATAGGTTAAATGTGCACATTTGGGAATGAAGATCCCAATAGATTGTTATGAATACAGCTCTTAGAAACAGATTTATTTTAATTAAGAACACTTTTTAGATACCACCAAAAACATTATTCATAAAAATATTTTAATTTTTCAAGTTTTAGATAGTATAGAATGAAATTGGTCCTTACTTATTGTTCATTATCACGAACTATTTGATGTAAGTGTTTTTTCTTATATTCCTCTTACTTTTTTTCTAGGAGCAAATCTACCGTATCTCTTTGGAAAGACGAAATGGTATCGTGCACTGGGAAGTGACGGGCAATTAAAAGCAAGGGATTGGACGTCAGTCATAAAAAACGTGCTCAAGGATAACGGTATCATTTGCATTATATCTTTTTAAAAGTGGTTCATAAGCGTGAAAGGTATACAACTGCTCGTGGTAGGTGCAATGTAAAGGGATGCTCTGCTTCCTATTTTTTTAAAAATAAATAAAAATGAATCAGGTGATTACAGAGTAGAAAAAGTTTTTAGAGTTTGAATTAAAATAAACAGGCATAATACAACACACAAAAGATCAAAAGACAAAAAATCCATTAGCAGGGGTAAACCGTACCGACAAAACAAAAAGAAATTTAAGTTGAGGGTGTTTATAGTACATTTTACAAGGACAAATGTACTATTATTGACAGTGTTGATGAATGAATATGACCAGCTTGTACTCCCACCTTCATAAAAAGCTTACACAAAAGCACTTCACGAAGCAAATTCAAAAGCGAGAAAAACATTTGACACTTTTGCGTCACTTGAAATTCAAGCCAAGACTTACGTAATAGCAACTAAACCCCCAAAAGTAAAAATATGGATCAGATTTTTATACCAGGTTTTATACAACAACTATCCCGTCTTCCTTTTAGACTTTTTTTGTGCTCTGACAAACAATTGAGACTGGCAGGACTTGAGCTAAAGAAAACGAAAAATTTAGTTCTGAATTTCGATGCCACTGGGAGTATTGTCAGAAAGATTCCAGATGTGGACAAAGAATATTATTGTACAGCCTTGTCTCACCCGGCAACGGAGAAGGAAATCCTGAGATTTCTTATTTGATTGTATACTAAGTAGCCATGATCATGTAGAGATATCCTATATTATGGCTTTTTACCTGAACAAACTTCGGCAATTAACCAGACTTCAGTTACCCATAATTGTAACTGATTTTTCTTGGGCGACAATTTATGGCCTCCTTTTAGCATGCAACAGCATGAGTTTAGAGTCATATTTAGAAAAGTGTTTCAAATTTTAATGAAGGACAAAACGGCTCCATCATTCACGTCTATCACCAGGCTAGTATTATGGGTGCACATGTAGGTAAATTTACAAGTGCTTTTGTTAGAAGATCTTACAAGAAAAGAGACAATTCCGAGCTTGTAATTTTTTACCATTATTCGTATTTTGCAGCAAAAGAACCCCTTAAAGAGTTTAAATACTAGTGGGTTCGTCTTGCATATATTTTGCAAGAAGATTATATAACACCAAAGCTAAAACTGTATTTGAGGGACGTTTCTGAAGTAATACAGAAGAAGGAAGCATTAACCGATGAAACATTTTAACGCAGATTTCAGTCAGTACGAGGCTAAACTTGACGAATTGTCTCAAAATGGGCCGAAGAGCCAAAGGAATCCATTTGTTAAATATTTATGTGGTTCAAGGAGAGAAGATTCGAGTGAAGAAATTGACAGCATTATTTCTCCGTCAACCAAGAGAATAACGAATACAAAAGTGACCATGTCTTCCAAGAGCTAAACAGCTAATTGTAAATCTGTGTCCATTGTCGACAGCTGTGATGATCAATTCCAATGGTGAAGGGCTTATCGGTAAAGACAGATTAACAAACTCTTCAGTTGAAAATCATTTTAAGATTCTTAACACACCAGGTATTAAAGTAGCCTCTAGGCCAATTCACGTTTCAAACTTTGTCGACAAAGTTTATGAAAACTCCAAAAATATCACATGTATTCGACTCAGTGAGAATAGCCAGAATGAACACGTGTCTGGATATACCAAAAAAGGTAATGTTCATTTAGTATCGTCCGATAGTGAATCGAAAATCTTTAGGTTCTTTTTGTTCTTCAGAAGATGCATCAGAAGAAGAACTCATAAGGTTTCCTCTGCCAGAAACAACGCAGGAGTCCTGGTCAAAAAAGCGCAAATCCTTCAAGATAATTCAAAAATTTATCGAGAGCCTTTGGCCAAAAAATTCATATTTGATAAAAAAGTATTTGGCAGAAGAACATTCATCCCAAAATAGAAACTGCAATGAAAATAAATCGAATGTATTGGATCCAGTTGAGCGTCATATAAAAAATATGAGCCGCTACCAAAAGTAATCCAAAAGGAAAACAATACATCAAAAGTAAAAAAAAAACAAGTATAAATGAAGAAAATACAAACTACGAATCCTAAAGATAAACCAAATTTGTGCAAGAATTTCATGAAATAGACACACAACTAACAAGCTAATAATTGGACGGATCCGTACTGGCAGCCATAAAGAAACGTTACGACTGGAAGATTTGAAAACACTTATTGAATTTGAATGGCTTAGTGACAAAGTCATTGATTATTGGATTTCCGTCAAGCTTCAAGATCTAGGTCTTACAGATGCAATGAGTGTGTTCCCATTTCCTGTAGCCGATAAAATTCTTGATGGAAAGTCTATTAATTCTAGACTATTCCCAAAAAAAAATTTTATATTCACTATTCTTCAAACTGGCCACTGGAGAATTGTAATTATTGACAAAGAAAATCGATGTGCCATTTTCTTTGATTCTCTTAACCACGAAATGGAAGGTGAAAGAAAATGTTCGAGGCATGGATGATAAAAAAGGGGATGCTTGGGCATGAAGGACAAACTGGATAATTTACAGTTCCAATTCTACCGCCAGACAGACGGACACAAATGTTGAGTTATGTGTTTATCATTTTTAGGGTTCATCTTCAATTTATATGAAAAACACCCAGCAGTCACCGCTTCTAAAAATTAATGAAATGAATAAACAACGCATGGACATAATTCCAAATTTTCAAAAACAGAATGTTGCCCTTGCATACCGAATCAAGATTTTTGAATACGTTTATTTACATACTGATACAAATTATTTTCAAAAATTGTTGCCGGATTTGCGGTTTTGGTCATCCCCCGTACAAAGACTTGGTTAAAGGAAAGCAAGTACAATGGATTGGCTGCGACTCAAATGCTAACCATTGGTTCCATATAGTATGTTTTGAGAGAGAAATTGGCGAACTACCATTCAATGACGGAGAAGAGTTTTTTTTGTAGAAACGCAGATGACAAATTATTCAAATGTGGACTTTGCACACATGGTATGGAGTCATTCAGCCAGGGGGGGGGCAGGGCACCCCCCCCCTCCCCCCTCCTTGCCCCCACCTTCATGGGCGCCCATGGTAGTGTCTACAGAGTCCCGTGTTCTTGTGGTAAATTTTTACACAGGTAGAACCCATCACAAACTTGGTGAACGTTTGCATGAACACAAAAATCTCAATAGAAAACCGCCTAGGCCCTGCATATCTTTGAAAATCCTACACATTTGGCACATTTGAGGAGGCAACTTTAATATATATATTAATTTTATAACTTTAACTTATATATATATATAGTATATATATATATATTATATATATATATATATATATATATATATATTATATATATATATATATATATATATATATATATATATATATATATATATATATATATATATATATATATATATAATATATATATATATATATATATATATGTTATATATATATATATATATATATATATATATATATATATATATATATATATATATATATATATATTATAATATATATATATATATATATATATATATATATATATATATATATATATATATATATACATATTATATATATATATATAAGTTAAAGTTATAAATTAATATATATATTAAAGTTGCCTCCTCAAAATGTGCCAAATGTGAAGGATTTTCAAAGATATGCAGGGCCTAGGCGAATCAAAGTTGTTGTCATTTTTATTTTCGAATCTCAGGGACTATTCTATTGAGATTTTGTGTTCATGCAAACGTTCACCAAGTTTTTGATGGGTTCTACCTGTGTAAAATTTACCACATGAACACGGGACTCTGTAGACACTACCATGGGCGCCCATGAAGGTGGGGGCAAGGGAGGGGGGAGGGGGGGGGGGGGCGCCTGCCCCCCCTGGCTGAATGACTCCATACCATGTGTGCAAAGTCCACATTTGAATAATTTGTCATCTGCGTTTCTACAAAAAAACTCTTCTCCGTCATTGAATGGTAGTTCGCCAATTTCTCTCTCAAAACATACTATATGGAACCAATGGTTAGCATTTGAGTCGCAGCCAATCCATTGTACTTGCTTTCCTTTAACCAAGTCTTTGTACGGGGGATGACCAAAACCGCGAATCCGGCAACAATTTGAAAATAATTTGTATCAGTATGTAAATAAAAACGTATTCAAAAATCTTGATTCGGTATGCAAGGGCAACATTCTGTTTTTGAAAATTTGGAATTATGTCCATGCGTTGTTTATTCATTTCATTAATTTTTAGAAGCGGTGACTGCTGGGTGTTTTCATATAAATTGAAGATGAACTCTAAAAAATGATAAACACATAACTCCACATTTGTGTCCGTCTGTCTGGCGGTAGAATTGGAACTGTAAATTATCCAGTTTGTCTTCATGCCCAAGCATCCCCTTTTTTATCATCCATGCCTCGAACCTTTTCTTTTCACCTTCCATTTCGTGGTTAAGAGAATCAAAGAAACTGGCACATCGATTTTCTTTGTCAATAATTACCATTCTCCAGTGGCCAGTTTGAAGAATAGTGAATATAAAATTTTTTTTTGGGAATAGTCTAGAATTAATAGACTTTCCATCAAGAATTTTATCGGCTACAGGAAATGGGAACACACTCATTGCATCTGTAAGACCTAGATCTTGAAGCTTGACGGAAATCCAATAATCAATGACTTTGTCACTAAGCCATTCAAATTCAATAAGGGTTTTCAAATCTTCCAGTCGTAACGTTTTTTTATGGCTGCCAGTACGGACCGTCCAATTATTAGCTTGTTAGTTGTGTCTATTTCATGAAATTCTTGCACAAATTTGGTTTATCTTTAGGATTCGTAGTTTGTATTTTCTTCATTTATACTTGTTTTTTTTTACTTTTGATGTATTGTTTTCCTTTTGGATTACTTTTGGCAGCGGCTCATATTTTTTATATGACGGCTCAACTGGATCCAATACATTCGATTTATTTTCATTGAAGTTTCTATTTGGGATGAATGTTCTTCTGCCAAATACTTTTTTATCAAATATGAATTTTTTGGCCAAAGGCTCTCGATAAAATTTTGAATTATCTTGAAGGGATTTGCGCTTTTTTGACCAGGACTCCTGCGTTGTTTCTGGCAAAGGAAACCTTATGAGTTCTTCTTCTGATGCATCTTCTGAAGAACAAAAAGAACCTAAAGATTTCGATTCACTATCGGACGATACTAAATGAACATTACCTTTTTTGGTATATCCAGACACGTGTTCATTCTGGCTATTCTCACTGAGTCGAATACAAGTGATATTTTTGGAGTTTTCATAAACTTTGTCGACAAAGTTTGAAACGTGAATTGGCCTCTAGAGGCTACCTTTAATACCTGGTGTTTAAGAATCTTAAAATGATTTTCAACTGAAGAGTTTGTTAATCTGTCTTTACCGATAAGCCCTTCACCATTGGAATTGATCATCACAGCTGTCGACAATGGACACAGATTTACAATTAGCTGTTTAGTTCTTTGGAAGACATAGTCACTTTTGTATTCGTTATTCTCTTGGTTGACGGGAGAAATAATGCTGTCAATTTCTTCACTCGAATCTTCTCTCCTTGAACCACATAAATATTTAACAAATGGATTCCTTTGGCTCTTCGGCCCATTTTGAGACAATTCGTCAAGTTTAGCCTCGTACTGACTGAAATCTGCGTTAATGTTTCATCGGTTAATGCTTCCTTCTTCTGTATTACTTCAGAAACGTCCCTCAAATACAGTTTTAGCTTTGGTGTTATATAATCTTCTTGCAAAAATATATGCAAGACGAACCCACCAGTATTTAACTCTTTTAAGGTTCTTTTGCTGCAAAATACGAATAATGGTAAAAATTACAAGCTCGGAATTGTCTCTTTTCTTGTAAGATCTTCTAACAAAAGCACTTGTAAATTTTACCTACATGTGCACCACATAATACTAGCCTGGTGATAGACGTGAATGATGGAGCCGTTTTTGTCCTTCATTAAAATTTTGAAACACTTTTCTAAATATGACTCTAAACTCATGCTGTTGCATGCTAAAAGGAGGCCATAAATTGTCGCCCAAGAAAAATCAGTTACAATTATGGGTAACTGAAGTCTGGTTAATTGCCGAAGTTTGTTCAGGTAAAAAAGCCATAATATGGATATCTCTACATGATCATGGCTACTTAGTATACAATCAAAATAAGAAATCTCAGGATTTCCTTCTCCGTTGCCGGGTGAGACAAGGCTGTACAATAATATTCTTTTGTCCACATCTGGAATCTTTCTGACAATACTCCCAGTGGCATCGAAATTCAGAACTAAATTTTTCGTTTTCTTTAGCTCAAGTCCTGCCAGTCTCAATTGTTTGTCAGAGCACAAAAAAGTCTAAAAGGAAGACGGGATAGTTGTTGTATAAAACCTGGTAAAATCTGATCCATATTTTCACTTTTTGGGGGTTTAGTTGCTATTACGTAAGTCTTGGCTTGAATTTCAAGTGACGCAAAAGTGTCAAAATGTTTTCTCGCTTTTGAATTTGCTTCGTGAAGTGCTTTTGTGTAAGCTTTTATTGACGGTGGGAGTACAAGCTGGTCATATTCATCAACACTGTCAATAATAGTACATTTGTCCTTGTAAAATGTACTATAAACACCCTCAACTTAAATTTCTTTTTGTTTGTCGGTACGGTTTACCCCTGCTAATGGATTTTTTGTCTTTTGATCTTTTGTGTGTTGTATTATGCCTGTTTGTTTTAATTCAAACTCTAAAAACTTTTCTACTCTGTAATCACCTGATTCATTTTTATTTATTTTTAAAAATAGGAAGCAGAGCATCCCTTTACATTGCACCTACCACGAGCAGTTGTATACCTTTCACGCTTATGAACACTTTTAAAAGATATAATGCAAAAGATACCGTTATCCTTGAGCACGTTTTTTATGACTGACGTCCAATCCCTTGCTTTTAATTGCCCGTCACTTCCCAGTGCACGATACCATTTCGTCTTTTCCAAAGAGATACGGTAGATTTGCTCCTAGAAAAAAAGTAAGAGGAATATAAGAAAAACACTTACATCAAATAGTTCGTGATAATGAACAATAAGTAAGGACCAATTTCATTCTATACTATCTAAAACTTGAAAAATTAAAAATATTTTTATGAATAATGTTTTTTGGTGGTATCTAAAAAGTGTTCTTAATTAAAATAAATCTGTTTCTAAGAGCTGTAATTCATAACAATCTATTGGGATCTTCATTCCCAAATGTGCACATTTAACCTATATACCCTTACCGTAATACTTCATATATACCTTATAATACGACGTGACGTTATTAATGTGGCGTTTGAAAGATAGGTTTTCATCAACAAGAATGCCCAAAAAACGAACATATCGATCTTTATATTTGTGAATTATCCCATTTGGCTGGTGAATTTCTGATAACTGGGGATAAACCTGAGAAACACGCGAAAAAATAAAAAACTGGACTTAGAAAAATTTAGGGTAAGATAATTAGCATCAAGCCACAAAATTACCCTCCCAACAAATTTTCCAAATTTAATCGAAGCTCTGATTCACAGTTTCCCGAAGTGCCAAGTGTGCTGTCATCAGCAAAACAAAACAAGGACATCAGAAGAGGGCGAACTATAGTTGCCACTATGGGCAAGGGAAGGCTCAGGATGACAAAGCCTACAGCAATTAATGAGTTTTGCTTTTTTTACA